>PVJD01001877.1:0-233073 GCA_004026545.1 Mormoops blainvillei | reverse complement strand
CATGGGTCTCTTATGTAACAGGAGAGATCTACTTTTAGAGAGACAATCAGAGAGCTTTGTCCAAAGTGACTTGTAGTACTATGACAAAATGGAACCTCCCCACCCTAAAGAGAGGCTAACCTCTTCTCACTTTTTCTACTGCTACCATCCTGGTCCAAGCCACCTTCCTCCCTGGTCTGAATAATTGCATATACCTTCTCACTAGTGTCCCCATGTCAGCGTGTATTTTTCTAAATTCTGTTCTCCACAGAGCAGCCTATGATTCTACTAAAACATAAAGTCATGTCACTCACTTTCTCAAAATCTCATGCAGAGTAAATTCCAAAATCCTAACAGTGACCTTTAAGACCTACACTATCTCACCCAGAACCAGCTAATATACTCTGTGGCTTTTCCACTGTATCAGAACTTGTTTTAGACAATGAGAAGGAAAAGAGCTGTACCCATCAAGGGTTGGCAGATTTAAAGAAAAGGAGATGTGAGAATTGACAAGAGCATGACTAAAATAATCAGCCACAGAATAGAATTTAGGTTGGGAGAAAGCACAGGAGATCGTGGACTAAAGTGACATGGGAGTTGCCCCAAATGATGACATGAATTGAAGTCCTGCAGCCTTGATTAAATGGTGAGGTGTGGGGAAATGGCAGTTATCAGAGCTCGTGGATGGAGTTATAGCAGGAGGGCATTTGAGTTAAAAGAGCAGAGGTTTGTCCAATGGCATGGAGTAGTAATGGTCAGGAAGCAACTGGCGGAACAAGGAAGGGAGGAGCCCCACTCCAGAGCCCTTCCCACATGAGATTGGAGAGGAGGTGTGACTTGAGAAGGATGAAAAGGGAACATCTTCAATAGTCACCTTGGTTTCCTTGAAATTAAAGAATTAGAGGGGCTGTTTAGGAAAGGGATTGAAGAAACAAAGGTCATGGTGGGGGATTCATTGTCCAAAAAACTTGATAGGAAGACACAGAAGTGAAAAAGAAAGTTTCAGAAAAGTGTGTATGATACAATACCATTTTATTTAAATGTGTAGGTCAAACCCCATTATCTATACACAGAAGGATGCAAACACCACAACCCTAATACTAGATGTCAGGGAGCTTTCACTATCAATAATCTATGTTTTTGTGTTGGATTTACTTTGAGCAACTATCCTATGTTACCTTTCTGATTAGAGTAAACAAAATAGAATTTTTTCTGTAAAATTACTTGAAGTTAACCAGAGTAAATATGGTTGTGCTTCTAATAAGGTTGGAGAATGTCATGGAGTTCTCACAGAATTTTAAGAAGCCAGTGCTGAGTATTATATGCTTCCAGAGGCATGCTTGTCTCTCAACTTCAGGTTTAGGGGTAAAGTTATTCTGTGGGAGGTAGTAGAGTGCAATGATCTTTAAAGACATGTTATTTCCCTTTTAAGAGGGGTCAGGTCATCACTCATCTTTCCAAAATGTCAATTCACTAATTAAAATATAGTTGTGTGTGTGTGTGTGTGTGTGTGTGTGTGTGTGTGTGTGTGTTTTAAATTAGAGCATTCTGGACTCAAATCTTGGCCCTACCCCTTACTAGCTTTGTGACCATGGATATGTCACTTAATTTTTCTAAAGCAGTTTCCTCATCTGTAAAATGATAGTAATACTCACCTATAGGTTTGCTGTAAGAATTTTAAAAAGACAAGGATTGTAAAATTCCCAGTGCAATTCCTGAAACAGAGTGCTTAATAAGTTGAGTCTGTCGTTAGGTATTCCTACATGAATTAATTCTGAAAATGTCTTCAATTATTTGCACAATCACATTACATTTGAAAATATTTGACCAAAAATGTAAGTAGAATAAAACTATAATATGCAAAAAGCTATGCGGTTTGTCAAGGAAACAATTGGCCTATCTCATTGATCGTTATCACTTTAAAGAGATCTGGAGCTTATCAAAACACTGTAAAATTTGACAAATGTTATCTCAAATATTCATGTTGGTATTTACTAAACTAAAACTCATCTCCTTCCTAACTTTTCTTTATTACTTACTAGGTGTTACAGAACTTTTTCTACAGAATTTCAAAATGAAACCATAAACATTTTCAAATGTCTCATTTCTACTCAAAAGAAATTTTCTTCAAAACCAGAGTCATAATCTGTTGTCTATTATCTGAGATAAATTATGAATGTTTTAATATTTTCAGGGATAGAACAATGAAATTATGCCCCAAAATATTCAAACATATTTCAAAGACAAAAAGCTGCTCTTCGGAGGAGAAAAAATTCTAAAGAAAATATAGCATCATGGCAATTTAGACAGTTTAGTTTTACAACTTCACTGTAAGAACAGCACAAAATTATTAATCATAAAATTTATACTTCCAGAGAATGTTCACAGCAAAACTAAATAAACCTTGGAATTACTATTGCAATGGAAGAAGTTATTACATGAAGAAAGTATTTTACAGGCAATGCAAGTATAAATTCCAAACTGCAATTTTACGTGAATGACATAAAACTCAATTTGGGGGGGGGCAGGTTGGGGATCACATCTAGTGCTGGTTCTTACTCAATGTAGCTTTGGGAAAACACATTGCACCTGTTTCTTGTTATCGCTTTGACTTGGCCAATTACTACATCAAACATAGAATACTAATTTTTTAGGTTATGCTGCCTAAATATTTCTTATACAGTGCTGTAGGGAAGGACAGACATAGATTTGATGCTTGTATCTGTTGAGAATAAATTGACCAAAAATATTTATGGAGCGTCAACATTTTGTCCTATCGATTAAGAAAAAGAAAAGGAGAGATGAATCTGAGAAAAAAACAGATAAACAATAGTCTGTTAGAGAAGTTATGTAAGTTCTAGAGTCATATTACGTAAAGGAGAGGCTTTCTCTCAATTTTTAATTAACATCAGTTGATACTGTCTGACTGATGTACTGCCTGCAGGCAAGCTCCAGGAAAAGTCCAATGATTAGTTACTAATGTGTGTCATGGGTACAGATGACAGTGTGGAAACACATGTGCCGAGAAGGATTCACACCGTGATTCTCAAAGTGTGATTCTCTGGAGTAGCAACTGCAGCTGCAGCACCTGGGCACCTGTGAGAAGTACAGATTCTCAGGCCCCACCTAAACCAACTGATCTGGACTGTAGAGGAGGGGCCGACCAATCTGTTTTAATGGTTCTCCAGTTGTCTCTGAGGCATTGCTGAAGTTAAGAACCTCTGTCTTAGAGTAAGGCCAATCACCAAACTACCTACGTTTATACAATCATCCCAAATAGCCCCTTCTTAGCAGAGACTTCTCATTATATTTGCCATTGTAAAAACTTCATTTCATTGCCTTTCAATTTTCCTATGCCTTATTTTCTTAATCCTTAAATTAAAATGGAAGGCAGTTTTAGAACGGGATGTATTATGCTAAAATTTGACAGTGGTCCATTCAGGGTAAGTGCAATATTTGAGGCCGATAGGTATTTTATATATTCAAAAGAAAGGATAATGTTGCAAAAAAACCTCTTGAAAACTACAGAAAATATCTGGAGTCAGGGAATCCTAAAAACAAGTGAAGTTCCTGAGATTAGGAGAATTGAATTAGTAAGAATTCAAAGCGTACCTCAGAAAGAGGTTCTGGAAATCGTTATATCCTTTGGTGATTTATCATGCATAAAAAACTGCCCCAAAACTTTCTTGCTTTGAGCAATAACTATTTTGCATGCTCAAAATGAGGCAGAAATTGGGACAGAGCACAGCAGGAATAAATTATCCTTCCTCCACACGGTGGATGCCGGGTGGGGATATCCAATATCGTTCCCTCATTCACGTAACTGGACCTCCAGCCAGAACAGCTTGAAAAGCTGGAGCCTCAGGAAGCGTCAGTTTCTCCGGCAAGGCAGAAAGGGCCACCAAGTGGAGATGGCAAAACTGCCGCTTAATGGGCCCCAAACTGGTACAACATCACTCCTCCCACATTTTATTTCAGGTTAAGGGGTTGGAGGAATAAAGTGCATATTCCAATAAGGGAAGGGGAAAAGGATTTATTGCCATCTTTAATTCAGTATACTAAAGGTTAAATTCTGTCAGTTGGAGGATCTCACTAGGTATTTTGAAAAAAGGAAAGTAGAATTTATTTTACAGAAATTGCTTTATTGTCACATTTAATGAAATCTACACAGCGAACATTTCAAGGACAATAATTGGGTCTTTCTCATCTTCAAATTTTCATTACCTAGTGCTGTGTCTGACTGTTTTTTATTTTTTTAATTTTTATTGTATTTTTCCATTACCATTTAACTCCCTTTTAACCTCCTCCCCTCTGCAATCACCACACTGTTTTCGTTCATGAGTCCTTTTCCATTTTGCTCACTCCCTCTACCCCTTGACTCCCCCCACCAGAGCTGTCAACTTGCTCTCTGTCTATGAGTCTGTCTCTCTTTTGTCGATTCAGTTTGTTCATTAGATTCCACATATAAGTGAAATCATATGGTATCTGTCTTTCTCTGACTGGCTTGCTTCAACTTCTGCTCACATTTCTTTGGCCAAAGCAGTTTCACCACTGAGCCCGATATCTATCAATAGGCAAGGATGTATAATCCTCCCACTGGGAGAAGCAACGGATAGTTTGAATAAAAAGATAATCTATCATGAAAAAGATGCCTGTATTGCTAATAGTACAGTATGATTGGTTTTACTTTTCCTAAACAACTATAAGATTGCAAAAACTATCTTCCATAAGGATTGTTAGTGTTGGTTTTCATATGATATTGTTCCAAATGCTCTTTGAAAAGAATTAGCAAGAGCTAGTGGCTCATTTGAGAGAGGATGTTGATGCATAATCCCAGCAAAACAAGTCTGCTTCACTAGAAGTCTGGTAGATAGTAACAAGGTGCTAAATTGCTCTTAAAGGTAATCTGTTTGTTGAAGTCAATAGAAAATATATGTTAAGTCCAATACCGAGTTTGCTTCCTAAAGCTGAATTGTCTTGCAGGGACACATCTGCAACCAGGGTAGGCCAGGTAGTATAAACAAGTTGTTTTGATTTTTCAGTTGCCTTTGTGCAATTCTGATTTCTGTGAATTCCAGCTTAGGTGTGAACAAAGCACAGAGATGCTTTGAGGAAATATTCTACATGTTCGTTGGTGGCTTCAGAGGGTGGGGACTTCTGAAGCACATCACATGCAATTGATCTGAACTTTGCTGAGGCATATCATGCTCTGTTCTTAAATACACATAGCACGCCATTGTTTGGGAATTTATCTACGTAAGGTATTTCTCTCCCTCAGGTTTGAAAAAGAATCAGTTTGGCTTCAGAAACTACTTTTTAAAAAATTAGACAGAAATGCTGCATGTAATCTGGAAACATGGGAGATCATTTGCAAATTTCATTTTTTACAAGAGCAATTTACATTCTTTTTCATTTTCTGCCTTTGGCCCAAGTGACCCAGTGCCTAGAAAGAAAATAGTTTTTCTAATTGCGGTGTCTGTGCCTGTGCCTGTTGCATCACTTTTGAAAGTCTATGTGGCTTTCAAAGAGGGGAAAAGCAGTCCTGCCAACCAGAGAAGTGATTACTGCTCTGAAGTTAGTTGGCAGGTTAGTTTACAGATTAACATTTTGCCGATGCATATTTATGGCTTAGAATCCCAAGTACTCACTTTATAATAGAACATGTGAGAGAGAGATGATAAAGTGGTACACCCGGCGCATCATCCCCATGGCAACTGTATCACAATGAAAAGTTACTGCTGGTGTAAAGGCAGGTTGATTTTCTCCTTGATGGAAAATATTGCCTGAGAAGTCTGCAAACCGGGAAGGGGCTCAGACGAGCTATTTTTCTCCCCATCTCTTTTTTTGTTTCTCAGCAGCTTTCTTTTGTGATTTCTCACCTTTTCATCAACCTCCTCTCTTCCTTCTTTAGCCAAAGAAAATGGGATCTTTTTTCTGGGCTTTGTCTTCATCCCTGCACTCAAGAGCCACGAACACAGGTTTTCATAATGCAATTATTAGAGAGAGAGGAGGCCACCTCAAATCATGCAGACAACCTTAGTGTCTAGGGGTTTTATTTCCTAATTAAAAAAACAGAAGTGCTTGCCTAACGTTTTCTCTGCACATCTGTCATTTGTCCAGGTGAATTGTTCTGAGACCAAAAGGGGAGAGCTCCCATTCATGCCGATGAAAACACAGAGTGCTGTCACTACATACCATGCAGAGGTGTCCAAGCCATGGACCGCAGGCTGCATGGGGACCAGGGTGGCTATGAATGTGGCCTAACACAAAATCATAAATTTGCTTAAAACCTTTTTTTTTTTGGTTCATCAGTTCTCGTTAGTGTTTGTGTATTTAATATGTGGCCCAAGGCAACTCTTCTTCCAGTGTAGCCCAGAGATGCCAAAAGGTTGGCCACCCCTGAAAAAGTGGAGGGCAAGGAACCTGATATGAACAAAGTATTATTTCCTCACCCTTGTACAAAAACAAATTTGTTGTCCTTTGACCCTGGCCGGTGTGGGTTCCTTGGTTGGTGCATCATCCCATAAATGGAAAGGTCATGGGTTTGACTGTCAGTCAGGGCACATGCCTAGGTTGTGGGTTTGGTCCCCAATCAGGATGCATATGAGAGGCATCTGGTCATTGTTTTTCTCTCACATAGATGTCCCTGTCACTTTCTCCCTCCCTCCCTTCCCCTCTTTCTAAAATCAATAAGCATGTTCTTGGGTGGGGATAAGAAATAAAATGTGTTTTCTCTTGGGCAATGTTACAAACTATTTCTGTGCAGAGAGGTTGCTAGTTTCCCTAAATCAAAGGTTAGAAGTTTCCCCTAAACTTCACCTAACTTTTGCAGTTAAGCACTGGATGGGTATTTCTCTTCTATGTGTTTGGATATTTCCTTTCTTTTAATACGTTGGGCATTAAAAGTTCCCCCTAATTTCAGATGATGTTTTAAATATGTTACCTCTGTCTATGTTGGAAAAAGGGGAGGGAAAAATCCTTTACTGTTAGAACTATATAAATGCAATTCCATATGTGAATACATGCATATTATATATTAGGCACTTATGTCAGTATTCATTGATAATAACCATCAGAGATCTGCTGTTTTGTCTTTGCTAAATGCATACTGACAATTAGACAATAACATATCAAATAGCACCATTTCCAAGCACTACATATTGGGCAGGAAATTACACATGACTAGTATGTCGTTTCCACATCTCATTCTTCATCATGGACACTGTAAACCAGTTGCTGCCCCCCTCTCTCTGAGCACAGCCTCAGAATTCTTCTTATTCAGGTCCCCATGCAGCCACTGCAAACTGATTAGAGCTGACCCATAACATAAAACCTATTTACTATCCCTAAATAAGGCAAGCATTAATTTAAAAAGGCAATACAGCACTAGATCAAATCCCTGTGAAAAAAATGAAACCCAGTTAACACAAGTTCAGCTGCATAAAGAAAGCTAAGGCTTTGTTATTAGGTACAAAGTCAGCAGTCATGGAACACAGTGATAAGTAGAAGTGGTCCCCACTCATAGAAGAAGGTGAGCTCCTCAAGGGCAGGGTATGTGAATTATTTATCTTCACACCCCCAGTCTCCCACCCCAATACCTTGAAATAGCTGGCTTTGATCAACACTTGTCCGACTGAATTAAAATTCGAGCATGGCATCGCAATGAGAACACAGTATGTGGAACACATAGTCGTTTAGGAAAGCAGGTGACCGAATGACTCTGCTTAAAGGCATTTCCCCCGTGGCAACATCTGTGTTATTCCTCCTCTTCCTTCTACCAATTCCAACTCCTTCTTTGCCATAAAGGTGAACAAATGACCCATTCAAGCTAATCTTAGAGTTTTACCCCATGGGATGGAGAAACATTCAGATATGCAAATATAATCTAAGCAAGACCAACTGAAATACTTCACTGGGATTTTTCAAATTGGACTATATCAAGAGAAGCTCTATTTCCCACCTGAGGACTTAGCTGTTAGGATAGTAAACCTGGATCTTTCAGTGGCTATACCCCCCCTAAGGAGAGAAAATTAGCATGAGGTGATGAAACAAATAGAAAGAGCTGAGGGCAAAGAGAGCCGTGAAGGCATTTGAGAACCTGGTTCTTATTTTCCTGAGCCCAGAACACCCCTGCCCTTTGCCTGATTGGACTCTGCTGACTGACCTCTCTTTTTCTCATAAGCTAGTTTGGGTTGGATGTCTATTTCTTGCATTTAGAAGAGACCTAATTAATGTAGCCAACATTGTCATGACCTATCAAGGGGTGCCCTGGAAGTGGGTGAAGCACTTAATTAAGCATGTCTAGAAGTTAGCAGTATCTGGAAAGCTTTTCAGCGAGGCTGGTTGCCAGACCAGACAAGCGAGGAAGCAGGAAGCGTGACCCAAGCTGTGGGAATAGCTCAGTGAAAGAACATCAGTGTCTGGAAGGAGCAGAGAGCAAGGTAGCGCCTTACAAGGAGTGGCCTACCAGGCAGATTGTCAAGAGAGGCAATTAATTGTCACGGAGCTGAGTTAGAGGCTTAGACACATGTCAGAACAAAGAGAATCCTTCCCTAAAAGGTGGGCAATGATGTCAGAGCAGGACTAGGCGCAAAATTTCTTGATCCTTTGCTGCCCAACTGTTGACTTCATTGTTTTAGTCACACTAGGGCCCAGTAGCAGGACTGCTCTCAGGGCCTAGGAAAGGGTCAAGTCTGGTGGAGGACCAAATGGATTTGGCTTTCGGAAATCTCGGCCCCACTGCTACAGGGTCTATTCTGTTAAAGTGAAGGCATGGGATGTTTGTTTTAGCATTATGTACAGTGGCCAAGACATGAAAACAACCGAAATGTCCATCATCGGATGATTGGATAAACAAAATATGGTACATATATGGATAGAGTACTATTTAATCACAAAAAGGGAGTCCTGCCATTTGCAACAACGTGAATAAGCCTTGAGGGAATGATGCTAAGTGAAATAGATCAGACAGACAAACACAAATATTGTAGGATTTCACTTACATGTAGAATGTTGAAAAATTGAAATCATCAAAACAGAAACTAAATTGTCAGTTGCTAGGGGCGGGGGTGGGAAAAATGAGGAGACACTGATAAAAGAGTGGAAACTTTCACTTATAAGAAGAATAAGTTCTAGGAATTTAAGACACAATGTGGTAACTCTATTAACAATACATATTGCATACTTGAAAGTTGCTAATAGAATAGTAACTTTTTAACTGTTCTCACTATAACAAAAACAAAAAAGGGAACTATGTGAGGTGAAAGATGTGTTAATTAACCTTATTTTGGTACTCATTTCTCAATATATATGTATATCAAATCATCACATTATACACCTTAAACTCACAATGTGATATGTCAATTGCATCTCCATAAAGCTAGGGAGGAAAAAAGTGGGTTGGGAAGAAATAGGATGCTAAGCATTGGAGGAAAAACTAACAGGAAGATCTATGTGAAGCTAGGGACCTTCAACTCCCAAATTATGCTGAGCCTTTTTTGGCAGCAGAAGTAAGTGGAGCTCAGCTCTCCTTTGCCTGAAGACTCTATATTCGCCTCCCTTTGGAAGGCACTGTTTAACCTCCTTAGGAACCATCCCCATGACCCTCTTTGCTTTCGGACTAACAAGACTCAAGTCCCAGCAAAAACCAAAGGATGGGATACACATAGTTACCTCTGAGGAGGTCAATGCATACCTAAGAACAACAGGGTTTTAGAAATTTATATGGACAGAAACTTGTAGAATATCTGTAGAAATGGACATTTAAAGTTTGGGATTATAGTGGAAAGAATATAAAATTAGATCAGGATAAATTTATTGATATGGTCCAATAACAAAACTTCTGGATCCAATATTTAACTCAAGGGACTAGGAATAGCTGTAACATTTTGAGGGAATGATTGAATAAAATATGGAGCCAATAGGTGGTTTGCACTAAATAAAGTTAAAATGCCAGAACTTCCATGGCATGATATAGAGAAAAGTATCCAAATACAGGATGACTGGAATGTTAGAGTAGATATATCATGTAAGACTCACCCATCCTGGGAGGAGTCAGGAGATACATCTTTTTTGTGTGACTTGAGAAATAAATTTGTCAGGCTTCCTTGAAAATCTCTGTGGTGGCTTGTAGGTCATAAATTACAGCAGGAACCACTATCATTGAACTATGACCCCTAAATTCAATAGGAACAATGGGATCCTGAGAGGTCAAGGGTAAAGTGGAGGCACTAATCACCAAGAACAATGTGGGCGCAGTTATCATAATGGACAGTGTAGCCCAAGTAGTAATCAGAATAGCCTGACTCACAGAGATCCACGGTACTGGCCAGCTAATCATGACGTTCCTAGAAAAGAAACAGTTGGGGCAGCTGGGAAGAGTAGCAGTGAAAGGAAATCCTCTCAACACAGAACTCTGAGCAGTGTATCTGGTTGTTCATCTTGCCTGGGAGAGGAAATAGCCAGAGGTATGGGGTTATCAATTCATGGTCTGTGGCCAATGTGTGACTAAATGGTCAGGGATTTAGAAGGAACACAATTTGAAAGTTTGTGTCAAGGAGATTTAGGGAAGAGATATGTGGCTAGAGCTCTCTGAGCAGGCATAGAATGCGAATTCTATTAGAATTAGAATTATATTCTATTTGGGTACTCATGAAAGGGTGACCTTGGTAGAGGAGGATTTTAATAATTAAGTGGAAATGGTGACCCATTCTGTGGATACCAGTCCGCCCTTCTTCCAGCAACTCCTGTCATTGTCCAAGGGACAGATGAGCAAAGTAGTCATGGTGGCAAAAATGGAGGTCATGTGTAGCCTCACCAACATGAACTTTCACTAAGTAAGGTCAGTTTGGCTGTGCTAGTACTAGCTTCTCAATCATCCAGATACAAAAACCAACACTGAAGAGCTGATATGGTACCATCCCTTGGAGTGATTGCCAGATACCCCATGGTATATTGATCACGTTGGACAGCTACTATCATAAAAAGGGGCAAAACATTTTTTCTCATTAAATAGGCATTTTTCATATGGATTTATAATCCTTGTGCCGAAACTATTATCAGCAGATTTATAGAATGCCTTATCCACTATTATGTTATTCCACTCAGCATTGATTCTGATCAAAGAACTCACTTCACAGCAAATGAAGTGCAGTAATCGGCCCATGCTAACAGAATTCATTTGTTTTTACCATGTTATTTTATCACATTGAAGTAGTTGGCTTTGATAGAACAATGGTGTCATCTTTGAAGACTCAGTTATGTTACCAATTAGGTGGCAATATGGTACAAGGCTGGAACAAAGTTCTCTGGGAGGCTGCATATGCTCAGAATTAGAGTTAAAGATGTAGACCTATTTCTTCCATAGTTAAGAATCACAGGTCCAGGAATCCAGGGTAGAAATGGGAGTGGTTCCACCATTACCCGTAGTGGCCCACTAGCAAAATTTACATTTCATCCCTGCAATCTTGTACTCTTCTGGCCTAGAGGGCTTAGTTTCAGGGTGGGGGGGGGAAGTGTGGGAGACTTCTTTCACCAGGATGCACGACAATAATGCCACTGAACTTGAAGTTAAGACTGCCACCTAACTTCTTGGGCTTCTCATTCCTGTGAATCAGCAGGCACAGAAAGGGGTTATTGGACTAGCTGTGGTGGCTAATCCTGACTACCAAGGGAAAATCTAACTTTTTATCCTCCTCTGGGAAAAGGGTTTGCAAGTTTTGTGTTGTTAGTAGGGTATTTGTATCATGTTCATTGGCGATCTGTTTATCGTCTTTATGCAGAGATTTTAAAATGGTTTAAGGACATGTTTATAGGTGCCCAGGTGTTAAGGGGTAGACTGTAATGGCTTTTTGATGTTTCAGCTTGGCTAGGGGATAGTTCCCAACTATTCAAATAAACATTTACTTAGCTGTCACTGTGAAGAAATTTTACAAATTAAAGCACCTAATTAATTGACTTAAAATGAGGGAGATGATCAAAGGTCCTGGATAATCTTGATAGCCCTTAGAAGTTAGGCTGAAGCTTCCCCAGGGTAGGGGTGTGGGGAGGAGGAAAGGGGGAGAAAGAGAGGGAGAGGGGGAGAGAGAGAGAGAGAGAGATTCTCCCATTCCTCCTGTGGACATTTGGCTCATGCCTATGGGTTCCCTCTGAACTATAATCTTCTCTTCTTGGATCCCTGCCTCATGGAGTACAGGACTTGCTTAGCCAGTCCCCACAATGACACAAGCCAATTTCTTACAATAAATATCCATATACATGTGTCTCCTACTGGTTCTGCTTTTCTAGCTAAACCCTCACCCATCATGTGATTTACAGAGTGCCACCCCCGGCGTCACAGAGCAAGTTTAAGAGAGTGGGCTTTAGTTGAGAGACAATAAGGTACTAACCAGTACCTGGAGTTTTACCCATGAAGGGGAGGTTAGTCCCTGGGTGACTGGAAATGAGAGGAGCTTGGACTGTGTGGGGGAACTTCCTGTCCTCTGGAGTCTGAAGGAAAAAGGCTTTGATAGGTGGCTGCAGCAGAAAGCCCTTAGCCTAGCCATTTGACCTGCAGGAGTAGCAGAGCTGACCATGGGGAATGTGGACTGGGAGGGGGCACAGTAGTCAAAGGCCTTAGGTTGGGCAGCTGGGCCAGTGGTAGCCCCACATTTCCAGCACAGCAGTTAGCATCACACAAGTGTGTTGCAGCCTGTCAAGGCTGGCAGGTCCTCTTGAGACTCAGGGATAGGGAAAAAAATGTGCAGAGCTGTGGGGATGCTTGACATGCCTTTATTCGAGTGTAGGTGAGCCACGTATGCTACAAGCTACGTGTCCGTGTCTTTGTGCACAGTGAGCAGCCCCTACCTCATTAAGTACTAGCACCAACAAAGCCAGCAACAGGCCAAACTGTTAAGCAACATAGCATCATTCTGAGCATGCAAGTCCATTTCATGTAAGGGGAGCTGTTTATCGGACCCAGACTCAAGGCCATGAGAACACACTTTTTCAGGCCCCTTTGAGGTTGTGAGAAACTGCTTCCTTTCTGTTACCCAGACATCTGGGGTGAGGAAGCCAGACTGCCTCCATTTACCATACAACAGAAGAACAGAGAAAGTTCTTTTTCCATTGTTGCTCAGGGAGAGCAATGGGGAAATAGCCTGAGGTGTGGAGGATGGGCTCCCTGGCTTTCCAGAGAGTGTTCCAGGACAACCAGTTCCCCAGAGCCTCTAACTTCTTCCCTGCCACTCCCTGTCATGCTACTGGCAGTGACGAGAACAGCAGGAATAGCAGTCGAGTCAGCACCCCTGGGAAAAGCTATTCAGAAAAGCAGCTCCTCTGAACTCCAGTCTTACCAACTATAATACTGCAATAAGGACTGCCCTAGAGCAGCATGGGAAACCTGGGTGAGAAAGAAAAAATTAGGGGAATATTCTGGATTAGCATGATGTCTGCAGTATGTTCTAGGTCTCACAGAATTATCATAGGCCTATCCTGGTAACTTCAGTATTTTATTTAAAAAACAAAACAAAACAAAACAAAACACTCCAGGATACACAATGCCCGGACAGCTAACATAAACGCAGGAAGTGGGTCAGGTATAGCCTCTGACAAACCAGAGAACACATGTTCCACCTAAAAGAGCTAACTTCACACAGGCTTGCTTGCTGATGCCAAGAAGGACCTTAGGCTATGGTTGCTAGGTCTTTTGATTTTGCTTTTATGAGAAGCCAGAAAAAAAAAAAATCTAGATTTTGATGAGACATCTTCCAATTTTTAAATTACATCAATTATTTTTCAAGCATGATATAGTTCAAAGATAATACATCGGTGAGCACCTGTTTCTAACTCACCTCTAATCGTTAGTGAAATTGGAAATAAAGTAGGCGTAGCTTAATCTCATTCCCTTTTCTTTCTTCTCTTTCCTGTCACCTGTGCCCTCCAAGTCTGCTGTAAAATCCTTTGGTATAGGACTTTGGTTACTCTATCTAAGAGCATTACTTGGATGTCTCAAACCATATAATAACAAAGTAATTGAAAGGAAAAAAAGTAGTCCTCATTTTAACAACTATGAAAATTCAGACAAGAAACCACACAGGAAAGCAAGCCCTGATACCTAATACATTCTATTTAAAATGATCTAGTGATGAATTCAAATAAAGCTTGATGTTTTACAAAGCTTTTCTTTTTTTCTTTTTTTGCATTTTTATTTTTTGCTGTTTTATGGTCTCTCAAAAGCACCCAACATCAGGCAGATTGAAATCAACTGTTCAGAGAAGCACTTAGGCTACTTCTGAAAGCGATGATCTGAAAGTGCTCATTTCGATGTGGCTTCTTGAACACTAATTAACAGCTGGCTTACCAAGGGTAGCTGTTGGTGCTCTCTTTTATCTATGAAACGTGCTGTCTAACCTCAATGCTGCAAACTTGAGCCTACCTGCAGTTAGCTTCTTCCCAGATTCCTTCTGAAACACCACGTGGAAGTGGGATCCTGAATCTATTTGTGGGTTGCATGGATTCCAAAGAAAAGAATAGAGGAATTTTAAGTAAGACCCTCACAGAGAAGATGAGTATCGGTTACCTGCTTCTAAAATATTCTATCCCAGCATGAATTTGAATATTGGCAGATGTTTAAAGAAGATGAGCTATTTCAGACCAAGGAGCACAGAGGATAAATTTACCTCAGGAGATGCTGCCAAGAGAGAAAGGAGTTCAAAATGGATTTTCTAAAGTGTGAGA
This sequence comes from Mormoops blainvillei, assembly GCA_004026545.1. Taxonomy (NCBI): domain Eukaryota; kingdom Metazoa; phylum Chordata; class Mammalia; order Chiroptera; family Mormoopidae; genus Mormoops; species Mormoops blainvillei. The sequence continues at coordinate 218,379 of PVJD01001877.1, read as the reverse complement.
TGAATGAAAATGTCTCGTATTGTTTTGTGTCTGAATGTTTCCCCTTCACTAAAATCAAACACAAAGGAGCTTAAAAAGAAATCTCAACGCTTCCCTGTGGGGTATTTTTAAAATGGATCACTGATTTCACTAAGGAAGAAGAAAGAAAAGAGAGTTTGGGGCTATAGGTGTGATTGTCACTAGGTAATGAAATTCCAATCCAAGGAGACTAAGTCATGAAAATTATATCCTCTCTCACACTTAGTAATGTGTGAACACCTCAATTAAAAATACTAATGAAGGCTTTTGTAAATTATTTTCAGGTTATGATTCTGAAGATATTTATACTAATAATATTTATTAACTATAATAAATGTTAGGTTTGTCACAAAGGCAAAGTGAAACAGAGAAAGGAGATATGTAATAGACTAATTCACACAGAAACCATACTGTGTATGGGAAGATCTGGGATCTCCAGAATCCCTTCAGTAGTTATGGATTCTATTCACCAGATAATAGGTAAGCTAATTCCTTCACTTTAATTTGCCTTTCCATTTCAAATTGTGTTCAGAGGCTATGCAAACAGGCTGTGTTTGGGCAAACACAGTAGGCTGATCATCTACTGATCTTTGTGAGTTTCTTGGCCAATAGAATGGGACCTGCTGCATTTGCCTGTGGAGATCAGCGGCCAGACATCCGCACGCACCAGAGCTGATTCCCTATTATGTTTTCAGTATTCCATGTGAGTCCCATCACGGTCCTCAGTTAAGCTCAGGGCACTTAAGACGCAGGTAAATGAGAAGCAGCATGGATTTTCTTAGTGGGGACAGGAAAGTCAGAAAACTTGAAGCTTATTTTCTTTCTGTCCACTTTAGTGTACTACTTTTATTTTTGAATATCTGTTTCTCTACATGTGAAAGAGGTTTAGCATGTAGTCTCTGTGGAGAATAAAACACCCTATGTATACAGGCACTATATTGGCCAGTCATAGTGCCCCCGAGAGGTACCATAGGGTGAACCCATCTTGCAATAATGAAACTGACTCCTCAGTGACTGAGTATATCACTGAGCTTCATACAACCAATAAATGGATGAGTCAGGATTATCCACTTATCTCAAGCCAAGCCTCAATCCGATGTTGAATATCGACTTTTTTTCTGTAGCTTTTTCACGGGTGCTTAGTGACACAGCATCACTTCTGTGGAATGCTCTTGGCCAAAACAAGTCGAAGGCCAAATTCAAGGGGAGAGGAAAGAGATCCCACAGGTTAAGGTGAAGGATTCAGCCCAGCAGACTGCCCCCCAACACACACACTTAGATACCCATCTCCAGTGGGGTCCTCAGCTTGCCCACAGCTTCTCTCTGACTTGGATACAAATCAGTGGTTCCCACAACCTTCTTCTCAGTTTTGATAATTTGCTATGGTGGTTCACTGAGCTTAGGAAAACAGTTCAGTTAGATTAGCGGTTTATTATAAAAAGATACAGCTCAGGAACAGCCAGATGGAAGAGAGGCACACAGAGAAGTAAGTGGGAAAGGGCCTGGAGCTCCGATGCCCCCTCCTAGCTTGCCGCCTTGGTAACACCTCCATGTTTTCACCAACCAGGAAGCTCCCCAAACTCCTCTGGCTAGGATTTGTATGGAGGGTTTATTACACAGGCATGATTGATTCGATCATTAGCTCTGGGGACTGAACTAATTTTTCAGTCCCTCTTTGTCTGACTGGAAGCTGGGGGTGTGGGTGAGAGGTGGGGATGTTGTTTGGAGGGAAGGCCGGTCGAAAGGTCCAATGCTCCAATGACTGGGTTGGTTCCCTGACGAGCAGCACCCACCCTGAGGCTAGGGAGAGGCCACCAGCCACCAGTCATTCATTAGCATACAAAAAGTCACTTATCTCTTTGGAAATTCAAAGGTTTTTCAGGAGCCTTGAGACCAAATATCTAATTATGTCAAACCTTGAGTTACTGCATCAAAAACTGGAAATTACTTCTTTTGGGATTAATTACTCCCCAGATTGCCCCATTAAATGAAGGTGTGCCTTCTGACTCAACCGCTTTACTTTCCTTTTTGATGTATACTGATAACCAGAGGTGGATTAAGGCCTGTTGAGGCCTCGGGCGCAGAAGAAAATATTGGGCCCCTTTAAAAAAAAGAGAGAGAGGGAAAATAAAAATACATGCCTTCAGAAGTCCAGGCCCAGGGGGCGAGCCCGGTGCGCCTGCCGTTAAATCCGCCTCTGACTGATAACTAAAGCCTTTCTTAACTTCACATTTGTCTACAAATATAGACAGTATCTTTTAATGTTTAATGCTAAAAGTGCTATTTTAATATCTTCAGTATTTTCAGTCATTCACAGTTCTCACGTCCTATTTTTGTCCCCAAGGTCAGCAACTTTCATAATATGCTTTAGAAACCCCCTATGCACACTTAAAACCAACTGGTCCTAGGTAAATGTGTCACAGTGACCCTGAGTCAGGGCCAGACGCTGTGTCCTAGTGGTCAGTCTCAGACTTGAGGATAGGACATGATGTCTCCAGTTTGTCAGGTAATGGGTTCTTACATGGTGGCCCAGAGGCAGTAAGTACCTCAGAGAAGAAATAAATCCTCATTTCTGTCATGCACCTTACAGAATCTCAGTCTGTCCTCACAGCAACCCAGGTGTTGCTACCAACCCCATTTAACAGATGAAGAAACTGAGGTTTACTGAGTCTAAGTAATGTAACCTCCATAAAAGACTTAGCAAGTAGAGCAATAGGGATTTAAATACAGTCCTATCTAGGGCCATAGCATTAAGTGTACCATAAAAACAATATATTGTAACAAAACGAAAAAGCAAAAACATGGAGTTCGGTAGACCCTCCAAATCAATGTTAAAAGGGCCACTCACAAATGGAGATTTTGGTGGCAAATAACAGTGAAGGTTTAAAGTTGTCCATGTAAGAAACAACATCTATACCTATAGAAAATTGTTATGAGTAAATTTGAGCTGAACTGACAACAATCGTTGGGAAGGAAGGCTGCAAATGCTTTATAGTATAACAGTTTCGCAGTTTCTTTTATGCATTCGAAACGAAGGGGGGAATGTAAGGAAGGTTAGATGAAGGTGGGAGAAGGAGGGGGTTAGATTACAAAATAGTTAAGGCTCTGTGTTCTCGTGAGGGCGGTCACGCTTTAGAAGGATGGATCTGAAAAAAGGCGTCTCCAAGGTGTGTCCACCTAAATGCACAGAAACAATGGACCGCGGTTGCTCAAAAACTTTTCCCTGAAGAGGCTGTAGGCCTGGGGCATGACTACTCCCCAGGACCTGCCTAGTGAGGAATTTATAATCAGATCACTCTGTGAAGTTACTTTCCATAGAACTTCTTTATATCCGCAAAGTGGAGGAGAGGAGGGATAGCCTGGAATGATCCCCCAGCACAGTTCTTGCAGCAGCAGTTTTTAAACTCTGGGATTGGGATGAAGGTGCAATTTGGGGTGTTAACAGAGCTTCCAGTGGAACCCACTAGCCCAAAGCAGCACTCCCACACCCAGAAAATGTGTGGGTGTTTTCATCTCCAATTGTTTTGGGGTGATGTTTAACCTTTGCTTTAAAATGCCCAGTTTTTGTAAACTATGAAAAGAGTTACTTAAAATATATTGCTGCACCCCAAAACTTTGCTTTAACAACTACAAACAAACAAAAAAGATGGGTTTTTGCACAATAATACTATTTACATAAGTAAATTTCATGATGTAAGGAATTATGTAACTAGAAATCTTTTATTTCTTGGAAAAAAATATTTTCCGCAATAACAATAACTACGATAACATTTATCCAGAATTTACCACATTAGAGGCAGTGCACTCTGATATCACATCATTTATTCCTTTGTGCCATCCAATGAAGTACCTACTAGCCCTATTTTATAAGTAAGGAAACTAAACTGTAAAGATAGGGCTGAATCTTCTGATTCCAATAGCTACCTCCTGTTAGCAATACACGTATCTCCCTTAGTCTTGAATGTGGTTCTTTAAATGTCACTATATATGTCTGTATCAATGGCTTTCAGATATTAGGCTCATAAGTAGAAATATGTTTCTGGCCCTCAAAACATTGCTTGGATGTGTGTCGCAGCATTGCATTTCCTTTCTTAGCAGTGCTCTGCAACCGCATGGCCATACAAATCACCTAGGTGTTTTGTTAAAATTCAGATTCTGACCCAGCAGGTCTCTGGAACTACCTGAGAGTCTGCATATCTAACAAGCTTTCAAGCGGCTGGCTTGTGGACCACACACTTTGAGGCTTTGAGTAGCAAGGATCAAGGGCTTTGCTTTCGAGATTCAAAGTTACAGTGTTGAACAAGCTCTGGGTGTTGCTGAGGGCACCCCCACCTTAGATGGTCGGGTGGGTCCCTGAGTGTTACACCCCAGACCCTTTCCGTATATGGGAATTGGGGCCAAGAGGACAGCACTCTTTGAGGGTATCTTATTCAGAGATGAGGAAGGGGGAGGTCTTTACTCCCGCCCCTCTCCTACCACAGGTTTGAACAACTGTGCTGCGAGAAGCTCACATTTGAATGTTTCCATCAATACCTGGCCCCAGGGTTATTTATGTTCTATTGGGCTAACGATTAAGTTCTGTTGTAAAATTAAGAGTTCACAGCTGTATGCTTGGTATTGGTAAATGAAAGATTCCTGATTATTATGTTTAACTGTCCCTGGAGGCCAAATAGAGACCAGGTGCTTTACATTAATGTGAGTGCCAGCAGCTCTCAGTGAATGCTCAGTAGGGAGTGACTGCAGGCTCACCTCGCTTACGCCACTGATGCTTCTACCACTGATGGGGTTTGTAAGTTATCTTTACACAGAGTTTGTGTAAGGTAAGTCTAATTTTCTCAATGACCTTCCATGACTTCAGATTGACCCGATTTTATATTGCTGTGTGATGGCAATGAGGCCTCAGCTTACTTTTTTTCTCGTTATGTGATTGTGTAATCTTGAGCAAACTGTCACCTTCCATGACAGTTTGTACTAAAGAGGATTAGCGACCCTGTTGCCCACACTGAACACAACGCAGCTCTAGGAAAGGTTCCTTTCGTTAGCTGCCAAATGACCAGGTGCGCTGCACCTTAATGAATCTGTAATGATACAATTCTAGAACAATGCTTCTTAAACTTCAAGGTGCATGGCTCACGTGGGAGTCTTGTTATAACACAGGTGCCGATTGAGTAGGTCTGGGGGCAGGCCCCACGTTCCGCGTTTCTAACAAGCTTCCAGGTGATGACAGTGATGTACATGAACTAAATCTTGACTAAATAATGTTGATGTCTATCTCCTATTCATAAACTAACAATTTCTTTATGTAAAGGAAAACATACACTTAGGAGAGATCTAAAGTATATTTAGATCTAGATTTAAAGAAACTCACACGAATCTTTGAATACTGTTAAAAAAATAAAGCCATAACCATAAGGCATTTATCTACCTTTTAAAATGCAATGGTTTTGCCACTATATATTTATTAGAATAGCTAAATATATTTAAAAAAATTAAAAGCTGATAATTTCTATTGCTGGAAAGGATGTAGAGGAATAGGAACTCTTCATTCATTGAGGGCAGAAATGCAAGATGGTATAGCCATTTGGGAAGATAGTTTCTTACAATGCTAAACATAGTTTAATTATATGACTCAGTAATCACATTTGTATCTGATGATTTGAAAATCATATTGCTATGTTAAAGAAACCAATCTGAAAAAGCAACGTACTCTATGATTACAATTATATGACATTCTAGAAAAAGCAAAAGTATAGATAAGCTAAAAAAGATCGGTGTTTGCCAGGGGCTCTAGACAGGGAGGGACTAAGTAGGTAAAGTACAAGGGATGTATTTTAGAGAAATAAAACTAATTTTTATCATGCCGTAGTGGTAGATATATAATACTGCATTTGTCAATATTCATAGAACTTTATGGCTCAAAGAGTGAACATTAATGGATGAAATTAAAAATAACAATTAAGGAGGCTGGGGTACTCAAATATGAAATGCAAAATTTTTGTGAAAGAATCTGTTTTTTCCCATGAGTGTCTGGGTTAAAAAATTGTGAAATTGCTATACATTTACCCAGGGATGACCAACTAAATAAATTAATGGAAGATGGTGGGAGCCAGGTTTCTCATATTGGAGTGGGAGTTTATAGATAAGCTTAGAGAAGAAGGCTAAAATGATCCGTAGTAATGAATTAGAGCTGGAGAGATCAGCATAAACTCATGTTTGGCTTAATATAGGTACAGATAACTATATAGAGAAATATTTATAGGCATGAGGATATACACAGGTTATACACACATATATTTCCTTGCTTTGTCAGCAGAGAGGACCGAGAAACAGTAAGACTCTAGTAGCAACAAGTAAACCTAGCACTCAGGTCTTAGTTTCTAATACCTTTCTCCAATAAAGGAAACTGAGCTCCTTGGAGAAATGGCTTCTAGGACTGAGCCACACAAGGTACAATGAAGACTGGAGAATCTTGTACTGCCAGCAAGTAAGGGAGTGTTAAAACAAGAACATAAAAAAAAATCAACAGTGATTGTTGTACATCAAAGGAGCCAATCAAAAGAACTTCCAATGGCGAAGCCTGCAGCGACTTGAGCAAAACACCATGTTTGATTATAATTTAGAGTATAAAATTATTAACCATGATTCCATTGAACTTGCCAAAATCAAGTAAGATTATTGTGAGGCTGACTTTGATGGACAATTTGCCTTCATAGTGAACTCTTTACTTTCTCTATCAAGTAACTATTGGCCTCCCAAAGAGAAGGCTGATGCCCTTTGAGCATAGACTCTGCTAATCCATTAGCCAATCACTCTAGAAGTTGGCTAAGCCATTGGTACTAAAACTGCTTACTCAAACCTCTGGGATGGAGTTGCTTGGGCAGAGAGGAGACTAGGAAAATACTTGCATGTGGGGTAATTACGTGACAGTATCCTGTTCAATGGACCCTTGCTGATAAACATTAAGTCATTAGTCTCACAGGAGCGCAGGCTTACAGGATGTCATGGCTCATCCTTTGTAAGAAAGGATAAATGATTATGTAAAGCTAATATACATGATTGTCCCCCAGCTTCCTATAACCCATCTCTGCTTCTGTCTGGAAATGCTAGTGTTCCAATGAGACATTTCAGCCAGACAAATGAAACTCTTTGAGGGAACCACCTTTCTTCTTCAGTGTGATATTCCAGATCTTCTCAATGGAATAGCTTAAGGAAGCAGAGGTAGCAAATCAGATACTTTTACCACCCTGAGATACATATCTTTTTAACTCCCCATGAATCTCAAGCTAATTTACCAGCTTTGAATGGTCAATGGTGAACAGTCTCACTGGTCCAATTTCCTTCCATTGCACACAGGTCACATTCTTCCTATTTGGAAGGTGTGTTGATCATGTTTTGTCACTAACAACTCTGGCCTGCTGGGGTCTCTGAGGACAATAATGGTTTTAAAGGGGATTTGAATTGTTAGACTGTGCTAATGCTCCTTTAGATCTTTGTTGTGCACAGCAGTCACCTAATACCCCCAATGTGCCTAGAGAATTAAACTAAAGCCTTCCTGTGCCATCTGGTGTATATGTAATGTCTTTAAAAAGAAAAACGAGCAACACCTCTAGTAGGAAGTTATAATGTGATTACAGTTTAACCTAAGAAAGGAAGAAATAGTAGTGATGATTTAATCAAGCACAAATATTTAATACGTATCTTTGTATCTAAAATTCTGCTAGTGAGAATGATATGCACAGCTATAGAAAAATGTAGCCTCTGACCTTGCTGAACTCACAATCTAGTGGGAAAAGCAAATGCATGAAGGCAAACTGTAGCACAGTAAGAAAACTTGCTAGGGATAAAGCTAATGAGGAAGGACTGACTCTTTGGGGGTGGGGACAAAAAGTATTACAGAGAAGGTAACACTAAATTTGGACCCCCCCAAAATGAGTAGAAATTTCCCAAAAGAAGAGGTCAGGGAAGGATAATCTAGGCAGATGGAATAGAGAACTCAAAGATGTGGCCGTGTGAACATGCTTGTGTGTTGGATAATACAATAGGGCAAGAATAGTGCTAGTTAAAGTGTGACCACAGACCTGCAGCACCAGCACCAGCACCTGGAAACTTATTAGAAATGCTAACTGTCCAACCCCAATCCAGCTGCCTGAAGGAGCATCTCTGGCAGTGAGCCCTATAGTCTTTCTGAGTGATCCTGACACAGGTTTGAGAAGCACGGAGCCAGAGCACTAACGGAGTGTGGAGATGGACCACAGAGAAAGAGAGCAGAAGAGGAGATTGCAGGTGGGGTCAGGTTCTGGTGAATCACTGTTCTTAATTAAGCATAATTAAGCAAACTGAAAATATGGTGATATAAAGATGAATCTGATCCTCAGCAAGCAAAGTATGGAATAAGTTCAGAAGCACAAGAATAGAAATAATGGCAGTGCTTGGTACAAAGCAGAGGAATCCAAGGATCATAAAAACCTAACATGTGTCCAGGAGTAAGTGCTGAGCATCATAAAGTGGACAGAAACTGATGAACATAGATAACCTGAGTACTTGATGGGAATATTTGGCAGAGGAAGTTGGAGAAGCCTCAGGTGATAGAGCCTCAAAGGTGCCTGACATTTCCAACTTGTGTAACCATTTCTATTCTACTCTCTTTCCAAGAGAGAGTCAGGAGTGCTGTGGAGACAGAGCCACCAGGGCTGGTCAGTAATGCTGCAAGGACAGGGAATTTGCCTGTCTCTAATTCCGATATATTTATTTATTAATAAACGTTTATTTACTTGTACATATAGGCACGAACACATTTATTCTGAAAAATATATTATTCTCATTTAAATTGGCCTTTTTCTAATCCCCTATGTATTAGGTGTTAAATCATGTGGTTATAGTTACGTGTCTGACCTAAGACTCTTCTGAGCAATATGTCTTGCCCAAGACTGTACATCAGAGATGACGTGGGATTGAAGTCAGTGCAGCCAGCTGAATGAGGATAAATGACTCCAATTAACATGTCATGGAGCTGAGCCCTGCCTGAAATCCTGACCCAGAGAATTGTGAAAAGTAATTAATTGTTGTTTAAAGCCCCTAAGCTTTGTTTGTTAAGCTGCCCCATCCCACCTCCATTACTCTCAGTCAGAATATGAGGGGGAACCCCCCCAAACAGTATTTATTTATAATATTGTGTATTTATTTTTATATATTTAAATTCAGTCACCCTCAAAGTACTCTCCACTTGATGCAATACACCTATCAAGACTTTTTTCCACTGTTTAAAACAGTTTTTGAACTCACTGATTTTAATGCCTTTTAGTGCTTCTGCCATTGTTTTTTGTTTCACCTTTTCCACAGCAGCAAAACATTTCCCTTTGAGGACTTTTTAATCTGGGGAAACAAAAGGAAAAAGTTGCTCAGGGTGAGATCGGGTGAATGGAGAGGGTGAAGCATTGGGGTCATGCTGTTTTTGGTCAAAAACTGTTGAACACTCAGCAGTGTGAGCATGTATGCTTTTAAATCACCCATCATGAAATGGGCAAACATATTGAAAAAGTCTTTGAAAAGAATTCACTGAAGCCAAGTGCAACCTCTCACAACAACGCCAGCTGGTATATTGGTACAGATGGATTCCGAGAACATTCATCTAGTGGGGAAGCCTGCACTACAAGGAACCTACCCTCCAGAAGATAATTCTGTTTTGGGGTGTCATCTCCCCTCAAATAATCTTGATTGGGGCCTGACACAAAAGCAACATGCCTAGTGCTGCGGAAAGCATTTCAGGAAAGACATGTACAAATTTCTGAAGACAGAAAAACATTTGAAGTGTTCATGGCCATGCAAGCGGGCCACTGAGACTGGAGAACAATGAGTAAGAGGAAGGCTGAGAAGAAGCAGGGAAAGGGAGCAGAAAGTAGAGCCCACAGGGCACTAGGCACATATCGGGTTTGGGGTTTATTTTATGAGCAACAGGAAATCATTGTTGTATGTGCGAAAGATGACCTGACTTCTTCTGGCTACTGTGTGGGTAATGGATAGTGGTGGGGGCAGGAGTGGAGGCTGAAAAAGTGCTTAGGGACCATTGTAGTGAACTAGGTAAGATGTGATGGTTAGTTGAACAAAGAAGCTGGCTATGGATTTGGAGAGAAGAGAACAAATTAGAGATGCATTTTAAAGGCAGCAGGGATAGAACTTAATCATTGATTAGAAAATCTGTGAGGCCTATGACCTGCCCTTTCTGTAAGAAGGTGCTTCCCTTGCATAGGTGACACTTCTCAGAAGTTTCCCCAGCATCTCTCTTCCATTTACAGAAGACTTTGTATTTTCCAAGCCCTGTGGCTTGGACAGGAATGACTTCATCCTCTCCGCCAGGTATGGCCTCTAATTAGTTTTAGCTAATCTTTCTATTCCAGCTACTCCGGCAGTTATTGGTTAAAGGATGAGTACATGATCCAGGTTGGACAAATCAGGGAACAGTCTTTCTCTTTCCAGTAGCATCCCATTAAAAATCCTGTAGATCCCTGATGCTTGCAAGTCATTGCATGACCATAGGAGGAAAGCCTCACTGATGAAGAACCTTTCAATGAAAGGAGAGAAACTATGTCCTTTTTACATTGCTTGGGTGCTGCCTGAGGCCAGGCTTCAAGCCAACTTTACCATTTTCTATTATAGGAGATAACATTAAAGCAAACCAAAAAAGATAACCATTTTCTACCAGTTTAGACACTATGTTTTATTAGTTGCAACCCAAAATGTCCTATATAATATACCCTGGGAACTTTCTTTGCCTCAGGTGCTGGTTTAGATCACCTGGAAAGTACTGATGTCTAGCCAACTCTCCCTCCCTTCCAGCATGAATACACAAGGCGGTGACAAGGAGACTGTTTATAGGTAGCTTGGAAATATAAAGTTATGAGTAAGTTACAAGTACTATAACAATCAACAGTACTCTACACAGTTGGGGATGGTGACGATCCTGAGTCATCATCTGTTTATGGTTAAAGAACTGGCAATTTTCTCTTCACATTGAGGAAAACCCAAATATTTTCTTAACTGCATCTAATTTTTTAAGTTTTTATTTTAAAGTTCTTCCCCTACAATAATGCAGTTTGATATATTCCTTTGGCATTAATTCAGACAATATATAACCAATAAACAATTAGTTTAGCCACAAAGCTTTGCTGATCAGTCTACCCAACCACATGGTAAGTTCAAGCTTAATGGGCAAATACAATGGCTGCTTAAGATCTCTACCCAAACCTGGTATCCACCTAAACTCCAATTTTGAAGAGGTGAGGTTATTACTAAAGGTTGCTCTCTGCTTTCTACCCTTTAAACACAGACAGTGGCTGAAGAAACCAACTGGAAACCTATTTGGAAGAAATAATTTACAACCTTTTAATGGGAACATTCGTCCAGCAGTACACTATTGATTATAGGCTAATTTGCCAACATTTCTCGTCATTTAATTAGATTCTAAATCCAAGAGATGCTTTTCCTGATGAGTGTTTATTCCTGGGCCAGCTTCAAAACGCATGGCACCGCCATTTTGACCCTGCCTTGGTGTAGAACGCTGAACCACACACTGAGAAACAACCCCCGAGGCTGAACCCACCAAACAGCACACTGGGGGGATCTGCTTCCCCCAGGAGTTGGGGCTGAGAAGCTTACTAGATTTCCCATTATTGAACTACAGCCTCTTGGGAAGTAAAAATATATCTCCACATAGACCAAAAAAACTTCTAACACAGGCAGCACAGTCTACTGGCTAAGCCGTGGGTTTTACCACTTTTGAGACATAGACTCATTTGATCATCTGGTGAAGCTAGTGAATGTCTTCTTGGAATAATGTTTTCGAATCCATAAAATAAAACCCACAGGATTGCCCAGGAAACTAGTGATTATATTAAAATACGGTCATCAAAATATGTAAAAATTATGGTTGAATAATGTTTTCTTCTTTCTTAGTAAATTTAATAGCAAGCCTGGTAATTGCTATAATTTCAAAGTGGTGATAAGTGTAAACTGTATCTCATGCTGTTGTAAAAACTCTACAATATGAAAATGTGTTTTCAATGTATGACAAAGTTACAGGTACTGCTAATAGAGCTGTGGGTTGTAATCTGTATTTGCAATGGAGGATGAAAGGAAATATAAAATAATCATTTAGAAGTAAGTAAAAATGAAAATGGGGTAACTTTTTCCCCATCCAAGGTCATGGATTCCCTTAATTCCTAGTTAAAAGTCCTTGCACTAAAAACATAGGCTATAGTATTAATATATCAGTAATTCCAGCTTTCTGGACTTTAATCTTTAGGGGGGTCATGGATCCCTCATTTAATTGAATGAAAGCTATGGAAACTTTACACATTAAAATGTTCATATTCACACAGAGATGTTTGCATATAATCCAGTTGGAGACAGAGGGGTCATGGAATCCAGGTTAACAACTCTTTATATTTGTTAATGAATTTGTTGGGGGTGACATTGGTTAATACAAGTATATTGGTTTCAAGTGAACAATTCTATAACACATCATCTGTATATTGTATTGTGTATTCACTGCCGAAAGTCAAGCTTCCTTCTGTACCTATTTATCCCTCCTTTATCCTCTTCTACCTCCCTTCACCTCCTTTTCCCTCTGGTAATCAGAGTAGCAAAAATTTTTTTAAAAGATTTTAAAAAATGAGGATAGTTTAAGGGATCTTTGGGACAACATGAAATCTATCAACATCTGCATCATAGGGGTACCAGAAGAAGAAGAGGGAGTGCAAGGAATCAAAAACTTACTTAAACAAATAATGGCTGCAAACTTCCCTAATCTGGTGAAAGAAAAAAGACACATAAGTCCAGGAAGCACAAAGAGTCCCAAACAAGATGAACCCAAAGAGGCTCACACCAAGACACATCATAATTAACATGGGAAAGGTTAAAGACAAAGAGAGAATCTTAAAAGCAGCAAGAGAAAGACAGGTACTTATAAGGGCATTCTTATAAGACTGTCAGGTAATTTCTCAACAAAAAATTTCAGACCAGAAGGGATTAGTATAAAATATTCAAAGTGATGAAAAGCAAGAACTTACAACCAGGACTACTTTAACAAGTAAGACTATCATTTAAAAACTGAAGGAGAAATAAAGAGCTCACCAGACCACCAAAAAAAAAAAAAATCTACTAAAGAAGTTCATTATACCAAAGAATAAAATGGCAATAAATATGTACCTATCAATAATTACTTTAAATGTAAATGGCTTAAGTGCTCCAATCAAAAGACATAGGGTAGCTGAATGAATAATAAAACAAGACCCATACATATGCTGTCTGCAACAGACCCACCTCAGAATGAAAGATACGCACAGACTAAAAGTTAAAGGATGGAAAAATATATTTCCATGAAAATGAAAATGGAAAAAAAAAGCTGGAGTAGCAATACTTATATCAGACAGGCTAGACTTCAAAGCAAAGACTATAGTAAAAAACAAAGCAGAATACTACATAATGATAAAGGGAGCAATCCAACAAGAGGGTATAACCCTTGTAAACATTTATGCACCCAACATAGGAGCACCTAATTATATAAAGCAAATGCTGATGGACATAAAGGGAGAGATCAACAGTAATACAATCATGGTAGGGGATTTTAATACTCCATTAACATCCATGGATAGATCTTCTAGACAGAAATCAACAAGGAACCAGTGGCCTTAAATGACACACTAGATCAGATGGATTTAATTAATATAGTCAGAGCATTTCATCCCAAAGCAGCAGAATATACATTCTTTTCAAGTGCACATGGAATATTTTCTAGGATAGACCACATGTTAGGACACAAAACAAGTCTAAATTTAAAAAGTTTAACATCATATCTAGCATCTTCTCTGATCATAATGGTGTGAAACTAGAAATCAAACACAAGAAAAGCACTGAAAAACACAAGAAGACATGGAAGCTAAATAACATGTTACAAAATAATGAATGGCTTAATGATGAGATCAAGGAAAAAAATCAAAAGATACCTTGAAACAAATAAAAATGAGAACACAACAACCCAAAATCTACAGGGTACAACGAAAGCAGTCCTAAGAGGGAAATTTATAGCATTAGAGGCCTACATCAAGAAACAAGAAAAACTCAAATAAACAATCTAGCTTTATATGTAAAGATATTAGAAAAAGAACAACAAACAAAACCAAAAGTGGGTAGAAGAAAGGAAATATTAATAATCAGAGCAGAAATAAACAAAATAGAGACTAAACAAAAAAAATACAAAAGATCAATGAAACCAAGAGCTGGTTCTTTGAAAAGGTAAACAAGGTTGACAAACCTCTAAAAATTATGGTACATTTACACAATGGAATACTACACAGCATAAAGAAAGAGCTACTACCCTTCATGACAGCATGGATGGAACTGGAGAGCATTATGCTAAGTGAAATAAGCCAGACAGTAAAAGACAGATGCCATATGATCTCACCTATAAGTGGAACCTAATCAACAAAACAAACAAGCAAGCAAAATATGACCAGCAACATTGAAATAAAAAACAAACTGACAGTAACCAGAGGGGAGGATGGAGGGGGATAACAGGGAAAATACGGGGAAGGGTCATCAAGGAGTATGCAGAAAGGAACCATCTACAAAGCCAAATGGGGGAAAGATTGAGGGTGAGAGGTGGGCGTGGTGGGGCTGGGGAAAGTGGTGGCGGGAAAATGTTGACAAAACAAAGCAAAGCAAAACAAGAAAAATAAGACAGGGGGAGGTTAAGAATAGTACAGGAAATTGAGAAGCCAAAGAACTGATATGTACAACCTATAGACATGAACTAAGGTGGGTGGGGGGAGTGATGGGATGGGGTGCAAGGCGGAGGGGATAACGGGGAGAAAAAAAATGCGACAACTGTAATAGCATAATCAATAAACTATACAAAAAAAAAAAAGACTTACCAAGAAAAAAAAAAGAGTGGACCCAAATAAATAAAATCAGAAATGAAAGGGAAGTAACAACTGACACCACAGAAATACAAAGTATTATAAGAAAATATTACAAACAACTATATGGTTAAATTCCTAGAAACATATGATCTTCCAAAACTGAATCAGGAAGAACCAGAAAATCTGAATAGACCGATTACAGCTATTGAAATTTAAGCAATTAAAAAAAAAAGTGTCCTAGACCAGATAGCTTCCCAGGATAGCAACTGTTACGCTATATAGGGTAGGTATCATGTCTCCTGCTTCCTCTTCACTCCCACTGGGAATATAACCATGGGGAAGATTACTACATGCAAGGTGTGTGCTAGGAAAGAAATTTTGAGTCTGCCGTGGCTTCGTTATTAACAACAGCAACAGGATAGTAGTAGTAATCATAATACGTCAAAGTTATTCCATGCCAAGCACAGTTCTAAGCACTTTAGAAATAATGATTCGTTTAATTCTGTAAGGTAAAAGTAAAAAATTATGCCTGTTTGACATGTGAAAATACTGAGGCACAGAAATGTTATGTGACTCGCTTGAGGTCTCCAGAGCCACATCCAGACAATGTGGGTTCTGAATCCCTGGATCCCTGCCCCTCACCCATTACCGCCCTCGCCAAGCTGCTGATGAGCAGGCTGGCTGATCCAAATGAGGCATGAACGTGGGTTCTGGGAGCGAGGATCCGTGTTCCAATTCCAGCTTTACCACGTATGAGCTTGATGACTTAGGAAATGTATTTGACCTCTGTGGCATTTAATTCTTTCTAATATGAAGATAAAAATAACTACTGCTTTAGTTTTGGTTCCCCTGAAAGCAGAGTCAGAAATAGAAACTTGGGTGCGGGTGTTTTATTTGGAATATAACTCCCAAGGAAACAATAGTGAGAAAGTGGGGAGAATAAAACAGAGAATAAAAAAGAATAACAAGGCAGCAGAAGACTATGTTATTAAGGTTGTGTTGTGGGCAACGGGAGCATGATTCTTCTACGACTGCCGGAGAAGAGTCCAGAATTGCTCACCCGAGAGACATAAGAATGGTGCTTTTAGCCACTGGTCTTGGTGTGCTTTGGCTGAGGTGCTGCCTGGATCTTAAGCTTCGCTGCATTTGCAGGCGGCTCTGTCAATGCGGGTGCAAGGTGGCTCTGCGATGTGAGGAACCCTGAGGGGGATGCCGAGTGCTTAAGTGGGAGGTGGCAAAGGAGAGGACTTTGACCTGGACCAGAACGCCCGTTGCGGCCCTGACTTAAATAAGAGAGAGGTCAGGGAGATATGTGGTAGTGTAGCAATCAGCTACATGGATTCCTCCAGATTGAGGTGAGATTAAAGTTGCCTTACTGTAGTTGAAGAATGCTTGAATCCCCATTCTTCAAAGACCCAATGTTAATCGGCATACAATAGCAGGTACCTCTTCAGCTACTACCATTGCATTGTGATTAAGCAATTAGAAATTCTCAAATGGAGCTTTGATCCATAACTTACACAACATAAAAATTAAGTCAAAATTCATGATATACCTAAACGTAAAACCTAATGCTATAAAATTATAGCAAGAAACATAGAAGAAAATATTTGTGACCTGGCAAAGTATGGATCCATAAGAAAGAATATGAAACTTCATCAAATTTTTTTAACTTTCAAATATGCAATATAGTATTTTGATTTTATCATGGAATTTTATTTTAAAATGTATTTTATAACATGAACGGTATAGAAAAACTCAATAATGTTATTCTAATTGACAAAGAAGACTATTAGAATTAAGCTAGGATCTGTATATCCTTTCTCTAAACAATGCTTGAAATTTTTAATATTTGATCTACGATTATGCAACCAGTAATATGAATTATTCTAAGGCAGTAAGTTTATGGAGGCAAGTATGGAAACTACCTGTGCACATACATAAATATTAAATTCTTATTTACTTGAAAATATGCTTCCTTTTCCTACAACTTGCTCTATCAACTTGCTCTATACCATTAATTTTCAACTCTTCCTAGCTAGTTCCTATTATCACTTTTTAATTTTTCTTTTTTTATTTAATCTTTATTGTATTTTTTCCATTACCGCATAGTCCCCTTATCTCCACCTCCGCCCAGCAATCACTACACTGTTGTCCATCAAATTTTTGAACTGCTTTTCATAAGCCACTATTAAGAGAATGAAAAGACAAACCACAGCTGAGGAGAAAATATTTGCAAATCAAATACTTATAAAAAAAAACATAAAGAGCCCTCAAAAATTCAATAAAAAGAAAATAAGCAATAAAACAATGGGTAAAAGATTTGAATGAACACTTTACCAAAAAAGATACAAAGATGGCAAATAAACACATGAAAATATACTCAACATCTTTAGTCTTTGGGGAAATGTAAGTTCAAGCCACAAAGAGATACAACTACACACTCACTTTCAGTAAAATCACTGGCCACCCCAAGCATTGGCAATGATGCGGAGCACCTGGAGCTCTCAACGCTGCTGCTGAAAACGTAAAAAGGTCCAGCCACTTTGGAAAACAACTTCGCAGTTTCTTAAGAAGTTAAATATATGCATGCTATATGATCCCGCCGTTTCTCTCTTACCTAAAAGAAATGAAATCCCATGTCCATAGAAAGACTTCTGTGTGAATATTCGGAGCGGTTTATTCGCAATTGCCAGAAACTGAAATGTCTGTCAACAGGTGAATGGATAAACAAATTGTAGTACATCGATACAATGGAAAATAGCCCTAAAAAGAGGATAAATTATTTATATGTGAAATAACATGAATTAACCTCAAAATAATTGTACTGAGTTTAAAAAACCAGACAAAACAAGAGTACACACTGTATGAGTGATGGATCTGTTCAGTCTCTTAATCTTAGCGATGGTTTACGAAGGCATTCACATGTCAAAACTGATTAAACTGTACAGTTGAAACATATGCAGTTTATTGTGTGTCGATTAAAACCATTAAAATATCATTATGATGAAATTTCCCCAGATTTAAGGATGGGAAAATTGCCAGGACAGCCTCGCTCTCCCAGGTATGGCAGGTCTCAAAATGTAGGTTGTAAATGGCCACCTATTTTATCTGCTTGCAAGGTCACATTTTATATACTCCCTCCAGATCTTTTTATAAAGGGAATGTCATTAAACACTCTTTAGCCCTGAATTTGCACACATGTTTTTATTTGTACCTTTGCCATTGCATTGGGATTAATGCTTTAAAGAGCTCATCTTTAGGTCATTAACACCAGGTCCAGATGGCACTGTGTCTGGAGAGAGATTAAACTGCATCCTTGTCTGCCTTTAGAAGACTGGACAAATGCCCCTGCTCAGAGGTACGCTGTGCCTCTCTGGAAAGAAACATGCTCATCCAGAAGAGGTTCACCCTTAGAAAGGAGTTCTGCTTTTTAAAAAAATAAAACAAACACCTCATTTGTGGCAGATGTGGCGAATGCTGCAGGTCACATCCCACATGGACCTCAGAGTAGCTATGGTGGACCATTCCATGCACAGGCACTGATGCCAGTCCCTCGGCAGATTGCTTCTGGTTTTCTGTCTCTGGGCTTTTCTCTACATGCTAGAAAGTCCCCATGGCCAGTGACCAGGCACAGGCAATTTCATGTCCTGCCAGGCACCTGTCGATTAATAGGGCATGAGTGTTGACCAAAAATGCTACCTACACTCAGGGGGAAAATTCTAAGGCACAGTCTCTGGAAAGCCTTAAAGGTCCCCTGACAAGACTGAGTCCTGGTGCACAGTGGAAGCAAAGGAGTTCGACACTTTGCCTTTCATAACCTCTGTTTCCCTCTTTTCGATTCCCCATTCTTGCTTCCAGGAATTACCTCCCAAACACAATTAAGTGTATCTTCATCTTTGTCTCAAGCTCCATTTCTCATCATTGCCACATTAGAATCTGCATTTTCAGATACTAGAAAAGTTCAATATCTAGATTATGGGTTGGTCTATAAAATAAGTTGAGTGAGGAGCTTTGGTGGTGGAGTATTCTTTCAAAATCCCGATGCCTAAAAATTGTTTTCATATTTTTTCTTTAACTTTTTATTTATTATTATGTTTTTAATTTTATTGAATTTATTGGGTTGACATTGGTTAATACAGTTATATAGGTTTCAGGTGTACAATTCCATAATACATCATTTTTATATTGTATTGTGTGTTCATCACCCCATTAAAATTTTATTTAAAAATATCAAAAAAAATGAATCAATCAAATTTTGACATTATAGTCACAGGTTAAAAAAGATTACTTGAGCAAGGAAAATAAAGAATAAATATTTGTATTTAAAATCAGGACCAATTTTACAAGAGAAACTCCAGTCGAATAGGGACCTTTGCCTCATTGTCATTTGACGATCAATAGCACGGATACACGTGAAAACATTAACTGCTTAGAAATCACATCGCATGCCCGAGTCCTCATGTTGACATTAGAACCCTCATTATATACTACTGTGTTCATTTCTGCCTCATATACTGACTAGTTATTTTTCCGAAAAGTCTCCTGCTGTCATCGGATACAACTTAAAAGTAAAATTCAGATGCCAAGTGTTAGTCTAATCTAGTATTTAGAATGAAAATGATTGCTGTCTTATTACATTTATGATGATCATTGATTATCCTTGACAGGAATGGGCTCACAGAAGAACATTAAACAATGTATAATTACTTCTCTGCATACCTAAATGAGCTGTTGTATTTCGCTGATGAATATATTGTTTTCCCAAAAATGATGAGTTTTCTTTGTCAGCCATCCTTATAGAACTGGTAATTTAGATATAATACAAACTTTACTCAAGGTTTGTTGGATTATTATGATATGTAACAGTTCATTTACATTAAAAAATCCAAAATTTTTCTTACTTAAAAACTATCATAAAGTTATATAAGCATAGATGAAGTAAGACTTTGGGTGAGAGATGAAAAAATGAAAGATGTTTGACATTTGAGTGATTGGCTGTATGCTAGTACTTCTCTGTTTCCTGAGGTGGGAAAATTTGTCATTTGCTTGCCAAGAAGTGAAATTCTGTATTCAGTCAAGCCTCAAGTCTAGGTATTCTGGAAATATCTGCCCGCAGTTCTAAGATCTAACCCTGAGATATTAGTCCTGCCTTTCATGTATATCCTAAAAGAAAGCAAAGCATATTGGCCCAGAACCAGGGTTTTGGAGTCATGCATAGATGCAAATCCAGGCTCCTTGCTACAGAACCTTAGGTAAGTTACTTAAGGCTCTGAGCTTCAGTGTCCTTAGATCTAAAATAGAATTCATAACATGCATCTGATAGAAATATTGAGTCAAGTCTGCAACATGCTTATAAAATGATTGGCAAATAGTAAGTATTCAAAAATTCTTCTGCTGGCATGCAAGATATGGAAACAGTCCAAGTGTCCATCAGTAGATGAGTGGATAAAACAATTATGGGACATTTACACAGTGGAATACTACTAGTCATAAAAAGGAAGAAAATTTTACTCTTTGCGACAGCATGAGGGGACTCGGAGAACATTATGTTAAGTGAAATAAGCAAATCAGAGAGAGGCTAATGCCCTATGACTTCACTCATATGTGGAATCTAATGAACAAACTGAACTAACAAGCAAAATAGAGACAGACTCACAGGTAGAGAGCAGGCTGACAGCTATGGGAGGCGGTTAAGAGGTGGAGGGATCAAGCAAAAAGGAATAAAGGACATGGACATGGACAACAGTGTGGTGATTGCAGGGGAAGGTCGGGTATAAGGGAGGTAAATGGTAATGAAGATAAATGCAATAAAAAAAATTCTTCTGCATGAAAAAGTGGCCACCGTTAGATTACCTTATGGGTGAATTGTGTTGCTGCCCTCCCAATTTTTATATTGCAGTCCTAACCTTCAATACTTCAGAATATGACTATATTTGGTGTTAGGGTCTTTAAAGTAATTGAGTTTAAAATGAGATTATTAGAGTGTGCTGTGGTCCAATATGACTGGTGTTCTTATAAGAGGAGGTAGAGAGTAGGACACAGACAGAGAGGAAAGACCATGTGAAGACATAGGGAGAAGAAGGCCATTTACAAGCCAAGAAGAGAGGCCTCAGAAGAAACCAACCCTGCCAAACCTTGATGTTGAACTTCTAGCTCCCAGAATTGTGAAAAAAATAAATTCTTGTTACTTAAGCCACCTAGTCTGTGTTATTATGTTATGGCAAAACTAGCAAACTAAACAAGTAGAAAACTAGAAAAATAAATAAAATGATCACATTGGGCAACAAGAAGCAAAAGAAAGTAATCCTGTGAGAAGGGAAATAAAATGACTGAGACCACTTGTCACCCAGGCTTTCTGCATGAACGCATTTTGGAGAATGTCATGCAGGAAGATGAAACACAATCAGAGCACAGTAGTCTGTTTGAGTTCATGAGGCAGAGATGAAGGTTCAGGAAGTTTGGGCTGAATAGAATTTGCCTAAGCAGAGTACCAGAGAGAAGGAGTCTATATAAGGAAAGAGCCCCAGAAATCTGAAATTGGGTCCCCTCAAGTTTTTATGGAGGGTAAAATTTCATGAGGCCAAAACAACTACTAGCTAAAGAACAACTTTCAGGAAAAGAACAGTTACCAGTCACCTGTAGGCTGAACAATTTCCAGAATTCACATGGGGCTGGCCAACCAGAGAGGTGGGGGCTCATTAAATGCCCAGGACACTTAGTAGAGACAGCACTAAGATTACAATTTAGAAATAGGGGTAAATTAGCTCTAGAGAAGAGGCTGCCATAACAAATCTTAAAAACAAGCTTCAAAGATTCAGACTGCTCTTGTCATGGCTGGAGTGACTCCGAGGATTGAGCCTGTGAACCCAAGGGTTGCTGGTCAGTTCCCAGTCAGGGCACATGCTTGGTTGTGGGACAGGTCCCCAGCAGAGGGCATGCAAGAGGCAACCACACGTTGATGTATCTCTCCCTCTCTTTCTCCTTCCCCTCCCCTCTGTCTAAAAATAAATAAATAAAATCTTTAAAAAAAGATTCAGACTGCTCTCTAAGCAACTTAACTTTCTGTTTTAAAAAAAAAAAATCAACAGTCTCTGAAGAAAGACAACAAGTTCCAGACACTTAGCAGTATAACATTTACAATGTCCAGCATCTAATAAAAATTTACTAGATATACAAAGAAGCAAGAAACTGTAATCTATAACAAGGATAAAAACACAGTTCATATGAACATGTCCAGAATGATGGAATTAGCAGACGAGAAAGTTAAAACACCTATTAGAAATATGCTCAAAAATTTAAAGGCAATTATGATTATGATGAAAAGAGAAATAGAGATATAAAAAGGATGCAAATGGGAACTTCTTCATCTGATTATTACAATATCTGAAATGAAAATTTCACTAGACTTAATAGCCAACAAGGTGCTGCCAATAAACTTCAATGAACACAAAAACATAGCAGTAGAAATTAACCAATTTGAAATGTAGAGAGAAAAAATACTCTAAAAAAATGAACTGAGCCAAAGGGACTTTTGAGGCACCAAGTGGTTTATCATATATGTAACTGAAGTTCCACAAGGAGAGGAAAGAGGAGGAGAAGCATCAAAAATGTTTATAGAAATACTGACCAAAAATGAACAAGTTTGCAAATCTGTTGAAAAGTAAAACCCACAGAGATATGATGTCAATAAATCTCAAGCAAAATAAATACACAGGAAATGATACCAAATCATATGTTAACCAAATTGCTTAAAATCAGTGATAAAGAGCATGCAAATGATAAAGAAAAACACATTATAGAAGCATACAGATGAGAGAGAGTTAAAAACATTATATCCAAAGGAACAAAAAGAAAATGAGTGCTTACTCCTCGTTATAAACAGTGCAAGAGGGAAGACGATGGAGCGACCTCTTTAATGTGTTTAGAGGAAGGAAAAAACCACCAACCGAGAATTCTACATTCAGGGACAATATCCTTCAAAAATGAAACCAAAATAAATACCTGTTGAGACCAAGAAAAACTGGGATAATTCATCACCAAAAGAAATAGTAAAGAAGTCTTTAAGCTGAAGGTAAAATGGTATTGATAGAAAGTCAAAGTGATAAGAAGGAACAGCAAGCACCATAAATGGCAAATATGTGGTTAAATACAAAAGAATATGACCTAATGGTGAATTCCTTTAAAGACATTTGTTTAAAATAAAAATAATATCAATTTGCTGTGGGATTTATAATATAAATAGAAGCAAAGTCTATTAAAACAATTGCACAAAGCTCTGAAGAGGTGGAATGATTGAATATCTTTGCAGTATGAGTGTTATATGTAAAACCGCACGCTATTACATGAAGGTAGACTGCAAAATATTAAATTCTAGAGCAACAAGTAAATCATTTTTTAAATGACATGTAGCTAGTAAATCAGCAGAAAGATAAAATGCATTACTAAAAATAAACATTAATTGACAAACCAGAAAAAGACTGAGGAAAGAAACAAATAAGACAAACAAAAAGAAATAGTAAGATGGTAGGTAAAACCCAACTTATCTAGCTCTTTATCTACATATTTATATAAGTATCAACATAAAGCATCTAAATAGTCCAGATAAAAGCAGAGCATGAGGCTCTGTCCTAGTAGAGCAGATAAGTTTATATTTTATTTATTTTTTTAATTATTATTTTTTAAAAGATTTTATTTATTTTTAGACAGAGGAGTAAGGAGGGAGAAAGAGGGAGGAAAATATCAATGCATGGTTGCCTCCCATGCGCCCCCTACTGGGGACCTGGCCCACAACCCTGGCATGTGCCCTGATTAGGGAATGAACTCGTGACCATTTGGTTTGTAGGCCAGCACTCAATCCACTGAGCCACACGAACCAGTGCAAGAAGTTTATATTTTAAAACCCAACAATGTAATATAATAGACTAACAGAAAAAAAATATCGTACTACTAAACAATAGATACAGAAAAATCATTTTACAAAATTTAACTCATTAATGATAAAAAGTAAATAAATCTGAAAATTTTAGGTATAAAAGTGATAATATCCTCCCAATTTCATAATATCAGTATACTCATGAAAAAAACATTAGACAAGCCCAAAGCCTCAAAGTACTTTAACCATAGCTCTCCAAAAATGTCAGGTCATCAACAGTGAGAAAGACTGGGAAACTTTTAGATCAGATGCAACTAAGGCGACATGACTGTATGTATGAAGTATGTATCCTTAATTGAATCCTATTTTAAAAAAGGGGTATATGTTAGGAAAACTGGGTAAATCATAATTAAGAGTCTAGGATAGTTGACAGTATTGTACCAGGGTTAGTTTATTTTGATAAATGTATCATTGACATAAGATGATAAAATTAGAAGGAGATGGTTGAAAGATAAGTAAATTTTTGCAACCATTTGTAAACCTAAAATTATTTTTAAAAATTAGAGATGTCCAGATTGAAAAGAAAGATAGAAACTCTTTAATCACATGATGGCATTATTGACTTTGAAGACAAACCGAAAGCATCTACAAAAAACCTTACTAGAGCCCTGGTTGGTATGGCTCAGTGAATTGAGTGCCGGCCTGTGGACCAAAGAGTCACTGGTTCAATTCCTGCTCAGGCCATGTGCCTGGGGTGTAGGCCAGGTCCCCAGTAGAGGGTACATCAGAGACAACCACACATTGATGTTTCTCTCCCTCTCTCCCTCCTTTCCCCTCTCTAAAAATACATAAATAAAATCTAAAAAAAAAAGTAAAAAAAAAAACCTTACTAGAATATGTGAAATTAGCAAGTTTGCAGGATCAATACTCATACATTAAAAGTATTTAATATACACTAACAATGAACAAGCTGAAATTGAAATTTTAAAATGCCATTTGCAAGAGCATCAACATGTAAAAATAGAGATAAATTTGATTTAAAAAATATGCAAGACCTACACAGTGAATATTACAAAACATTGCTGGAAAAAAAATGAAGAAGACATAAATAAATGCAAAGATATATGTTCATGAATAAGAAAACTTAATACATTAAAATGTCACTTCTCCTCAAATTTATCTAGAGATTCAATGTAGTAACAAACAATTCCAGAACATTTTTTTAGAAGCTAGCAGGCTAATTCTGTTATTCATTTGAAAATGGCAAAGGATCTAGATTAGTTAAAACAACTTTGAAAAGATTGAACGAAGTTGGAGAGGTTGCGCTACATGATTTTCAGATGTAAGACATAGCTACAAAAATCAGGGCAGTATGATATTGGCATAAATAGGTGAATAGATCAATAGAACAGAATATAAAATCCAGAAGTAGACTCACACATTACGGTTGATTATTTTTGACAAAGGCACAAATGTAGTTCAGTGAAGAAAGTATTTTTTTAAATGCTATTTAAATAATTCAATATCCAAAAATGTAAAAAAATACATTATATTTCTGTTATAAAATAAATAATTTATAAGCATGTAAAGTACATTATAGTAACTATAGTTAATAATTTCTGTATTGCATATTTTAAAGAGTAGATCTTAAAAGTTTTATTTTCTCATCACAAGAAAAAAAAACCTATAACTATGTATGGTGATGGATGTTAACTAGATTTGTAATGGTGATTATTTTGCAAAATATAAAAATATTGAAATCATCACGTGGTACAGTTGAAAATAACACAATGTTGTATGTCAGTTACATGTGTTATATGCCATTGAGTCAGCCCTCTTAGCAACCCTATGAACGAGCGATGTCCACCATGTCCTGCTCTCAGCAGCCCTGCTCAGCCCCTGTAGACTCATGCCAATAGCTTCTTTTATGGAGTCAACCCAGCTCATATGTGTTCTTCCTCTCTTCTTGCTGCCTTCTGTTTTCCCCAGCATTATTGTCTTTTCCAAAGAATCCTGCCTTCTCACAATGTGCCCAAAGCAAGACAGCTTCAGTTTGTCATTTTTGCTTCCAGCAATGTTTCAGGCTTAATTTGCTTTAAGATGGACTGGTTTGTCTTCCTGGCAATCCAGGGCATCTGTAGGGCTTTTCTTAAATACCATATTTCAAGTGAATTCATTTTTTTACCTATTAGCCTTCTTCACTGTCTAATTAAAATATCTCAACAAAATACCTCAATAAATAAATTAATATCCAAAAATACAAACAATAAGCCTTGATATTCATGTATTAAGCCACACAAAAATAACTGAAATAGATGATAGACTAAATGTAAAATCAAACACTGTAGAACTTACAAAAAGAAACACTGGAAAAAAGTCTCTATGGCTTTAGATTAGACAAATATTTCTTATAGGCACTGAAATCACAATCCATAAAAAAATAAATTATGAAGTCCATTTTATCAAAATTAAGAATTTATTCTGAAAGTCATCTGAAGAGGGTTAAAAGATATATATTTGCAAATTACATTATCTATTAAAAGACTTTTAACCAGAATGTATAAAGAACTCTCAAAACTAAATAATAAGAAAACAAAACACCCAATCAAAAAATGGGCAAAGAAGGGTCATCAAGGAACAGGTATAGAGGATTCATGGAGAAAGACAAAAGGGGGGAAGGAGAAAAGATTGAAAGTGGGAGGTGGGAGTAGGGGTGGTAGGGGAGAGTAATTGGGGGAAATGGGGATGACTTTAATTGCACAATAAAAATGGAAAACAAAAAATTTTTTAAAATATAAGCCAAAAAAATGGGCAAAAGATTTTAATATATACAGATGGCAGATAAGTACCCAAATGTGTTCACCATCATTATTTATTAGAGAAGTGCAAATTTAAAAATCAATGAGATACCACTGATACCTATTAGAATGTGTAAAATTATAATGACTTAATCATACTAAGTGCTGATAAAAATGTGAAGCAACTGGAACTTTTACATGCTCCTGATGGGAATGTAAAATGGTGCAGTCAACTTAGAAAATAGTTTGACAATTTCTTTAAATGTAAAGCATACACTATCATAAGACTTTGCCATTTCTCCCCTAGAATTTATCCAACAGGATTGATGGCCTGTGTTCACATAAAGACATGCACACAAATGTGCACAGCAGTTTTATTTGTAGCAATAAGAAACAGAAAACAACCTCAATGTCCATCAATGGTTGGGAAAAAAAAAACAAACAAATTTTGTTATACCCATAGAGTGGAACATTATTCAGCAAGAAAAAGGAACAAACTATGGCATACATACAGGTATGCAAAAAAAATAGATGAATCTCAAAATAATTATGCTGAGTGAAAGAAGCCAGGTCATGGAAATATATAGTATTGATATATGATTTTACTTATGCAATATTGTGGAAAACACAAACTAACCTACAGTGATAGAAAGTAAATGAGTTGTTGCTTGTAGATAGGGGATGTGTTGGTGGGGGAGGAGCAGAGGTAAGAATTACAAAAGAATCTTTTGGATGTGAAGAATACATTCATTATGTTTGTTGATTATTTCCAGTTGTATATGTAAATCAAAACATCAAACTGTATAGTAATTAAGTTTGGGGCAGTCAAAAGTTTTACGTGGATTCCCAACTGCATGGGGATTTGCAGCCCTAACCCCTGCAGTGCTCAAGGGTCAGCTCTACTAGAAATGTGGTCAGTTAGTATACGTCAAATATACCTTTAAGAAGCTATAAACACAACACATAAAATATTAGATAGTGGTGTAGGAAAACTGTTAAAATGTCTGATTAAGTGGTACTTATTGATCTGTATCGCATTATATACATACTATCTAAAACCACGCATACTACATAAATGTGTGTATTCCATTAGTATCAGATAGAATTTAAAAAGTATTTGGATAGAAAAATGCAGGTAAAAGAAAGCAGAATAAAGAGAAAGACTTTGGTAATTTAAAGAAAAAAAAATGGGGATACCTGAGCTCAATTGTAATTTGTATTCCCCAAAGTGGGTAATAAAAGTAGTATATAAATTGCAAAAAAAAAAAAAATTAGACACTAGACAATTAGGGTTCTTTATGGCTTCACCATTAACCCTGTATTCAGAGAGGACAGAGTAACCTGGGAAATTAACAACAGCGCCTCCAAGTCTGAGCTCTGACTTTGCTCTTGAGTTTTCAGAATATTACACTTGGGTCTCATGACTATGATCATCACCCTCATACAAATAAAAGGCATAAAATGCCTATTTGTGTGGAGCCAAACCTGAGTGGAGAGCATGTTGAGCAAGGCACATGATTTTTCCCATCCTCTAGGGCTTTATTATTTCTGAGGAAAGGTATAAAGTCAAAATTGACTAGTATTTTCAAGAAAACACTCAGCACTAGATGTGTGGCTGTGACTTATCTTTTCCCTGGTGCCATTAGGTCAAGGTAGGGCATCAGTCCGAGACAGATTCACTGGCTTTTAACAAAATGCTGTGTTTGTGTGCATTTGGTTGGAGAGCCTGCCTTCATTTTAACATTTTCCTTTTTTGCTCAGGCTTTTAGCTAGGTGTGCAAATAGCTTTTACGATCAGCTTTGTATTTTCTATGAACATTGAGAGTAGTAGCTGATAAACCTGAGGCAAACCCAAGGATTTTCAGGACATTGGTAGCCTATAGATAGAACACCTGGAGGGCTGTGGCAGTGACCTCTAATATCCAGCACATTTCACTAGGGTACATGGTGAACACTCCATAAATGAATAAGTAGATGAGTGGATGGATGGATGGATGGATGGATGGATGGATGGATGGATGGATGATGGACTGACGGGTGGATGGATGATTGAAATAAGAAAATGCTTGGTTGGCACTGATAAGAACCAAAGGATGTGAATGTTATAAAGCTGTTTATCCAGGCTAGTGTGAGGTCTGGTGAATCCCCTCTAATAGAGATTCCCTTGACTAATGGGCAGAATTCTTGTTAGGGACTCTCTCTGCAAAAGTGGTGGACTATCAAGCTGGCATCTTTTAGCCCAACTTTCTATACATTACTCCTTTCAACTAAAACATTCCTTCTCCAGGTGAAACAAATAATCTATCACCATGGTCCCTTGGCTATAGTGTCACCTCCACAGTGTGGGCTCCCTTTATTTTTATTCCCGCAGGACAACCTTGTTTCCCAGTATTGAGTAGATCCCTCTCGACTGCCTACAAATTATTTTTTTTCTAATTTTTTAGACATCATTCTTTTCCAAAACCAACTTAAGGTAGCCCACAAGAATGCATAAAATACCACAAGAGAATAGAAATTAGAAAAAGGTAGGGGGAAATACAGATAAAATCTAGGAAACTCACAAAACAAATATAGAACCAATGTTAAAAATCAATACAACAGTAGAGACAGACTCATGCATAGAGAACAGGCTGACAGCTCTTGGCGGTGGGTGGGGGGCGTTGGGGAGTGGCCGTATTGTTTTGAGCAAATAGTGTGGTGATTGTGGAGGGGGGACGGGTAGAGGTGGAGGAGAGTGTAAGGGAGATAAATGATAATTTAAAAATACCAAAAAAATCAATGTAATGGAGCATTTTAATTCTAAGTTTTCTTATCACCAAACAGATGATGTCTACAAATAACGAACCCACTAGTGGGAGGTCCCAGTCTTCACGTCTCCTAGAGAGCAACGTCTATCCTGAGACGCGAGGTCTTTTGCTTGTTTACACAGGACCTTCTACTTAAAGAGAACGCATGTTCAAAGACCTTACTATCCTTCCTACCACCTCAAATTCCAACAGCCACTAGCAAAGCTGTTGTTCTTCCTTCCCTTCTCAATCTGAAAGCGGAGTCAGAGAGGTGCTGGGAAAATAAATGGACTTAGTGCTCTCTCTGTTTTCAAAGGCCCCCACCTCTGACAAATCAGTAGCTGAAGCCCTTTTTCATTTGAAAAGAATTAAGCTGAAAAATATAAATGGCTGTGCTGTTACTCAAACAAATGCAGGCACTCCCACCTGCCTCCCTCTTCACCACCCATCTTCCCATTTATTTTCGTGGAGACAATTTCCAGAGCTTTTCTCTTTGATTCTCTCGTAATGAAATTCACCAAAGGGAGTACAGAAGTGTTTTCAAGGAGAATTATAAGCCTGACAGGCTATAGCCATTTAAATTATTTGAATTAACTCCTAAATGCTTTAAGAGAACATAGCCCACCAACAACAATGACAAAGAGAAGGACCTCAGTTTTACTGTCAGCAAAATAGATAAAGTGAGGTAACGCCATTCTGTCCAGTATGAATCCCCCTTCCTTTATTTCTCATACTGCGCTCGTAATGGGTATGTCCTGGGTGGTTTATTTATTTATTTATTTTTTGTAAGGTGGACTGCCATACAGATACCCAAGAAGCAGCCTCTTCTTCTATTCTCATCTTTGGGATAGATGTTTACAGGCTGAAATGCTGTCTTCAGCGTTTTGTTTTTGTTGCTACAAAAGATAACTGTGTTTTCAGAGATGCACAGAAATCTTACCTTGCAGGGTGAGCAGGCTGCTTCGTGGGTCAATTTGCATATTATAACCACACAATCCGCTCGGGGACTGCAGTGGCCTGGGGGCTACTATTTGACATTTTAAATTAACCATTGTTCTGCTAAAGCAGCCATCATTAAAACTACATTCAGTCTCTGAAGTTAAAAAAAATGTAAAGGGGGGCATATTTTTTGCCTCATTTGCTTAAAAGTGTCCAAGCCATTATGAGGAGTTTTGAGACACAGAAAAGTGTTTCTTTAATAAGCCTCAGTTTTTTTTTGTAATTCTCAATTTCCACATCTCTATGATAGTGGTAAGGCCAATACTTTATAAGACCGGTAGGAGAATTTAAAAAGAAAATAAATGTAAAATGACATGCACAGTATCTGATACATAGTAAGCAGTCACTTAGTAATATTTATTAATAGCCTTTTTTAAATGGTCATATATTGTGCACATATTCTGTGTCATGCACCGTAATCAATACTTTTTGTGTGTACAATTAGCTCTTATCCTCACATGAGTCCCAAAAAATGGGTTTTATCAAATTTGCCTTCTCCTGATTGTAGAGTAATACATAGTTTGTAGAAAAATTTTGCAATAAAGAAAATTATACATGAGAAAATAGAAATTATGTATTATTCCACCACCCAGAATTAATCTTAATCTTAACTCCTACCACTCTTAATCTTTTAGTATGTTTTGTCCCATTGATTGCTCTTATGTGTAAAATATATATACTTTACAAAATTGAACTCATACTGCAACTAAAAGGGACTTCCTATATTCACTTAACTCTATAGCATGAACTTTCCCCAGAAGACTCAGTATTTCTGAATAACATTGGCTCTTGTATATGCCATAAAAAGGATGCCTAATAATTTAATATTCTGCAAGGTAGCTGTTACTGTTCTTCCTTTCCAGCTGGGGAAGCTGAAGCTAGAAGATGAGTAATGTGCTGAGATAGGGCAGTTTATGGGGAGCAGACCCAGGATTCAAAACCAGCTTTGTCAGGCTACAAAGCAGATACTCAGGGCCACTCCCAGGTGCCCTCAGTCCACCCTGTAGGTCCTCTGCAGGCTTTCCTGTACACGCCCATGGTTTCTTGCAACTCTGCCTGAAGGTTCTCTCTAGCCGGAGGGAGTATCTGTACCTCCGCGGGAGAGGAAACATTTTTCCTCTACCTGTCTTAGAGTCTCCACTGGGTCCCCTGTAACAAAGGACAGCTAGAACATCGAACAAGTTTATTAACATGTTATTATACATGTAAGATATGGGAGTACCAGAAACGAGTGACTCAAATAGATGGCTTAGAACTCTGGGTTACACAGTATCTTCGACAAAGAACAACAAGTTTATAGAGAAATGACAAGACAAAGGAAAATTGTTTTTGGCTTCCAAGGGTGGCTGAGAAGGTAAATATATGGGAGAAAACTCATGGAGCAAGATTTGTCTGTAGGTTCTCTGGTATCCTCCCCAGTAAAAGAGAATTTATATCCTGCCTTTAGGCAGAAAAGGGGGAGGATAGAGTTTTTCCTGCATTTGCTGCTTAATAATTACTTTCAAGTCAACGTAAATTTCTTATGTCAAAGAAGTATATTTTGGGGTGACATAGTTGGTTTTCTTCAGCTTCTACATGTCTGAGCATGGGAGTTACAGGAGTTAAGGCTTCAGGTGTTACCCTCCTGGCTGGGGTGGGAGTTCTTCACTAAGGACCTGAACTTCCTCACCTCCAGTGGGCAATTCTGAGGGGTGCAGGCCTGAGTCCTTCAGAGGATCCCCTGCGGCCTCGGGCCCCTGGGGCTCACAGTAGTACGGGGCTCATTTGTGCATCCTTGATTGCTGTCCTTCCCCCCAGTCTCCCTTCCCTTCACACTTTCCAAATAAACAACATAAGCAAAGCTGCTTGCCTTAGTGCCTCTTTAAGGTGATACTCAAACCAAGACAGTCTCAGACATACCCACATTCTGCACCCCTGGGAGTTGCTTGGCCATCTGCCCACTAAATGTTCCTTTGTCTTCCTTACCATTATGCTGATTGAGGATTAGCTTCATGGTGATCATAATATTTACAACAGTGATAACTTTCATGACTACAGGCTAAATGGCTTAGAAAGTTCTTTCCTATGCTATTACATTTTTTAGTATCATTCTTTATAGAAAACCCATTAGATGAGCAAGTCAGTTCACATTAGGCCCATTTTAAAGATGAAGTAAAATTGGCCCAGATAGGTTAGTTCTATTATTCAGAGTCTCAGAGAGAGAGAGAATGATTATTTTGTACAATTGCCTGTTGAACCTCATTACATGCTGATTCTCTGCTAAGTGCCCATGGACGGCTCCATTTTTCACAGTCTGGAATAAAAAGGAGCTATGAATGGTTGGTAGTTGGAGAAAAAAGTAAATAATAATTAGCTAATTAAAAATAAGTGAAATGTATAAAATCCTTAACACTATTAAGTTTCAATATTTTCCCCATGAATTCAATGGATTAGTAATGCAGTTTAAATAGCAGTGAGTTTAACCTTACCTGCTAAAAAACAATGAATAAAACATGAAAAATGAAAGGTCACGTTTTTAAAAGGTAATGGCCTCTCCTTTTTTTAGGTACATTTTTTTCTCTTCCTGACAAAATGTCCTGTTAGGGCTAATTGGACAGCATAGGGAAATGTATGTGGGGCCAGGGCAGCCTGCCTCAAGATACCCCACAATGGCATATAGATTATTTCAAATTAAAATCACCTGAGAAGCAGCAGGTGCGGGAGGAGCTCCCTGGCTCTCCTCTGTCTCTCTAAATGCAAGAAACCAATGTCCCTGTGATAGGTGCCCTCTCTGCTCCTGAGGGCTGAGAGACAACCTTGTCACAGGGTTAAAAATCCAAAAGTCGGTATAAACTCACCTTGTAATGCCTTCACTCATTTACTACATAAGCCCGAACCTAGCTTAGATTCCTTTCTAATAAGCAGTCACTTTCTTTGTCCTGTCAGTTTCTCACAAATTTATTGTTTCTTTGTCAAAAAAGTATAAAAAAGGTGCCTAGTGGTTTGATCGTTTCTTTGAGCCCCATTTTATGATCTGAACACTGTACGAGTATGATGATTCTCCCCTGAACATGTAGTAAATTAGTGTCTCTCCTGTTTATCCAGTCTCATGTCAATTTTATTATTTTATTACTACTCCAGCTGTAAGAACTAAAGAAAAACAGAGCAGGAAATTCTACCCCTCTTCACCATGTGCAAAAGGAACTTCATCCTCTATGAATGATTTGTGAGCTGATAGTAGAAGATGGAGTTTTGGGCAAAAATCTAAACAAAACTACATTGGAGGTATTTACACATAAAAATAAATACCTGAGAAGGTCTCCCCAAAATGCAAAGCTCACTGATGACCTCTTTCCCTCCTGAGGCTGACCCTTTCCATCCTTCCCAGACAATTGTGTGGCTCTCTACTTTTTCTCCATAGGTTCCCAATCTTAGAGCATCCATCACTCCCAACATTTCAACTAACCCTTTTTGTGACTCTTTTCTCCACCTAAAACTCAAGATCCGTCTTCATTCTGACTCAACCTCTTCTCGTCAATGACCCATGGGAGATTTTTATTTAGCTGTCCTAGGATGGCTTCAGCCTCAAAGTGTTCCAGGCAAACGTTCGCATTCTTTCCCAGCATCACTGTGTTTATATCCTCGTTTACCCTAGAAATTGGCATCACTTCTGGCTCATTCTTTGTCTTTGTTCTCCAAAACCAAAGACTAATTCTTATCATTTTCCCATTCAGAAATGGGGTCCCATTGCCACAAAATGATGTAATCACACCTACTTGAGTTATCCCAACAGCCTCCCTCAGTCCACACCGCCCACCCCACTTTTCTGCTTGTACTGCTGTGCAACTCACCTTCAGAGCATTTCTTGGCACCAAATCCCCCAGTGACCCCCTTCACCAGGTGTAATTTCCTCTGTTGGATTCTCAGACCTCTTCCTTATGTGTCCCCATTTTGGTACAACTCTATTCTTTTTTATTCTTTCTGCATCGGTCAGTATTTAAAGTCCCAGAGATGACTGGTCTTTCAATTCACTTTTTTTTCCCTAGGTGCACAAAATAGATGCTGAAAGCAGGATTTAGTTTTTATACTCTGTTCACTAAAGTGCATGGTACAATGTTAAGCACAGTAAAATGTCAATCATTCATTGACTCATTAAGTTTAAAGGCTAAAAAACCTTATTTTGAGTGTGGAATACATGTTGTAAGTGCCAATAAACAAATCTATTATACCAATATCATAAAACCAGAATAAGTTTTAATGTATATGAATTCACTCTTTCTTTGTGCTTTGGCTCTTATAACTATTATAGCCGATATATTGCCTCAGGGCTTATCAGATGAGGGGATCCTTATACCCTACTCCCCAGGAAGAAGTACATTGTTACATCCTTGCTCAAGCCAAGGCTGTAGCAGCCAGAGAGTACAAAGTCCAGGCCACAGTGAGTTGACACAGGGTCTAGTTAGCTCCCTGCTGTCTGCCTCAGATAGCTTCATTGGGTGTTGTTGGTAGAACCTTGAAGAAAACAGGGAAACTCACTATTTTCTCTAAGAGTAGTTGTGGGGAGGCCCTTGGCTCCAATCTCCTCTCCCAGTCAACCAAAATCTCATCCTTTTCTTGGCTAGAGAAGAAATAAAAAATTCATGTTGTACCTGGAAAGTGAAAAACAAACACTGCACCAGGGCTCATTTTATAACTTAAACCCCTTATACATGAGCCAGGGGTTCCTTGAATTGAATCATTTAGAAGCAAGTTCTAAGGAGAAGAGAAAAGTGAGTTTGATTCCCAAGTCAGTGCTTCCCAACCCTAGCTGTTCATCAAGGCCAAGGAGGTGGAGGGTTACTTTAAAAAATACCAATTCTGGGACCAACAGATAGCTCAGAAAGTGCCATTCAGGCATGTGCATGGTTTTAGAAAGCTCCCCAGGGAATTCTGATCATCCAGGGATGAAAAACCATTATTTTAGATGGTTTTAGATAGGGTATATGTACATTTAAGTTCCTTTCTGTCTTAGGAGTCTATAATTTTACTGAATAAACCAAGTACTATGTCAAAGAATACACTTCTAGGTTAGAAAAACATGGCTCAGTAGAGAAAAATACGTTCCATAGACCACATCATTAATTTTGACTCTTCCACATAGCAGTTCGTAACACAGCTGCATGCTTCACCTGCTGCCCATCCAAAGGTTAAAGGAGATAGACCTATTTGGCTGACATTGACCTCATGGAGCCTGAATGGCCACCATTGGCAATACCTATTGACCTCTGACCTAATTAGAAACATCTTGAATCTTTTCAAATAGGAAAAATTCAAAATCCAATCAACAAATAGGAAATTTTTCAACAATCACAAATTCAATAGCTGTCCCCTTAAAGGAAATTGACATATTTATAAACGAGGGAAAGAGAAACCACAACTTTCTCAAAATAGTGAATTCCATAGGTTCCCTTTAATTCCTGGAATGTTTATCACTTTCTCCTGTGTTCCCTTCCATTTTTCTCATCAGATAATATGTTTAAATTTCTATATGAAATATCAGATTACATCACTAGTTCATCCACTAATAAAGTTACTAAATGGAAACATTTTGATCTTCAACAGAGAACCTCTATGCATTTTTTCCCACTACTTTTAGTGTGCTTTCAGTTGAGACCATCTCCAAGTGAATTTTCACTTTGAAATAGATGTGATCATTCTTAAAAAAGGAGAAGGTATTTATTTCAGAACTTAGTTGACTCTAGAGCTGGATTTGAAAGTACACACTAATAACACTCTTGTGTCTTTTATAGACCACATGATCAAATCAATGGAACTTTACTGCTTTGTGTCTGTTGATTTAGGGAAGGAAAAGATATATTTTCTACTTCAAAATAAAACCCCAAGGATCTAAAGATCCTGCACATTGAATATTCATGCTTTGAATTAATTTGTTATTAAATATTAGGCAGTTAACCTGTTCATAGTCATTTACACCATAGTGTGAGCTAGTTTGTTAGCCACTTTCTGATGTGACTGCCAGCTGCTATTTTCATTTGGATTGGCAGAATAACATGGACAGTGTCATTTCCAGGATGTACCAAATTGATGGGATGACCGCTGGCCACTCAGGGGAAAGGGCAGAAATTCCACTGTAGCAATTAAAGATATCTGTCTGAGCAGTGAAGTAGGACAGCCTGAAGCCCAGGAAATCATTCCTCCCGCAATATTAACAAATGATCTGGGATGCAAATGCACATACTCAGCCTCTAAGTTTCTCTGCCCCGTGTAGCCACCAACTGGAAACAGAAAATTGGTCAGCTCCTGAATCCGCACCTAGATTTGTGGGATTCTCTGAGTGCATCATGTAGGTCCCTTCCCTGCCGCGCTTCATTTTCCTTTTAATCAGTCCCTAACTGCACAATAGCCAGGAAGCAGGGATGGTGAGAGTTCTAGAGGGATTTGTCTTCAGCCCGCTCCCTCCCTTGGAATGGGTTTGGAGTGTGCACCTTTCCCCAGGTCTGACTAGGGGCACCCTGCTGTCTGAGCACCCTGGAAATCAGCAGAAAGAGTCTGGGAGCCCGGGAGCAGATGACCAGGCAAGTTCAAAAACAAGAACTGGCAACAACCCATGCAGAATTCTCTCTCTCTCACTGTGCCGCCATCATTTCCCCCCTCACCCAAGTTGACCCCTTGGGAGTAATCATAGATTCTTTCTTTGCATAGTCAGTCACCAAGCATAATCCATGTTCCCTGGACAGTTCTTACGTAGCTTCTCTCCTTCCCAACCCAACAATCCTTCTTAATCAGACATGCATCCCTTCTCATCTGGGCTGTGGCAGCTTTCGTTTACCTGATCTCTGAGCTACATGCCAGTTTCCATAAATCCACACCACAACAATATAGCCTGAATGATATTCCAAAAGGGTTAATTTCCTCCCTAAAACCCCTCGAAGATGTTCCCATCACCCCTAAGAGAGTTTCCCTAGGTATGGCAGCCTTGTCACTGATAGCTCTGAAGATGCTTTTAGAGACTCGTGGTGGCATTGTTACCTCATTGGATTCCACAACAGCAAGCCCATTCCCTTCCTAGCTTGTCTCTATCCTTCTAAGTGAAAAGCTGGCCATATGTGCTCGAAGGTTTTCACACTCCTCAAAAACCTACTGATTTCCCTTTTTAGACGAGAGACAGACAGTAGGCTCAGAGCCTCTGCAGGAAAAACTATCTGGCAAGAGTTTACTGATATAGTTTGTTTTCACTATTTGTTTCTCCATTAGCTTATATGTATGGCACAATTCTGTGGGTTATTTTATTATAATATGAAGAGGTAAATCAGTTTTAAGAAAATATTAAGAGGTTAAGTAAAAGATCCTGCCTTAATCACATCTGGCAAAGTTTGTGAAGGTGATACCGACTGGAGTTCTGAAAACACTGACCAGATCATGCTATTTAACATGCCCTGCAAGGCCTGCAGGATCAGTTCCCACCTCCCTCTCCAGCCCTGTTGATTGATTACCACCTCTTCCACTGTGCACTGACTCTTGTCACCTTGTAGATGCCTGGAGCCTGGCCCTCCGATCACTCAGCCCCTCCCTGTAGTGAGTGCTCTGGCCACCCCTGCTCCCCTGGCAGTGACTTTGGCATTCTGCAAGGCTCGGCTCCTTTTCTGCTCTCCAAGTAGTTCTGCTGCCATGCTCGCTCGCCACTCCCGTCCAGTGGGATAGTCTGTCTTCCTGGATTCATTTATTCTTCACCTACCATATGCCAGACCCTCTCCTCCTGCCCAGTTCCCACAGACATGCAGCCCGGTGGGACTGAGACCCCCAGGTAAAGGAATGAGACCATTGCAACGGGGTGCAGTAATCACAATGCTAACAGGCATTAATATGTATTGAGTGCATAGTAGGTGCCAAATGCTCTCCTTATAGGTAGTATCTTTAAATATTCTTCACAATAACCTAGGAGCTACTTATTAAAATTACCATTTTACATATGAGAAAACTGAGACATAGAGAGTAACTAACTTTCTCAAAGCCACAGAAATACAAACATAGTAACTAATCATGCCAGGGGGCATGTGGAAAGGGAGACTTTTTGGATCAGAAACCTTGTATAAAGGAGGAGTCATTAAGGCCCTAAATCCCGCTCTCTCCTGCCCCATCTTTGGGAGGAAGCAACTATTGTACTTGTGAGGGACCTAGCAGAGCAGGGCATAGAGCAGTGCCTGTGAGCACCACATTGGACGCCTTAAGGGTCACAATTGCAGAAGCAGATTACACTTCCCCCAGATTCTAAAATGGCTTTGTCATCTCCCCTGCAGTCCAAATGCTCACTGCTTGAAAATAGCAGAATGTTTTCACCTATATTATCTCATTTCTGTTCCCATCCATCTTGTGAAACATGCTTTCTTTGCCCCATTTTACAGTTAAGAAAACTGAGGCTCAGGAAAGGCAAGGACTCTGTCCACAGAACTGCTTAATGCTAAGAGCTGGGGCTTGCATCCAAACCATTGGTTACAAAACCAAA
This sequence comes from Mormoops blainvillei, assembly GCA_004026545.1. Taxonomy (NCBI): domain Eukaryota; kingdom Metazoa; phylum Chordata; class Mammalia; order Chiroptera; family Mormoopidae; genus Mormoops; species Mormoops blainvillei. The sequence goes on along the minus strand of PVJD01001877.1, from coordinate 179,506 downwards.
TAATGTTTTGGTGTTTTTAATTTTATTTTTCAGTTAGAGCTTACATTCAATATTATTGCATATTAGTTCCAGGTGTACAGCATTGTGGTTAGACAATCATGTACTTTACAAAGTGTTCCTTCTGATATTTCCAGTACCCACCCAGCACTATATTTACTACAATATTATTGACTATATTCCCTGTGCTGTACTTTGCATCACCACGACTGTTTTGTAATCACTAACTTGTACTGCTTCATCCCTTCACACTTTTTACCAGCCTCCCAAGCCCCCTCCCTTGGGGCAACCATCAGTCTGTTCTCTGTATCTATGGATCTGTTTCAATTTTGTTTGTTCATTTATTTTGTTCTTTAGATTCTACGTATAAGTAAAATCATATGGTATTTTTCTTTCTCTGATTGGTTTATTTCACTGAGCATAATACCCTCTATGTCCATCCATGCTGTGGCAAATGGTAATTTATGACATTCTTTTTGATAGCTGAATGATGTTCCATTGTCTGCATGTACCACAGCTTTTTTATCCACTCATCTATTGATGGCCACTTGGGTAGCTTGCATATCTTGGCTGCAATGGCTTTACTGCCATTGCATAGCTATTCCTCTAAAGACAACATCAAAGCTTTGTTGTTTTGGATTCACATTACCTCTGAAAATGACAAGCCAGCTGACTGGGGACGATTTCTAGTTTAGAATGGTATGTGAAAAGAATGAGGTCATTAAAACAAACCTTAGACCTGATGTCTCCATGAACCACAATTCAAGGAAACATCAGCTCTCTATGGAATGGCTGTGTCCGGATTGGCATGACTATGGGGCGTCATCAGTGTTGTCTATAGGAGAGAGAAGGGATTCCTCCCTGCATAGCCAGGCACCCTCTCTGCTTCATGACCCATCAGGCTCCAGGCTGAAGTTCAGCTCCTTACTGGTTTCTCTTCTGCCCTCATTTCCCATCATCAAGTTCAATCCAGACGTCTGGGCCACTTGCAATGTCTAGAGTCCCAGAAGCTGGGCTCTGTGCCACTGTCCTCAAACAGTAATGCAGAAACTGAGTATCAACCCTGGGCAAAAGGCTGGGGGCATTGAATATGCCTGTGTGTGGTGCATCATCTGACACTTGGCCACTCCCTCCATTCTTCCTGCCTACCACCTCCCTCTATAGTTGGGCTTGTAGTTCCATCAGGTTGAGGGAACAAATGACCCTCCTTGAACTTGACCCCACGTCCCCATGCTTTAGCCACACCAGACTTCTCCCCGTTCTCTGGGAGGTTTACAGCTCTCAGGTCCTCATAATCTTCAGCAGCTCTTGATTGAGAATGATGTGCTCTACCTTTTCCAGTTGTAAACCCTGCCCATCTTTAATCCTCAACTCAAATACCACCTCTCGGAAGAAGTCTTCATCATTTCCCCCTTTATCCCTTCTCTGAAACTCCAAAACTCCTTAGTTCTGATACCACGTATCACAAAAGTTACAAGCACTTGCTTTGTAGTCATATAGATCTTGACTTAAAACCCTGGTCTTCCAATTGCTAATAATAACGTTGGAAAAGTTATTAATTGCTCTGAATATCTCATCACTCATCCTAAAGTGGGAATGATAATAATAGCTTCCTCAGGAAGCTAGTTTGGAATGAAATGACATGGAACTATGCATACATATCATGGTACCACAATGTCAACAAAATATTGTAACATTTAATGTTACTTCTTTTACTACAAATAAGATTTCCCACTCCATACTTTGTAGAGCAGTTACTTGGATATATGTCATACACTGATGGCAGCCTAAATCTCTCTAGTGGGTTCAGTCTTTGGGCCACCCAAAGCGGGGAGTAGGGCAGGAGAGAAATGATGAGAAGAAGGAAACTGAAGTCAGAATAAGTTTTTCTTTGCCCTCTTCTTCCCAGCAGAAGCCTGCTGCAGGCACACCAAAGCACTCTTGCTCCTCCAGGTTGTAATCATATAAGCAAGAACATCCACGAATTTCTCAGTACAACAGCCTCCCCCTCGAGACCTCTGATACTGTGAAGAACCTGAAATGCCTGGCTCCTATCCCTGTCCCTGAGAAAACATTTGCAACTCTGGCTTTCCCACCTTATCTCTTGGAACCCCTCTCAAAATTGCATCTTGGGCTTTCCTTTTATGGGCCCTCATTTCAATGCCCAAGGCCCAGTGGAAAATTTTAATATCTCTTTCTATAGGGAGAAATAGCTAATACTTACATAGAGCTTATCAGGGCTAGGCAGTCTTTTGAGCACTTTCCAAATATTAACCCACTTTGTTCTCATAAGGATCAGAGGAAATAATTTCTATTATTATTCTCATTTTATGGATGAGAAAACTGAGGCATTCAGAGGGTCTTTACCTAAGGTTGCATAGCTCATGAAAGTCAGAGCTGGGATTCAAACCAGAGTCCATGATTATAATCTCTAAGCCACATACACCCTTAATGAACAGACAGATAGAAAGTCAGTTCCACAGATGTGAATCCAAAGATTGATTGAAATTTTCCCTTTGAGACTCGGAAACTGTACTACTTCCCCTTCGAAGCTTCTCCTAGCACCTGCCCATCCTATCCTCCAAACTGAGCCAGATGCTCCCTTCTTTCTTTCTTCTCTTATTATTCTGGATCCACCTCAATGCACACCCTTCACTAGACTGTGGGCTCTGAAGAACGGACAACTTATTTTATCTTTGCCATACCAGTGTCTAGCACGATGCCTGACACAGCAAAACTTGGTGAATGAATGAATAACTGATTGAGGCTGTGCCTGTCTATTAAGTCTATGGGAATCAATAATATTCCACTTATAGAAAGCAGGGCCTGAGCTTTGCACATTTTTATATGTCCTCAAATGCTTAGAAACCATATCATAATAAAGGCTGCCTGAACGCTAGCTGAAGGAGTGAATGAACAAACAACACTTTTCTGGAACCCCCAATAAAACCCGCCTCTGCCCCTCTCTCTGCTCTGAGTCGCTTTTGTCTAATGCTTTAGCCCCCACAGGCTTCATCTGTGTAGCTTATTCATGTTTAAAAATGAATATGACACCCTACTATCTTAGAAATACTCTTGACTCCAATTGCTATTTTTAAAATGGACAAGTGCAATTGTGGTTATAGATCTATGAGAACAACAGCAGGAATTTATCATTTGTTGGTGCTATGGAGTAATCCAACATTTATGGTTCATTTCTCCCTTTCTCTCCCCATCCAGTTTTCTCAGTTCCCAAGCAAGATTATGTCCTGTCCTGATATGAGAAAAACAGTAAAACAATACAAATTTTGATGGTGAGTCTGTGCACAGAAAGTCTGGAAAAACAATGTCTCTCTCTCTCTCTCTCAATCTCTCTCTCTCTCTCTTTCACACACACACACACACACACACACACACAAAGGTGTGTGTGTGTGTCCTGAAAAAGGTTAACTACCCTCAACATATCATAATCAGTGCAATCCAAGGCACTGTGAAGGATACAAAAATAACTAACTTATATAGCTTCTCTTTCCCTCTTTTCCCTGGTCTACATTCTCCATGCTGATGTGTAGCTAGTAGGGAGACCTCAAGCATAAGAGTCTGTTGGGTCCCTTTCATGTGATAATGTCAACCCTGATAGACAAGGATGTGCAAACTCCAAGGTGGCCTACAGGAGTCCCTGCCTCCTGGGAGTCACATGCTTGTACTGTACCCTCCACATTCTACTAGGGCTGGCCTCTGTGACCAATGGCGTTTTATGACACATGTGATGACCTATCACTTCTGAGATTAGGTTAAATACCTTCTAGAACTTTCACCTTGATATAGATCTCTTTCAGATCATTTACTCTGGGGAAGCCAGCTGTCTGTCATAGTGTAAGAAGCCCTGTGGATTATCCTACATGGTGAGGAGCTCAAGCTTCCTGACAACATTCATGTGAATGCGTTCAACTGTCTAATCCAGTGGAGCGTTGGGAGGACACATCTTGACTGCAACTTGACGAAGACCCTCAGCGGCAACCATCCATCTCAGATGCTTTGTGATTCCTGACCTTCAGATGGGTGAGATTACCCACGTTGGTTATTTTAAACTGCTAAATTTGTGGGTGAGGGGGGTAATTGTACAGAAATATTTAACTAGTAGAGCTTTGTAGTTAGACTGTCAAGTTGAAATCAGACAGGCTGAGCTGGCATTACCACTTGCTAGCTGTGTGACCTCTGTGGGTTATTTACCTCTCTGAGTCCCAGGTTTCCCATCTAAAAGCCATCAACTTTATCTCCTAAGTTCAACATTAAAGAGCAAAGCTTAAATAAGAGAAAAAGGCATGTGGCATACTTAATCCTAGGATTGCCCAGTATTACTGACAGTTCAATGTTCATTAGTTTTAAATTTAAAGAAACACCCATATAAATCTAAATATTTTTAAAACTACCTCTTTCATCTACATTTGGTGTACAGCTAGATTCTAAGGAAAGCAGTTAGAGAAAAATATATTTACTAGTAAGCACACAATGAGCGGTATGGATGACGTGTGTTGGAAGCAGGTGAAAATGTTGAATGCCTGGTGGTCCAGAAGAGAACCCATGGTCTGACTCCTTTGCATATTAATATAAATCCACACAGGGAGAGATTTAATGGAAGGGCCTGAAATTTTTTTGCATGAGAGCCCGTACTCTGGTGAAATGTCCTGCTCAGGGAGACATGAACAGCATCTTTTCTCCTTTCTTAGGGTTTGTCATAAATTTCTAAAACTGCATATTTCCCTGCCATCCCAACAACCCTCCAAACAGGCTATGAGCACTTTGCTCAAGTGGCACCAGTGTGATACCAGGGTTCACAATAACTCACAAAGGACAACGGCTTCAAAGCATATTTCTACAGACAAACTTCAGGTCTTTTTCAAGGTAAAGTGCCTTATTTCTTGTAGTATTTGTATATATCTTAACCATTTAACATTGTAAATTGTAACATTGATTTAATTAGCTTCCTCTTCTTTTCTGTGTACCTATTTGAATGTTGTTTCCTAAATCGTATTTTTTTCTCATGAGTCCTCGTAAGTCATAAGTTGTTTTTATTATGCAATTTTGCATGAGGTTGCATAACATGGCCCTTGACAAGAGGTCAGCAAATTATGGCCCACATGCCAGATCTGAGCCATTGCCTGTTTGGGGGAATATTAGATTTTTGGAACACAGTCATATCCATGTGTTTATTATATATTGTTTGTGACTGCTTTTGAACTCCACTGGCAGAGTTGAGTGTCTATGACAGAGATGCCATGGTCCACAAAGACTAATATATTTACTATCTGGCCCTTTGCAGAAGTTTTCTGGTGCCTCCCCTAGACCAAAAGAAACCTGGAGGATCCAAATGAGGCTGTCTAACCAAGGTTAAAAGAGCAGAGCTAAGTTTTTCAATCCAGGATCATGAACCCTTTATTCCAAGGTCATTAGTCCTTTATTCCAAAGTTAAGATCACTGATTCAATATCAAGATATTTGTAGAAGGATGATAAAACTCAGAGTAATCATACTGGATACCTAATAGACAACTAAATATGAGGAAAATAGCATTGAAAAATATTACCAAATATTTCCAAAAAAATTAATATATTCCTCATAGAAAAAATAGGACTTTTCTGGTGTTCCTTAAATTTTATTCAGTTTTTTATTGTTTTAATTTGAACTACATATGGTATGTGGAGGCCACTCTTCCATGCATAAGGTCTCTAAAATCGTAATTCAAGGAAGAATTGTGGCTACTGGACTAGACTTTAAAGCAGGTCAACAAAGCATTATATCACTGTGGCAGTACCTCTTGGTGTGTTCCTCTTCCCAAACCCCCTCCCACTTTCCAACAGACAACTTCTAGTCCCATCATTTTCTGCTGTTTGGGGGGAATTACTTCACCTTTCTCTGCTTCTATTTCTCATCTATGAATTGGAGATTGTAGTATCTACTCAAGAGACATTCTACATGAAGTGCTTATTACAGTATTTGCTACACAATAAAGCATTCAGAAAATGTTATTTTAAAGTCTTATTTAAGTTCCCAATATACTTTCCCCAAAGAATATTTAGCCAAAACTGAGAGGGAACACGTAGGAGTGACATCTTTTCCAATTAGAAGGAATTAGTTTTTTTCTCTATCAACTTTAGATCTTTGAAGTAAAACCATGCTTCAGATCCTAGTTTGTATTAAATGGCCCTTTAATCACTGTTCTACCTATAAGAAGACAAACCACTTTTGAAAGGATTTTAGTTCATAAGGAAAGGAAGGAAGCCAACACACACACACACTGACCTATGCAGTAAGTTCTACGTTGCCCCAACATTCTCTGTGTAAATCATTACAACAGTCCTGTAAGGTAGATGTTATTTGCATTTCACATACCAGAAAGCCAAAGTGTAGAATAACTTCCAGCCAGCTCAAGACACATAGCTAGTCAATGGCCCTGCCGTGACTGCAAAGATTATCCTGCGGTTCCTTTGGCTTTATCAATGGTTCTCAACCAGGGATGATGTTGCCCTTTAGGGGACATTCAGCAATATGAGGGAGAGAGGTAGGGCCTCCGTGCCACTAACATCTAGTAGGTAGAGAGACCAGGGATGCTGGTAAACATCCTACAGTGCAGAGAACAAACCCAAATGCATTCTCCCAAAATGCATATAGAGATGAGGTTGAGAACCCTGGGCCACATCATGCTGCTTCAGAGATTTTCCTTTTCTTAAAGAAAATAAATGCAAATAAGATTTCTAAAGGACTTGCTTAAATGGTTTCAGTTGATTATTATTCAAAGTTGTTGATAAAATGGACTCCTTTTGAAAATCCTTTAGTTGCTCTAACATCTTCCGCTGCTCTCTGAGACTTGTTAATATGGCTTGAAACATTTCAAGGAGAAAAGGAAGTGTTATTTGGTGTTGCAAATACCATGCTGACATTGCCCTACATTAGCAGAATTCCCTTAGAAGAAACTCAAGATGCCAGACATGATTCTCAAGGCCACTCTGAAAAATGCTGTGTCGAGCAAAGATACTAAGAGAAAGTGCTCTTGGGTATTTTTTTTAAAGCGGTGATTCATATCTCCTTGGGACTGGCAGACACGAAGCAAGTGCCGCTGGTGCCTCGTTTGAATGCCCTTTACAGGTTAGGGGCACCCCACTCTTCTGTGATTGTGGTTGCTGAGGGTACACAGTTGTCTTCCCCCTGGGAAGTCATGCTCCATCCTATTGAGCAAAGGCTCAAGGCTGACAAAATGGGGTATAAAAAACCAGTCATAGGGCCTTAAGAAGGACCAACTCCATGGCATGCTTCATGTTCTAGAACTCCCCTTAGGATCAGGCTGAAACTAGACTCTAACTAAGCCTCCATCCTTGCTTGGATTTTCTTTCCCTGCTCCGTTAGGCCGCCTGCACTCCCCTGAGAGCAACCCCCAGTAAGTCACTTTCACAAAAATGCACACCAGGGCTCTGGATCTATGGAACCTGGCCCAAAACACATGGGCTCCACACATCCAATGACGATGAGCCTTCAGAGTTGGCATTCTCCTTGATCCCACTGCATGCTGTTGTTCTTTAGCCAGGGGGCTAAAAGAGATACAGGGACAATCAGAGCTCAGAAAAGTGTGGTCAGAGAAAATGCCAAGTTCTGTATACTAATCAAAAACCCGCTGGGAACCTGTCTTTCCAAACTCAAGCTTTTCCCTGAGAGGAGCAGTTTCTTTCCTTGGCCTTAAACCAGGCCTCAAGGCAACTGCAGTTATGCCGCACTTCCAGCTGCCGTCAAAGTCAATGGAGGGAAATTTTTCTCACTTTACCATTTCTATTGAATTTAAACATTTAAGATTGTCAGCATAAAAGAGTCCGTGAAATGTTGCATCCCTTAATAAGACTATTAATTATATCTTATGGGAATTGATTGTCTCCTGTTCTTTTTCTTCCATGATTCTTGAAGTTCTTGAAACATATCTTGACCTATTTCTGCTACTCAGTCCACCAAGACAGATTTTGATCAGCAAGTAATTAAAATAACAATTAAGACTATTTTCTAAGTATAACTTTCGAAGCAGTACTTGGTGAATATAGAATTTTCCCCCCAGAAATGTTAGGTTCTTTTAAACATACAACCATCAAGTTAAAGGGAAATTTATGATCTTTCTGTACTTCAGCCACACATTTCTAGAGGGATTCTTCGTTGTCCAAGTGAAGACATTTATGTATTAATTTCGCATGTATTTGTTTTATACCTCCCATGTGCCAGGTGCTGTTTCAGGCACTGAAGACACAAGGATGAGCAAAACAGACAAAATCTCTCCCCTCTTGGAGCTCACTTTATAATCGGGAGACAGATAAGAAAATGAATACACTGACAAACATATATTGTTATATGAGATATCGATAAAGGAAAGAAACATTTAGCAGAATAACACCTCACTTTAATGAAGGGGAATACTAACTTAGATAAGATTATGACAGTGTTTCTGAGATCAGATGACAATTCATCCGAGACTTGAATGAAATGAGGGAGCAAGGCATACGGATATTTGGGGAAGATCTTTTAGGTAGGAAAGCAACTACTGCCAAATCCTTTAGACTGAAACATTATTGACAAGGAGTATCAAGGTCACTGGCACGAGCACAGAGATCAAGGTGCAGAGCAGGGTGGGCAACCAGGCTATTGCACCTTACCAGAGGCGCTGAATAGTTTGGGCAAGTCGGCTCTTCGTAACCCCTCTTCTTACAGGACAGTTGCCTTCCTCTGCCCCCAGTTACCAAAGGCTAGTAACATACCACTTATTATATAACCAAAAATATGTCCTACTCATTACAAATAGCACACAGGAATATGGAATTAGTCCTGGTGGAGAACTAAGCTTTATTAACAAGGAAGTGACATGATCAGGTTAACATTGCTAAGGTCACTGTGGCTACTGAGTAAAAAGCAGATTAAATAGGGGGAGAGCTGAAGAAGATAACACCATTTAGAATGCTACTGTAGTGGCCCAGGCGAAAGGCAATGATAGCCAGAGCGAGGGGGTAGCAGCGGAGGTGGTAGGAAGCAGCTGGTTTGGGAATATAATCTGAAAGTGGTGTTGACAGGATGTGCTGAGGCTGGAAATGATGGGAGTGAAAGAGACGTGTCATGGGGAAATGCTAAGGTCTGCTGTTGTTATTACTGTCCTTGTTTGGCTTATAAGCTAGAGATAACGTAGACAGCTACTTTATCCTTTTCTGGTAATTTTTGTGTTAACACGTGTGTGTGTGTTTGTGTTTGTGGCATTGGAACCTTTATATTTGAATGTTACTTCTATCCCTTGTTTCTTAACCTCTACACTGTTTTGTCGGGGAACTGTTTTGGGAGTTGTAGGGTGTGTGGCAGCATCCCTGGCCTTTATCCCAACACTATACACAAGTAATGCCTCCCTCCTAGTGTGACAACAAAAAATGCCTCAAGACATTTTCCAGTGTCTCTCGAGGGGCCAAACTGCCATCAGTTCAGAATCACTGATCTAAGCAAAAGTGACACCGAGACTGTGGTCTTGGTTCTTCCTCTAACTGAGTGACCTCGAGCAAGCCACCAAACCTCTCAGGGCTCTACTTTTCCCCAATGTGTTTATCATGCATATGAGTAGAATGTCTGTTAACCCAAGTTTGGAAACTCTAGAAATTAAGTTAACTAACTTCATTTTTCTGAGGGATTAACTTCCAATGACTTTCAAAGAAATACAGTGTTAAACACATCTCACTAATACAAACATAAAATTAGTTTTCTTTCTGGAAGTGAAAAAAATGCCCCCACCAATTATAGGGCTGATTTTTCTCAGTCTAGGCCATAATTTGAATAGGAAAAAATTTGCTAATAGGCATTCCCAGATTCTGAAATAGCTTCTGCAATTTCCCTATTTGCAAAGGACAATTGAAGACTTACAGCCACAACTGTCTATGTGTGGTTTTTTGTGGGCCCTTATTGGGCAATCTGGTTCATTAAAGTTAAGCTTTTGGTTGACAATATTGAATTATGGCAGGAACTGCTGGGGATTATTTTGCTGCATCACATCTGCTCCTTTGCCCAATTAGAGCTGTCCGTAATCAGATGTTGTCAAAACAGACAAAAAAACAAACAAACAAAAAAAACCCTCCCAGGATTTTTGTGAAACTATTTCCTCTAAATAATGGTATGGTTTTTCTCATCCACCCTAAAATTTGAAATTGAGGGAGTATTCAAAATCAAAAGTGTGGTACTCATTTAAATAAACTGAGGCTGACATGAGGAAGGCTCACCTCTTACCTCTAAGCAGAGTGGAGTTGGGACCAGAGCCTAGGTCTTTTTATTTTAGGTCTTGGGCTATGCTCACAACATCTACAATGCCTGTTGCTTTGCCAGACATTGAGGAAGCAGGCCAGCAGACAGATATATGGTTGGTTATGAAGGTTTATTTACAAAATCATGGATAAAACTTTTGGATATAGTCAAAAATATTGATATATGTTAGTGTATTGCGTTGTAAGGTGGCTAAAAGCTAATCTGTGTATGCCTGGTGTGGTGTCCTCTATTTGGATGACCTATATGCAGGGCTTCTCCTTTATAAAATCTGTGAATGCTTTTTATTAAATGAAAAAGACAAATCAATTTTCTATATTTATCCTAACATTCTAGCTTCCCTAAGCTTGGCCACTGCCAGAGCCTTTTAACAAAAGCTAAGTCAGCTGAATGTGCCAGCCCCTTTTTGGCTTTTCCTGAATTTCAGAGGGCCAGGGATTTCCTTCCAGGCTTTATCCAGGGGTCAATGCTGGATGCTAAATGGCAAATTGATTTGTGCCATTGATTCCTTTAAATTAAGCACCATATGTATAGAGTGATCCCAGGAGGGCTAGATCTGATGATTTTGATAGCAGGAACCTTGAGATGACTTTCATTATTCTAGTGACAATAGGCAATTAAGCTTTGGGAAGAACGGCAGTGATTTGGCCCACCATGCAAAAGGCCCAGGATTTAGTGAGCATCTCGACTCTGAAGAGCTCCGTAGAGCAGCACTCCACCTGGAAAATTGGTTGACTGAGAATATAGAATGCGCTTATAGCCTGAGGCAGATCACCAGCATACCTTAGAACCCGTTATAGCTATTTATAGGAGGGTCTAAAATTTTCATTGGCCAGAGGAATTGAAAGAAAGTATCATGCCCTTTATTTATTTATTTTTTGTTCAACAGATATGCGAATATTTGTTTTCATATAGATTAATGCTAGGCTAAAAGGAGAAGACATAGGTCAATAGGACATAGGGCCTACTCTTAAGAAATTTATGAAGTCATCTGGGTCAGACTTTCATAGATATTCCTAACTGTACCACGTAAACATGGCAAAATGATAGAGGGATGGTCAAATATTATAGGATAACAGAAGAAAAGTCCAATTAATTCACTTACAATAGCTCTGTGCAGTGACTGTATGAATTAGGATGCTTCCAACTCCAAGTAACAGAATACCTAATTAAAAGTGGCTTAAACTGGTACTGGGGAGCTTGTTAAAATGAAAATTCTGATTCAGTACTTCCGGGATAGTAACTGAGATTTTGCGCTTTTAACACATTCCAGGTTATTTTGATATAGTCAGCCCACCGATCACTCTTTTGAGAGGCAAACCTTTCAACACAAGGTTTTATATTATCTCATAACAAAAGTTTGGAGGCAGGTGGTTACCAGCCCCCTTACAATTCAAATGACACCAGTAAGAACTCAGGGTCTTTCCATTCTTTTTCTTCTCCACATGATGGCTTCTGTCTTCAGGCTTTTCCCTCCTGGTCTCAAAATGGCTGCCATAATTCCAAACAATACGCACAGGCGGGGCAAAGTGTATGACTAGTAGGAGAGGAGTATTTTTTCTCTTGTGATTCTTTTTAAAGGGAAAAAGGCCCTTACTACAAAAATTACTAGTAGCACACTCCCCTTACATTCCATTGATTGGAGTCATGTCAGATGCCCATACTTCACTGCAAAGGCTTCTGGGAAAGCAAGTTTTCAACCTCTATAGTGAGATAAGGGTTCTGTTGAAAATATAATGGGGAGGAGAATGGTTTTTTAGTTGGATAGCCAATGGTATCTACCAGAGTGCAGCTGAGGTTCTGTTGGCCTTGGACATTTTGAAGTGCTAGTGATGCCCCACTGAGTTAGCCCAGGGGATGGATGATTGGAATCCATCATAGTGTGGGTACTTAGATAACAGCAGACATCTTCATTTGCCTCATCACCATCTCCCTCTATTGGTCCATGACTTACCAACCCCCTTGTCTATGGTATTGATTTATAGCACTAACATTTCTCACCTGGAGTATTGTAATAGAGCTGCTAAATGACCTCACTATCCCCGTCCCTGAATTTATACCTCCCATTCATCTTGCATACAGCAGTTCTAGCCTGCAAGTGTGACTGTGATATAGCTTGTTCAAAATTCTTTAATGGTCCCCCATACCCTTTCTGATAAAATATTAACTCCACAGTATAGTCTTCAAGTCTCATTATAATTTCCTCCCTGCTACTTGTCCAGTCTCACCTCCCAGCACTCCCTACCAAACTCAAAGTCTTTGATTTAAATAGAACAAGAGAGTCATTTTCCTAGGACTGATCATTAAATTCTATAGGTATAAAGTCATGCATTTAAGAATTCCTTTAAATATCTTCACAGATCATAAGGAGTGATTACAAGGATTCTCCTGATTTGGAACATCTGTAGTTTCTGATCTATTTCATATCCTGGATGCTTGATCATCAAGGTCATTCTCAAATATGCCAGGAGGATTTAAAACTGAGGTCCCCAGGACCTTTCCATTCCCTGAGAAACTGGAAGCCATTAGGAGTCCAAGTTCTTATTTCCTTAATGCTAACTTTTGTATGCCTTCCCTTCCATTATTTTTTAATTTCTACACAAGACTAGAGGACTTTCTGGTTTACTGAATTTTCAATATGCATGATTTTTTGTTATTATATCTTTGCCCATCTCTCATTACTTTTATCATTCTGCCAGATGTAGGTCAGAGATAGCTTACTTTCCCTTTCTGTCTACCACCACTCAAAATCATAAGCATGGAGCCTAACATATATTAATAAGTGCCCAGTAAATGATTTTCCATTCTCTTCCTCACACATTTATTGAGTACCTCTTCTCTGGTTTGGTGGTAGAGTTGAAAATTCATTGCCTGGTCCCAGCCTTTAAATGATCAGACCTGAGTTTACCTTGACAATGATAGTTTGATTATTGCCATATATTGAAAGTATGTACATAGAACATCAGGAATGGGGAGGAAATAGTCTTTAGGTTTTCCTGGAGAGTTTGGCAAGGCAATTTAGGGGTGATATGGTGAGATACCTAAAAGGTATAGAGAAGCTGGCTGCATGAGGACAGGATGCTGGTCAGTACCTCAGTGAGAGGCCCAAGAGTGTGGTGAATTTGGGGGGACTGTGAGCAGCTTAACATGGCTGGACCCTAGAAGAAGAGGAAGTGGCAGAGGGTGGAGTTATCGAAATAGGCAGAAGATTATAATGAGACTGTAGGCTGTGTAATAAAGATTTAGCATGAACCACTAAAGAATTTTGAGTAAGGTATGTCACAATCACATTTGCAGGCTAGGGGATCACTACAGCTGCTGTGCTAAGCAGAAAGGGAGAGTGGGTGGAAAGCTGGGGACAGTAAGGCCCTTTAGGAGGGAATTCCAATTCCCAGGTAAGAAAGGATAATGTTCTGAATCAAGACAGCTGTGGGGTGGGGAGTCGATAATGTGGGACAGACGATCAGAGACATATTTAGGAGGTAAACTTGGTTCGATTTGGCAGTGCCTCTGTTGTTTAGGGCGAATGTGACTTAGGGGTGAATATGTCATGAGCAAAGAGAAGATTATGAGTTCCAGTTTCCCTCATCATGAAAAGACCCACCCCCTTGCTGAAACTGTTGCACGGCTCATTGTGTACCAAGCTGTGTGCCAGCCATATCTAACAACCTGTAAACAGAACTCAGTCTTGATTCCTGGCAAAGCTCGCTGGCAAGGGCCTCTCCCCACCCGACTCTTGAGGAATTGAGTACTGTGGCTCATGGAAATATAACATTGGCCACATGTGAATATCGTACTTTCCTCTTGAGTATGATCTCTATTTTTATTGAACAACTGTCAGTAGGCCATGTAGCATTGCCAACAACACACTGAAAATAGAAGGACGGCAATTACCTCAGCAGAGATTAACACAGAAAGTAAAATTGCACTTATGTAATATTCATCTCCCAGGCACAGAGACCAGCCTTCCATTGGTTTCTCTGTATCAGTTTTGGCATCATGGCCAAACAACACCATCTCTGTCCACATTGGAAGGACCTGCCCTCTCCCGCGTTCCCTCTCCCTGTGTTTTCTAACCCCTTGCTCAGAGCAGTTCCCAGTGACGATTTCCCATTAAGATGCTGCAAACGAATGAGAGATAATATTAGCTAACAACATATCAGCACTCCTCTGGTGTCTGGCAGCTACTTGTCAGTAAACTTCAGGGGAAAAAAAGGGGCTTGCATTTTGGAGAATGTCAAGACTGAGGGGAACTTTAGAGATGATTGAGGCCAGTCCTCTCGATTTACAGAGAACACTGAAGCCTGGGCATTAAATGGTCTGTCCATAGCTTCCCTTGTCCCTTAAATTTGGAGACAGAACTGAAAACCCAGCCTCCACTGCAACAGGGCATTTCCCCAGTGCCCTGGGCTTCTTACCATGAAGCAGAGACTATAGGGAAAGCTCCCTCATCATATCCCTCACACCCCCAGTAGATAGAGAGAATGTCAATACAAAAGAAGAAAATCAACCCCATAATTACATACAGAACTGTCTCCAGACCGACTGGCAGAAATATTGTGCTACTTCGGTAAGGGCCACAGTAGGAGGAAAGAAAAGCCTGTCTCAGCAATCAGAGATGTAGATGTGGGTCTGATGGGATGACACCATTTCCATAAAACACAAATAATAGAGAAAATGGCTAGAATGGGATGTAAAAAAGTAATAACGACTAATCGCTAAGGAGGGCCACTTTGGCATCAGTTGTTACTCTCGCTTCACCCTCCCCCCCAAAAAAATCTCTGGCATTGAAAGTGAGCTGACTCATTGTATCTATTAAATTGTAGTAGTAAGAATATTAACTTTATTGGTTGAACTCTGACCACACCTCGTCAGGACAAATCTTACATCTGGAATTAACAGGGAGATGTGGAGGATAATGGAGATCTCAGGAAGAAAGGAAATATGTGACACAGTGGTGATTCTGACTTAGGAACCTAGGTTTCTATTTTGGTACAGAGAGAGGGAGAGAGACTATCAGATACATCAGTACCACATACATTATCTCAATGTATTAAGATAAGCATCTTATGAGATGAGTATTAACTGAGTTAGAGAGGCTTTGAACCTTATCAAGTGTGGGCTTTCCCAAGTTTAGACCCAATTATAAAAACTGTTTATGTTTACATTTACAGAAAAATTGCAAAGACGGCACAGAGCATTCTCGTATACTTTTCACTCACCTTTCCCTAATTTTAATATTTTGCATCACCATGTGGACCTAACTTTAAGTGTTTTATTGAGACATAATTCACCTATTTAAAGTGTACCATTCAATGGTTTTTAGTATATTCATAGATATAAGCAACTATCACTCCAGTCAATTTTAGAACATTTTTATGACCTCAAAAAGAAATCCCATACCATTTAACTACCCCGTCCCTTCCCCTCCACCACCCACTCCATCCCTAAACAACTCCTCACTAACCTACTTTATGTCTCTGTAAATCTCCTGGACATTGCATATGAATGGAGTCATACAATATGTGGTCTTTTGTAACTGAATTTTTTCACTTACCATAGTGTTTTCAAGGTCAGTCCACACTGTAACATGTAACAGTACTTCATTTTTTCAATGGCTAAATAATACTCCACTTTATGGATATAACATATTTCATCTAACCATTTGTTTGTTGATGTATTGTTGGGTTGTTTCTGTCTGTTGGCTTTTAGGAATCATGTTGACCTAATCTTGATGGAATCAAAATGTCCACTCTATTGCTGATAGAGCTGATTGAAGAACAAGATTTTAGACCTATAAGGACCTGTAGGGGGTCCTAATGAGTCACTTCTAAATTGAACTGACTTATTCATCCAGTTGCTAACTAATGACCTTCCCATGAGGGCAGACCCTTAAAAATATGGCAGAGGACAGTCCAAACATGTATATCCTGCGGGCTTACCGTTGCCCAGAGAAGAATGCAATAAACAATGCTTAGTTTCTTTTTTCAAACACATCAATCTTCTCATTTGGGATCATAGTGAAGGGGCCAGAGAGATGACTTAGCTTGGGTTACCCTAGAAGCTAATCCTTGAGATAAAGGTGAGAGTTTGAGTAGTTTGGAAAGTTCTAGGAGAAGTCTAGAGAAGTGAGGCATGGAAGGAAAGGAAGGAAAACAATAAAGAGCAAGTTAGTGTTGTGGGGACTTGGGGCACAGATACACCGGGGACCTCTGGGAGACAGTGTAGAGCATTCCTTAGAGTCATACCAACAGAGGAGTAGTGTGTACGGTATCTACCCATCAATTCTTATCAGTCATTGGGGGTGGGGCATTAAGTCCCCTGGGTAGCCCTTCCAGGCTACCCCTCAAGGGACCAGGCATAGAGTAGCAGGTGCTTGCCATAGAATCTGTGGGACTGGGAATGGTGATGCCAAGGGGATGTGGTGGCACCAACATCTACATGCACCTGGGAGTGTTACAATATCTCTTTATGAAAAAAGGCAGGAAGAAGAATAGGAGGGCTTCCATCCTGATAACGGGACTTTCTGAGGAGAAATTGATGGGCAGGTGCTGGAGGTGGCACCATAGCCCTGAACTTATTTGTCTGTAAAAATGAGGACAGTCTGTGTTCACTAAATCCTTGATAATTAGAACTGGAATCATATATGAAGCAATATTCCAGTCCAACCCTACCCCCTTTCAGCTTATAGAGATTTCTGCCCTTTAGAGAAATGTGTTACTATGTGATTGTAGTGTGGTAGCGAGCGCACACAGTGCGGAGACTGATGCTCCGGAGTTCAAATCCTGACCCCAGTGTACAGAATCTGTGTGCAAACTCTTGGAGCAAACTGTTTGCTCTCCAAGAACAAATTCTCTCAATCTATAGTTGCCCCACCTCCACTCCACAGTCTGATAACAAATGAGATGTTTGATGACCCTTATCACAATGACTGGTTTATAATGTGAATTCAATAAGTAACAGGGTTTTTTGGTCATATTTATTACTGGGAGTAAGGAATACAACAAAAAATACACTAACTCATTCAACAAATATTTATTAAATTCCTAGTACGTGCAGAATTCTATTATAGTCAGTGGCATAGAGTGGCAAAGAATTGAAATCTCTGTCCTCATGAATCCATCATTCCAGTAAATCACAAATACTGGAATTCTGTTTGTACATGTCAGAAAAACAGGGTTTAATTTATGTTATTCATTGGGTTTTTAACTTCTCAAAA
Source organism: Mormoops blainvillei (assembly GCA_004026545.1). Classification (NCBI taxonomy): domain Eukaryota; kingdom Metazoa; phylum Chordata; class Mammalia; order Chiroptera; family Mormoopidae; genus Mormoops; species Mormoops blainvillei. Next base: position 161,992 of record PVJD01001877.1, on the reverse strand, counting down.
TATAAGCTTCATATCAAAATGTCCCTCAGTGCTTTCACTCCAATCTTTAATCAAACACATTCTGAGAAGGATTTCTCAAATCTTTCTTTGATATTGCATTAGTTGGAATTTTTCTCGTCCCAAGTGACAAAAGCCAAATTTGAACTACTTTACAGAAAAAGGCGAATTTATTGAAAGCAGAGGATGACTAAAAAGCTGTGGGAAAAGCAGACACATGGCTGGCCCTCCCAGCAGCAGGGGCCAGGAACTGAGACCCTCCGGAGAATCACTGCGCTCCTCACATCTGTCCCTGTGTGGCAGCTTTATCACTCATACTGCAGTGTGGCTTTCTCCGCATGGAAGCCAGCAGGCCTGCTCATGGCTTCTACGATTGACACCTTGCAACTTCAGCCACCAAAGAGACTAACCGAACTCTCCCAGTTTTCTCATCTAAAATTTCCAGGGAAGAGATTCTGATAGTCACAGCCTGAGACAGGGATTCTCTATTAGATCATTCAGCTTTGTATTTACACAACATTTCCCACACTAATTATAACGCTGGGGGACTAGGAGTGCACTGCTAGAATCCCATAGCTACCCACAATGCCTGTCGAGTTAGGGAACCTCCACAAGACTAACTCTCACATTACGGACACCTTTATGGTAGGAAGCATGTATAATAGCAGCTCTGGAAGCTGAAGAAATGAACAAAACAATAGAGCTAGAAGTCACATCTTATTCAGTCCACATAGGGATCCATGAGTAGATTACTTCCTGCAAATTAGTCAAGTCTATTCAAAACAAACACTTTAAAACTGATTATTCACCATTTACGTGGCAGAGAAGTAATAGTAATTTCTTTACTGCATATATTAACGTTCTTGAGTGCTTGCAAAGTACTGTGGAACTCCAAAACACTTTCCAGTTTTATAGAATTAATTAGCTCCCCTGCAGAGCAGCTCAGGAGCAATACGGCTGTTTTGGAGATGGGACGGTTGAGTTGGAAAAGCAAGGGGTGTCGAATTAGTCACCTTTTCCATAGGTATGTATCAAGCACCTACTCCATGCATGGCTCTGGGCAGATGATTTTGGTGTTATAAACTGATTGAAATCAAGCCTCCTCCCCTGGGATTTATAGTCTAGTAGGAAAGGTGAACTTGTCAACAGCTAGTTCTAATGCAAGTCAACATAAGACCCAGATAAGATGGATAAACATGACAAGCTAGAGAAAGCTTTGAGATAGGGCAAGGAAGAAAGTTAAACTGCAGCGGCCCATGAAAACTGTAAGGGATTTTGTCTTTAATATGTAGAGCCATCATTAAAATTTACATATATAAATTTCTCATAAATTCATTTAAATGGGTAATTCTCTAATTACTTTTTAAATCAGGAATAAACCCATATCTCCTACCCTCAACCCCTGCTTCCGGCAATCACCAATCTGTCCCATGTATCTAAGAGTTTGTTTGTTTGTTTTTTAGATTCTACATATGAGCGAGATCAAATAATATTTATCTTTGTCTGACCTGTTTCACTTAGCATAATGCTCTCGAAGCCCATTTATGTTGTCACAAATGGTAGGATTTCCTTCTTTTTTATGGCTGAATAACATTCCTCTCTGTGTGTACATGTGTGTGTGTCTCGCATTTTCTTTATCCATTCATCCATCAATGCACATTTAGGTCGTTCTCATGTCTTGGTTAATGTAAATAGTGCTGCAATGAACAGAGGGGTGCAAACATATCATTATACATAGTGATTTCATTTCCTTTGGATAAATACCCAGAAGTGGAAGTACTAGATCACATGGTAGGTCTATGTTTAATTTTTTGAAACACTTCTATACCGGTTTCCATAGTGGCTGCACCTGTTTACATTCCCAGCTACTCCTTCAATTCTTAATTAAATGATCTCTCAATAAATGAAAGAAAAATTGATCTATTTGCCTAAATCATTCAAATGATGAACTAGTTCACTGGTTTACTTTGCCCTGTGAGTTCTGGATTAAAATTTATAAGAGCGAGTGAAAACTGGAGTATTTGTATAATGAGCAACCCTTACCTGTTCAGGGTTTCATTACCCAGGGAAGGTCTGATTTCCACTGGGGCTCTCTTTGTGAACACAACTTCCATGAAGTGAGGCGATCTATGAGCAGCTATGGAGAGATGCCCGTGGAGAAGCCCATGCGGAGGGAAAGTGAGATCCCTGGCCCTCAGTGCCTGTTGCCAACAGCCAGCACGGACTGCAAGGCATGTGAGTGAGCCATTTGGGAAGCAAATCATCCAGGTCTGAGTTGAGTGCCCTAAGCGGACACTGAGTGGGCCAGAAGTGAGCTTTCCTCCCTGAGCCTTGTCCAAATTCCAGCCAGATTCAGGCTAATAAAAAGTTGTTATTATTTTTAAGCCAAGAAGCTCTAGGGTGGTTTGTTATTAAGAATGGTTAACTGGAACACCTTCCATGAAGAATTCATGACAGTAACATCTTTTGCCTTGATTCTGTGATTCATTAGATGGCAAGGTTTTAGAAACCCCAACTATTCAGATTTCAGAAACTTAACTCCAGAGTTCAGAAGAATGCGTTTCCATTTCTCTATAGAGTTTTAAAGGGAGAATGGAATTCAAAACTTACAAATACAGCTTCTGGTAACTCCTCTCTCTTCTCCTTTTTTATTGGCTGTCAGGACAAGGCAGGGCAGCAACCAGTCAGCTCTTCATATTAAACAGTGTATTTTGCTGAGGTGGACTTGACTCCTGGTTGCTACAAAACAAATCTAAGTTTATATCAGAGGTGACAAACTCCATACCCTGTCATTTATCCTTTTTATAGCATGGGTGACACCAATAGTCAGCAAGTCTTGTTGATGACTGTGTGAATCAACTAAAGCAGAAAACATCTAAGTCTACAGATTTCCTGTATTGATGATCAGGAATTGTTTTTTTAAATAAAAAGTAAACTAAATTAAAAACAAATTCCACTGCTATTGATTCCCATACAAATTTTTAAAAAGAAACCCATAATCTCAGTATTAATAGCCATAAATGCTATTAATACTGGAATGTATATTTTTCTAGACATGAGCCTAAATACGTATATATATCACAAAAAATGGACTATACCATGAACTCACCTTTATACATTTAATAATTACCAAAAATCCCAAAACATATTGAGATTTTCTTATATACTAGGCCCTGTACTAAGTGCTTCATAAATACTATTTCATTTAAAGCACAGTAGCACTATGAGGTAAATAATATGAACCCAGTTATACAGCTGAGGTCTTGGAGTTATGATCACACTAGCAAGTAGAAATGTCTGACTCCAAACCTAGATCTGTCAACTAGTAATTTTTACTATTCTATCTCTCATCTTGTACACCTGACCTTTTAAACTAACATTATATTATAACCGTCATCCATGACAATATTCACCTACTCACTTACAAGAACAGTTTAATGTCTGACTAGTATTTACAGGTTTTCAAAATATTTCACTGTTCTTCTCTTGTTAGACATTTGAATTTGCTTGGTTTGTTTTCAGTTTTCTACCAGTATAAACAATAAATATCCTTGTAGATCAATCTCATTTGTACATCTTTGATTATTTCCTGAGGATGAATTTCTGGAATTTGATTTGTTAGGACCATAGCATGCAAAAATTTTATGTTTTCAATAGTAATGCCAAATTTCCCTTCAGAGAAATTATACCAAATCACCTACCTGCCACCCATACGTACTTACGTCTGGGTCCTAAAACCTCATTTAAAAAACCAAAACAAAACAAACAAAATGTCAAACCACAACCTTCCTAATCACAGTATCATCTTAGAAATAGAAGTTACCTTAAGAGGGTTTTTTTTTCCTAATCTCCTGCACACTATAGACCTTTTCATAGTGCATCTCTGATCTAGGTTATCCATCCTATATAATTTTTAGGAAGTTCTGGGAATAGAAAAAACATTTTTAAGTGATTTTAAGTAGCCCCAAACTATTTTTAAACCTCTCAGCAACAAAATACTTCACAAACTATTGTAAAATTCATCCAGAATAAGATAGTGTCACTGGAAATGAGGAAATTTTTATCAGTTTTTAACATACCTGACACAGGTCACAAAACGATAAAGATTTTTTTGGTCATTTTCCACCTTGATTGGGTTCGCTCCACGTGCTGGCAACTGAGTACATGTCCCTTGTTCTAGGTAGGTGAGCAAAAGTTTGGTTTCCTTTGCCTTTGGGAATTCAGCAAACAGAGATGTGGTGGTCAGTGGGAGAAGAAGATTGCTTAGGGGCAAAAGTTAATGAGCCGGTTTCACATTTCTAGATCAAAGGGGCTGTGAGTATAATTATATGTGTCCTCTCCCCTCCCCAGGCTCTTAAAATTTCATCACCAAGTCCCTTTAATTCTAGAGACACTGGGATTTAACTGTTTAAAGGAGGAAACGACCTTCAACTGGTTAAGCTTTCCTTCAATACGCATTAGATACAAAACAATGCTGACTGTTGCAATAGAAACCAAAAAAACAGAAGGTGGTAAACACAGGTGAGTGAAACAACAGAAATCTACTTTAAAAACTATAGATATGTAAATTCTGCCAGTGATTGGCAAATATAAGTATGATAGTGAAGACAAAGGAAAGATTAATTCTTCCTGGGGTTAGGGGTGAGGTGTGAGGTTGGAAAAGGCTATAAAAAGGAGGTGTTTATAATGGTTGGGGAAATGGCTTGGCCCAAATTGGTTTTGTTTTTTGTTTTTGGTGCCGATCTGATAAATAAATTAAATCATGAAATAAGAACATTACTAAAACTAATAATTTGCTTTAATCTGAAAACACACACTTTCTTATAAAGAGCATATAGACTCTATTTCAGCTCCACACAGTTATCCCTGGAAGGCAAGAAAAATTGGGTTGGGGTTATGGAACAGGGGTCATGACTCAAGCCCAAAACTTTGGGCTTCAGGAACTGCAGGGGATCATTCTGAGATCTGACCATGGAGCCTTCAGAGGGGCTATCTCACTCTATACATCTTCCTCCCCACCCCATAGCCTAGTAGAGTACTTGGCACCAAGTAGGCAATCATTTGTCAAGTGAATTTGAAGCATTCTCCTTTTTCCCTGTTAGAGGAAAATCTACCCATCACCACGTTATGCTTCTCTGCCAGCTTAATTTAGCTCTGATCTCAGTAGTTAGGAAAACAGGAGAAAGAATGGGGCCATAGCATCCTGAGAGTGAAGCTATGCAAGAGGGTGTGAGGAAGGAAGGCGAGGGCTGCAGGGGGTGCTAAACACTCCCACCTCAGCTCCTCAGCTCTGGCAGCAAACGCTCAGCCCCCGCCCTCTCTCTATTTCTGACCCACACCGGGGAGGTGAGAGGGCAGCGCCAGCGAGGCGGTGGCAAGGCTCTACCACATTCATTATTCCCTGCTGCTTTTACCACTCCCCAGCCTTCTCGCCCATCCTCCCTCCTCCCCAGCCCAGGTTTGGAAGCGATTCCCCTCTAGTGACTGAGCCGATTGCATCTGGGCGAGAGGCGCTTCTTCTGGGCGAGAGGCGCTTCGCCTCCCTCACGTCTTTGTCTCCTCCTCCTGCGAGGCTCCGGGCCCGGCGCAGGGTTTGCAGCGGCTGCAGCAGCAGCTAAAGCCAAGCCGTGCCCTGCACGGCCGCGGGGGGCCGCACCCGCGCCCGGTGAAAGCGCAGGAGGACGCCAGCCGAGCCACTCACCGCCCACCCGCATCCCGCGCTCCAGCCGCCGCGCACCAACGCTGCGGGCGCGGCGGGGGAACCAGCCAGCCCAACCCCTACGGGTCTGGGGTGGGCATCCCAGCTAGCAACCGCGTGCGGATAGCGGCGCTGCAGCTCTGGCAGCGCGCACACCCCCAGGCATACGTACCTAACGCCTCTTCCCTGCGCCACCAGGATGGAGCAGCCACCCCAGCCCGGGACTGGCGCAAGGTAAGGTGCGGCCGCCTGTTGCTTTTCGCAAAGCGCGGTATCATCCCTCTGCCCAGGTGCCTAGGCCGTTCCTCCCGGAACAAGTAGAAAACTATCACACCACTTCTGAGCCACGTCCAAACCCCCTCCTCCCCTTAGCGCAGACCCTTGGAGAGACCACTCCTAGCCAGGTGGAGTCGACCCTCTTTGCTCGCGTGCAGCCAGCTGCCACGCAATAGTCTGCAAACTTTTGTGCACCCCACCCCCCCTCTCTGCGCGGTACTCACCCCTTGCGGTGGAAGTTGCACGTCTAGTTTTCTCGTGCGCCCTTCCCCCAGTCCCCCTCCCTTACCGAATACATCTGCCCATTTCTATGTTCTTGTCAGTCGACTTTTCACTCCCTGCAGCTCCCGCTAGAGTGGCGATGGTTTGGGACCCAGCAGTACTCATCCTGCCTGTAGGGGCAGTTTAGGAACCGAGATGGTGGAATAGGAGGGGTGGGGAGTGGGAAAAGGCTGCGGCCGCCCCTGGGGTTCTGTTCAGCGCTGCGGGAGTCGGTCCGTCCTTGCATATGCCACCCCCAACTAGGTAATGAAACCCTTGGAGGGGCTTGCGGCTTTGCCCCCTGGGAACGGCAAGTGCAGATCCGGGAGGGTGAAGTAAGTGGTTTTGAGAGGGAAAGGATTGCTTGGGGGTAGGGGTGGAAGCTGAGTGTTGAGGATAGATCTGATTGACGGGGGACCCAAAGGCACTGCTAATGCGGGCAAGGGGCCAGTCCCGCGCAGGTATCTGATAGGGTGGAAAAGGGATTTGGGTCCGGAGGGTGCTAGCGGAGTGTGTAAATACAGGTGGGGGAGGGGCTGGATACCTGGGGAAGCGCAGGGAGGCGAAATGGAACCCTGGAATGCTGGGGCCCCGGGGACCTTGGGAAGGCAGGCTTCTGGGTGACTGGGATGGGGCGATCTCCCTCTCCTGGAGAAACAAACCTCCCGGCGAGATTCTGAATGCGATGGTGTCTTGGGCGGTGACTGAGTGGTTTAGATCATGGGCCAGGGATGCTTTTCCTGGCTGTAAGAGGACCTAAGTCCCCCTCCTTTCTCTGGCACCGGTTTCCACACCCTTCCATCTCCTCAGCCAGGTCTGCAGACCCACGCCCACCTTCCCTGAGGGGTGCCCTGGAGTTAAGGATCTCTCCATAGCCGCAGTATGGGAAGGGGATTCCTGGCCCCCTGGGGAGACTTGTGTGCCGAGGTAGGGGGTGAGTCCCCAGCGCAGAGACAGTAGACAGGGCTCCGAACTGGTTGGAGGAGAGCACTGGGGTGAAGCCTGCACTGGGAGCCACCTCCCCCCCCCCCCCCCCCCCCCCCCCCCCCCCCCCCCCCCCCCCCCCCCCCCCCCCCCGCCCAACCTTCCCTCCGCAAATCGCACCTGGGCGGAGCAAGGCAGTGGGGGAGCCCCGTGCTGTGCCGGGGGAGGCTCAGGAGCGCAGAGCTGCAGAGAGTGCGGGGTGAAGTGTGGGCATTGGGGGAGGGAAGACCCCCGCAGATCTCGGGCCCCGTGCGGAGGTGAGCTGTCTAGTTTGCAGCTCCTAGGTAGATCCTTCTGGTTGTTCCAGACTCTTTGGCCGTTGCCGTAAAGAAAGGCTCTTTTCTCCTTTACATCCCAGCAGTCTTGGATGGAAGCGCATTTGCGGGAGGGGGCTTAAGCTGCTGTTGCAAAACAATGGGGGGCAGTCCCCGGGGCCCCATTTATCCTGATGGGGCACACACTGGGCTTCCAAAGGCCTGGATGCACCTCATTTAACCCTTCTCTCTTTGAGTTGGTGCACGCCCATCTCCTAGCGGAGCCTTTGGCTTAGAGTTCGGTTCTCGTTTCCTACTGTACCTATAAGAAGAATTTGGAGGTTGCGTGGATCTGGAGACGTGTAAAACCCTCTGGTCCTCCCTGTTGAAACCTCCCACGTGCAGGCTTTTAGGGGAGCAACTGGCTCTGCAGTTGCCCTGTAGACGTTTCCTGCTCTCCCGCACCAACAGCGAGAAGGCACAGCTCCACGCAGCCCCCTTTTTTGGGCCCCACTCCTTGTCCAGACCCTCCCGGAAAATACGTCGACTCGCAAGGGCTCCGGGGAGGAGTCCCGAGGTCAGTCCTCCCATCCCGGGACACCCCGGAGAAGCGAGTTCCCTGTCGCCCAGCTGAAAGCTTCAGAGTCCCAAGGAGCGGGAACGGGGATTCCCTCCGCTCAGGCTCTGGGAGCTGCTCGTGAGCCCGAAGGCCACACCCTCACAGGCCAGGCACCGGGGAGAGAGCGCTGGCTGCTTCTGAATTACCTGGATACCTGAGGTAGGACCCCAGAATTAAGTCCCTCACTCAGCGAGATTTAGCTTCTGAAGCCCCAGGGTCCGCTTCTCTCTCTCTCTCTCTCTCTTTCTCTCTCTCTCTGTCTCTCTCTCTGTCTCTCTCTCTGTCTCTCTCTCTCTCTCTCTCTTTTTCTCCTGGATGCTTATCATTTGTATTTGTGCACAGGCCACTTCCCTTTGCACGTAGAAACAGGCTGGAACATGTCCTTTGAGAACTCTTGAAAGAGGAAGACTTCAAATCCACACCAAGGGTTTTCTTTCAGGTTGCTGAACTATTCTGGGGAGGCAGATAGTAATAATAATAACCAGTGCTAGCATTTGTTGAGTCCTTACTCTGTGCTGGGCATTAGTCTAGATGTTGTCTGTGCACTGTTTGAATTTGAATCCTCACAACCCAGGAAAATAATTAAAGTTATTTTTCCTGTTTTATCGGTGAGGAAACTAAGCCACGGAGAAATTATTTGCTCATAGTCATCCAGCCAATAAGTGGTGGGGCAGGTTTCCCTTGTGAGTAGAGAACACTGGGTGTGTCCCACACCCCCTGCCTATTTGGTCCTAAAGACCCTTTGTCCACAAAGAAGCATGGGTGAGGCCTCCAGTCTGTTACTCCAAACACCAGGGTGGTGGGGGGGGGGGGGGGATTCCGTGATGTCAACCCTTGCCTATTGGGCCCCTGTAACTGTGGCAGTAGGGACACTGATGATGCTTCTCACTCCCCTCAGAGTCTATTGGGATGCATCTTGGTAGGATGGGATCAGGGTACCAGATGCAGATTTAGGGGACTGACTGCTGACACGGGACTTCTTTCCTGAACCTTTGGGTAGACATTCCCTTTGAAATATGAGGAGACATGGAAGGAGGGACCCAAATGTGAGCAGAGATTTACCCTGGTGGTCACAAACTGCAGACATCGTATTTTGCAAATGAGTCCCTTTTGAGTGATGGAATCACAAAATATTAGAGCTAAAGAGGTCTCAGACATTACCCCTCTCCCTCCGGGAGTAGGGAGGAGATGCAGTGATGGGCAAGGCCAGTCAGTGTGTTCCTAGAGTAACTAGTGTTGGAACCACTGTCTTGTGACCCTGGTCAAAATAAACTGTGTTTGTGCATAAATACATTATGTTCACTGCTGCTGTTTCTCAGTATCTTAAAATCAATTAGGGAAAATTCATTAACAAGTGAAGAAACATTTGTTAAAAATAGATCATTTTGCTAATTTTTCATAAATGCCTCAATTAGCATAACCAGAAAAAGTCACCATCATATAATGGATAAACCACCACAAATTGCCTGTTTTGCAAAAGATTGCAGTAGAATATTTATATTTCATGTCAACAAAAATCAACTAACTATGCAACCTTTTCAGATGATTCTAAGTAAAAATTAAATGGATTCCCAACCATTTTAACAAAGTTCTTCTTTCAAGTTGAGTAGGTCTGTCCCGTCCCACTCCCAACTATTGTTGAAAATAAGAGAAAATGTAGTACTTCAAAAGGAAAAATTCTTTTGAATCCGATGAAATGATTTGTTATTATTTCTTCTGGATTTCTGACCCTTGGGTTAAACTTTAGGCATATGTAAATCTGAAGCAAAACATACCTGGGGCTCAAAAAGGGGAAAAATAGTTCTTTGCCACTTTTTCTCCCATTGAGCACCTTCGCAAAGAGGACTTTCTCTAAGAGTTTAGTGTTCCCATATACCCTAGGTGTTCCTGTAGGACAGAAATCTGGTTTCTGAGAATATCCCATGTCTGTTCCCTGCAGCTGCATTACCAAGATATCCTCCCCCTGGAGACGAAACAACAGTCCACTGGAGGAATGGGGGTGGGGGGTGAGGGTGGGCGGGGATGGGAAAAGCCTGTTTCTCGGGCTTCAAGGGGATAAGAATCATAGATAGTGGAAACTTGGTGCATTGATGTCATCTAGAACAGGATTTTCACCCCTGATGCTGTGACGTGCTAGGACAGAGGCCCTCCAGCAGTAACTAGGGGTGGGGAAGGAAAAGATGAGGGTGAGGGAATAGCGCTGGTCAGGAGACATGGGGTCAGGGAGGTGGGGCTTGGCTGACCAAGGGCTTTGGTATGACAGATATGGCCATGGAGAGCCCGCACCAAGAGCCGCACTTCGCCCTTTCCCTCCTCTCCACCACCCCATTTTGCCGTCCGTTTTGGGTTGGCTGATCTGAATCCCAGCGTGCTCATTTATTTCAAGGAAAGCATTCACTTTCTAGAGAATTCATTACCAATGAATGTTGTTTTTACATAAGTAGGGGAAAATATATGCAGCTATCCCTCTCTTCAGGAAGAACCATTGAACATCAGATCACCCCAGAAGGGTAACCCTCTGAAGGTGGGGACACTGATTTAGTTGAATTACATTGGTGTTAGAGAGAAAAAAAGATGTAACGCTGTAATCAGGTATGACAAAATCTAAAAAAATGGCCTATCTTTTTAGGAACCACAGCAAGAGGATCTTTTTGCACCGGGGCATGCATCCTGATTCCCAATTCCTAGCTTTCCCAGGGTCATAGGGGAGTTAGCTATAGCCTCATCTTATTTATGGGGTCCACATCCCCTCTGCTTATTTTACTCCTGTGTAGTATAGTGTTAAAGGGCCCACGTAACATTGCTGGGGCAATTCTTCAGGTGTACATTTATCTTAAATCATATGTATAAATTATATATATATGATTCACAGTTGAAATAACAATTGCTATTAAACAACATACCCTGGGGAAAAGATTATAAAAATACTTTTTTTATTCAGAACCCAGTGAATAAATATGTTTATGCAATACATGGTATGAATTAAAATTCTCCGTTTTGGTTAGATATTTAAAAATGGAAAAAAATCAAGAACCAGAGCACCTGGATTCAATCTATTTTTAATAACGAGAAAAGCCAAATAATAAGGTTCTGTGGAGTCTGAAGAAGTTAGCAAAGGGACGCAAACAAACAAAAAATGGTGACTGAGTAAAACCTGAGAGGCTTTACCGTCATCGATTTTATTTGAAATAAGTATATAATTTTTTTAAATGATTTTATTTATTTATTTTTAGACAGAGGGGAAAGGAGAGAGAAAAAGAGGGAAAGAAACATCAATGTGTGGTTGCCCCTCATGCACCCTGAACTGCAGACCTGGCCTGCAACCCAGGCATGTGCCCTGACTGGGAATCGAACCAGCGACCCTTTGGTTCGCAGGCCAGCACTCAATCCACTGAGCCACACCAGCCAGGGCAGTATATAATATCTTAATCTACATTTAGATTTGAATAACATTAGCATTTTATCCACAGATTGACACTTTGATGAGTTTTATTCTACAAGTGGTAGGGAACCAGGATGGAAGCTTTTATGACTGATGTGTATACTAGTTATAGCTATATATGCTTTATGAAAACTTAGTGAATTAAAACATCACAACATGACACATGAAATGCCCTATTTATATGAAAACAAAGTCTGAAATCTTCTGAAAAGCTTAAAGACTTGGAACACACTATTTTCCCAAAGGGAATAACATTAACAGTAGGGCCCTATAATTCATTTAATAAAAATAATTGAGTAAATATTAAAAAGATCCACACTGATAATTTTTAACAGGATAAATGAACGGATCAGCAAAGTTTATGAACTTTATGGTTTCATTTTATCCTAAGCTCTGAGCTGCTTTTTATGTTAATACTAGTCCAATGCACATGTCCGTTTTTATAAAAGGTTTTTTGCCTTTTATTAGAAATGAAATGGAAACAAATACAAAAAAAATAAAATATTTTGAGTCATTCTCATACATGAAGTAACACTTGAGTAAACGAAGCATTTTCAAATGCAGATTCCTTCCTTCCTTCCTTCCTTCCTTCCTTCCTTCCTTCCTTCCTTCCTTCCTTCCTTCCTTCCTTTTCTTTCCTTCTTTCGTTTTTAGGTCATTGATAGAATTTGCAGTCTGCATCTAAGTATTCAGTACCTGGCTGGCAGAGATGGCTGTTTCGGGACCAATATTTACCCCCACGACGGCACTTGTATATTTGTCCAAAGCCAACACACAAAGGTCATGAAATCACACTGGCTTTTTCTCTGGTCTTCTAAGCTCAGCTCTGCTTTAGATGAGGATTCCTTGTACAGGCCTGTGACAGAGGGCTCCCCCTGTCGGCAATGACTAAGCAGTTTCCCTGTCCATTCTGTGGACCTTCCCTACGAGTCTGGTCAATGAGGATTATCAAAAAGGAATGTTTTCCATCCTTTCTACAAATTATATTCACTTGAATTTGCAAAGTTATGTGGTCTCCTGTCATGAAGTGTTTCATAGTTGTTTGTCTGGGTGGTCATTCTTTTTTTTAGAGCTTTCTCAAAAACACTTTCTAGAACCAAATTTAGTACCCTGCCCTAATGGAAGGAATAGTATAGACTCTTGGGGCCCAAAGTATTTGCTACAAAACTCATGAAAGAGGGGTAGCTGATAGTCAACCAAGCCATGAGGGCCCAAAGAGGCAACAGAGAAGCATCTGGGGGTGGGGTTTGGGAAAAGGGAGAAGGGGGTAAGAGAGGTAGGCCATCAGGGAAAACAACCCAGGGAAGAGAACTCAGCGATTGGCACAGGAAGGTGAAGATACTTGAAAGTACCCTGAAACTGAAGGATAAGAAAGACATAAAAATAAGGGACAATAAAGAAAGCTAATAGAGGTGATAAAGAAGCAGTATATAAGGCAAAATATCATACCTAAATAATCCCTTATGGGCTAGAGAGCTCAAAGGCAGGCTAGCGCCTCAGGTGGGGGACAGGGTCTTGTTCTCACATTCCCCTGAGCCTCGTTAATGTGTCTTCTCAATCCCAGGTCAAGGACTCTTAATCCTATTAAAGCCTTGGTGCCCTTTTGTGGTCTGACAAGTCTAGGGACCCCAGAATGATGTGTTTAAATGCATAAAATGCAATATATGATTATAGTACACATTTAATTTCATATATTACATATAATTATATAAAACATTGTGACAAGAGCTACTGATGGGACTAATGGCTGCCATCATTTTGAAGGAGGGAGGAGTGTAGATACTGCCACGAGGTGACTGCAGCAATGGTGTTATGATAGGAAAATATCTGATTGCCATTGTTGACAAAATCGTGGGTACTGCTTCTGCACCTGACATCTGTGGCCCGCATTCATAATAACCTGAAGTGCTAACCTGTCGCTCAATATTAGCAAACAAATTTGTGACCGTTTTTCTTTTGAGCTCACGGATCCCTTCAGTTCTATTGATAGATGCTTTGGAGGAGTGTGACCCCCAAGAACCCTCGACTAGGATGAATGTCTATTTTACTATATACAATTGGGGCACTTTTGGGAATGGGAAGGATTATAGTTGTTACCCCGAGACAGCAAGTGTGAATTGGGACAGGCCTGGGAAAGTGGCAGCACAGACCCTCTCGGCAGCTCGCCTCTCTCTGAGACCTGCCTCCTCAGACCAGTTTCAGTTCTCTGGCCCAAGGAATTGGCTCTCTTTACCCTGCTCATAGGGATGATGGTTGTGGATACTGAGTGGCACTGGAAGTGGAGAATGGCTTCAGCTGAAAGAGGGTCACATGTCAGGGCCACAGCCAAGCTTTGGGCTGCCTTGCAAGAACTGGAAAAAGGGCTTCATCAGAGCAGAAGGCTCTGACTTGGGGCTGGGTGAACACTGACCTCCGTTTCAATTTTCAATGCCCCTGTGGCCCGATGCCCTGTAGCCCTGGCCAATTTCACCTGAAGTGTGAGGTTCAATGACCAGGCTGCATTGCACGTCAGCCAAAAATTTTAACTTCCCCTCTAACAATTTTTTTTTTTCAAAGCAGACCTGCCACAATGGCTTTTAAAGCTTTATTTCCTTCCCCTGCCTGCTTCCTAGTTATCAGGAAATGGCCTCGGTACAGGCAGGTGGACGGAAGCCCATGGGAAAAAGGCAGGATCTAGAGAACCCTCAAGCCGGACAATAAGGCCTTGAGGAATAGGGAGGGCACTGTGGTCATGCAGTGTTTCCTAAGCAGATGGCTCATATTGTCCTGTGTTGGGGGAGGGTGACAGAATGTCCCTGCTCCAGGATGTCACCATATTTCTGTCTGTTCTAATTGGTGAAGTGGAACCTGCTTAGTATAAGAAAAAGATCTTTGAAGAAAGCCTTTGACTTTGCAGGCGGAAGGCAACATCTCAGAAACACTCTCTCTATGTGTACGTGGAGTATTTGACTGGGAACCAGGCTGCCTGGCTCTAATTCCAGCTTTGGTTCTAGCCAGCTCGGTGGCTTTGGGCTGCCCTCCACTCTGCTTCCCAAGTAAGAGGATGATCGGAAGCTCAACGGTTCCTAAAGCCCATTCTAGCTGTATGTTCTGTAATGTCAGAGATGTGTCTGGCATTGTTTTATTTCTATTCTGTATGGAGGTTTCTCTGTGTAAGCTGGTTCAGCCCACTTTTTGGCTAAGGTCTTCCAGCTATTACATGCCACCGATCTTACAGTGGTAGATGCACACTACAATCGTGAGGGTCTATGATACCTGGAGCCCTTCTCGGAGCCTAAAATAAGGGGATGGGAGTGGGAAGTGGAGGGAAAAATACCTGACAGATAAAAGGATAGAGTAGGAAAGAATTGGAGCCATTGATAAATTTCCTTACAGCAATAATTGTTACTCAGAAAAGACGTAGGAGAAATGAATAGGAGTTTCTGAAATTTGGACCGTGTGTCCATCTTGCGTCCAACTCTTTGTAACCATAAATCACGTCACTCCCTATTAACAACTTTTAAATTACTCCTGGTTGCATGGAGGAGGATTTCCATCCGTAGTATGGTTTAATAGGTCCTTTATCACCCAACCCTGCCTGTCACAGCATCTGTCATATTCCTCGGCATATCCTACTCCCTGGTGTATTAATGCTGGTGTTTTAGTACTGGTTAGTACCGGCAATTGTTCACACATCTTCTCTCCATCTCTGCATTCAGTAATATCATGTTGCTAGCTCGAAATCAGCTATGGTAGGACTATTTACACCACAGAAACCATCAGACACTACAAACCTGTGCTTTTCCCTCCGAGAGTCTGTTGTTAAAATTTACCAACACAGCACTGCTTCCACCTTACCAAAAGACTGGAAGCTTCTACAAGAGAAAGCACTCCTTTACATCTCTCTCCCTTTGGTTGCCATTCTCTGTTCCGTTCACCTGTCCCTCCCTCCTTCTCCCTCTCTCTCTTCTTCTCTCCCTCCCATCCATCTAACTGTCCATCCACCAACCGCCCACCAGAGATAGCCAGATTTGGTTCTAATTTCTCTTCTGCCACTTAATAGCTAAGTTAGTGACTCTGGGAAAATTCCTTAACCTTTAATATGCCTCAGTTTTCTCTAAGTAAAATGCGTATGATAATAGATAGTTGTGAGGCTTAAATGAGTTAATTTGTATAAGATACTTTGTGCAGTGTCTGGCACATGAGAAATACTATTTAAGTTTCTGTTTATAGGAATGATTACAATATTATTGATTGTTTACTATGCACCCAACATTGAACATGCATGTGTGGTCTGAAAAGAGGTTCAACAAAGCAAGTGCAAGAAAATGTTCAAGAACCTTGAACAAAGCCTGGTTAGTTTTTCCAGAGATCAGAACTGACTTCATGGAGCGCGGGGGGCATTTGCACTGAATCTTGAAAGATTGATCCCATATACTCACCAAACTGGCAAGGCAGATAGAGGCGTCCCGGGAGGAGGGAAGTCATTTAAGCACCGGCATGGGTGAGGGAATGGCATGGGCTGTTAGAGTTCTGTGTAGCTGAGCATGACGTCATGGAGGGAAGGGGAGGGGCCTTTGATCCTATGTGGGTTATCTTAAGATCCACTGTTGCCTGCACCAGCACAAGTCAGACCTCTGGATTTTTCAAAGGACAAGTCAGAAATCCAGAATTTTATGTTCAAGCTCTTATTATTTAATGGTGAAATTAATTCAATTAAAAACAAAACTCATCCACAGGCTCTATTCAGCCTCCCGCAGAGAGTGGTTTCCAAGCTTGTTTCAAAGCTTGTACAAAGGTAAGATCTACAATTGGAATTCCTGATTTCTAATATAATTCTGCTATTAGTTGTATGATCACAGGTAGAGTCCCTTAAGCCCTCTGAGCTCTGGTGTCTGCCAAATGGCTACCACATTTCATGTCCTACATACCTTGCTCTGAGGAGCCTTTGGACTGTGGAGATGGAAACCCTTGCAAAAAACCAGACATGCATTAGAATTATTTGCAGACCATACACCCAGTGCAGCCGAAGCCTTTTCTGAGTCACCCAGAGATACCCTAAATGTCCTCACCTGCCTCTTTAATTTTAACAATAGATGGGGGAAGAGAAATGTAGGAGTAGTTTTTCCCCTTCCTTCTGTTAAAAACGTCAGGAAGGAGTTTGACATTCCATTTTGGAAGTCTGTGTGTCAGAGATCTGGCTAAGAGTTATTGATTGTGTCTGCATGGATCCAGGATCACGGGGAGAGGTGCGGGCAGCCTCTGTGTGGTGTGCGTTATTTCTCTGAGGCGAGGGAGGAGGGCTCTCTGAGAAGAAGTCAGCCCCCCTAGGTATTAGTCTAGGTCATGTTAAAATCTGCACCTGCATTTGTGTAATTTCCCCTCTTTTGATCTCTCTGCATTCCAAGCTGGCTTTGATCATGCAGGCTTTTAAGGAAATGATCAGACCTTAAAAGAGTCAAATTATTTCTAGTTGAGGGGCTGAGCTTGGTGGATGCTGGCGTTCACATAGCAGAGAGGTGGCTATGCATCCAGCCAATTCCATCCAGCCTGGTTAAAAGCACTGTGTAACCACAGCTTTGAAAACAAACAAATAAACAAACAAACCAACCAACAAAAAACCCAAGCTTCTCTTAAATACTTTGAATCTTGGTGCTATTCTGATTTTGTGTTATCTTTATGCATTTTGTTGTATTGCTTAATTGAACTTGATCCTGAGAAACTTCAAAGATGCAGGCAGGTTGCGCTGGCCAGTGTGGCTCAGTTGGTTGACGTGTCCTCCTGTGCACCAAAAGGTTGCGGGTTTGATTCCCAGTCAGGACACATGGCTATACTGCAGGTTCAATCCTTGGTTAGGGATCTTATGAGAGGCAACTAATCGATGTTTCTCTCTCTCTCTCTCCCCCTTACTCTCTCTCTAGAAGATATGAAAAAAATGTCCCCAGGTGAAGATAAAAAAAAAATTTTTTTTTAAATAGATGCAGGCAGGCCTTGAAGTAAGGATACCTGATTAACACAAGCACATTAGTTACAGATTTTGGCTCCACTGCAGAGATCTTACCACCTCTATCTCAGGAACTGGCCTGAGTCTCAGATTCTAGTTCATTTTCTTCCAAACCCTAAGCCCCCTGGGCCCTCCATACTGAGGTATCCGATGCTGCTCTAACTCTCATCCCCTGTTGGGGTCTGGGACCCTCTTCCCCTTATCCATTGCAGAAGCTGCAGAGGAGACAAGGCCCCACTACTCAGAGATGGATTAGAAACATTTTGGTCTCTTGAATTAACATTATAGGTGAAATAACATATTTACTGTTAAGGACGTGTTGAAGTCCTGCCTCCTAACAAGATGGTATTTGGAGCCTTGGGAGGGGCCTTTGGGAGGTAACTGGGGTTAGATGAGTTCACAAGCTTGAGGACCTTATGATGGGATTAGTGCACTGCAAAGAAGAGACCAGAGAACTTGCTTCCTCTCTTTCTATCTACAAACACAGAGGAAAGGCCATGTGAGGGAACAGCAAGAACATGGCCATCTGCAGCCTGAGGAGAGGGCCCTCACTAGACATTGATCTTCCTGGCACCTTGATCTTGGACTTCCAGTCTCAAGCACTGTGAGAAATACATTCCTGTTCTACCGAGTTTACAACTATGGTATTTTGTTATGGCAGCCCGAGCTGACTGATACAGGAAATTACTGTAAGTGAGCCTGGGCTCCTAGGCACCTCATGAAACATCTTTTTGAACAAAAATGTGCCTGTTTTTGTACCACTTTACCTATGTTCACCACCAGCCCAGCACATGGTAGACACTTACAGCTACTTGTTGAATGAATGAATGAACACTAATGAATGGAGTGAAAATACCCAATTTATAAGCAAAGATTTGGAAAAAAAATTCATTCAAGTGTTGGGGAGCTCATGACATCATGGTTTGAGATGAAGGAATAATTTTTAAAAATATATTGTGTGTATATGTGTATGTGTGTGTGTGTGTGTGTGTGTGTGTGTGTGTGTGTATCACCCAACTGTTAACAACCTGCACTTTTTTAGTAGCTTACCCCACGGAGACGTAATGATAGTAAAATAAATACAGTCAGTGTGGTTTCCTATTTACTCAGCATGTAGCAAATGATGCTAGGTTGGGCTGCTGACCTACCAAAACCTAATTAATTTAAGTTTAGCAAAAGTAAAAAAGTAATTTATTTATAAGAGAATCACAGCACCTTTCCTATACCGGAAAGGACTTCTGAGGTACCTTTTCATTTTAAATCCTCAAAAGGCAGATTGCCATAGAAGGATGTGATTTTTCTGGGGGGAAAAGAAAATGGTGTCATGAGGGTTCTTTCTTGTCTGTGTAAGCAATCCCTCAGACACTACAAGGAATTTGCTCCATGGCTTTTGCCATTTGAGAATGGAAAAGCTATTTCCTCAAGATGCTATTCATCTTTATTCATATCTGGGTGCAAATGAGTTCAGAATGTGTGCGTGTGGGATTTGAAGAATCTGAAGTGCTTAGGTAACAGTTGGCGTGCCAGTTGTATAATGAAGAATATGTACTGACAATATTAAATTGTGGGCTGAATCTTGTTTTTGGTGTTTAAAAAAAAAAACAGAACAAAATTTCTGAAAGTGACAGCGTTGTTTTATACTGGGGTGTTTCTAAATGTTGGGACAACAGTGCTAAGAAATATGGGCCTCCAATATGCGTCACTTTCTTCTACCTAGCCCGATTTTCCTGAATAAGCCCCGCATAGTTTTCTTTTTAAGTGGTAGGTGCTGTAGTGTTTCTAAGTATAGATTTATATTGTATTCAACTGACAGAGGGAAATAGCTTCGGTAATAACAGGCAAGATTTTAATTCACTTTTCATATTGAAGGTGGAAGAGTCAACTGGTTTCTAGAAAAATTAATGATAATTTATTGAGCTGCTAGGAAGTTAGTGCTTGCTTTTGAAGCTTCAAAACCTCTAAGTCATCATCAACTTCAAGGTCTTTTGCATGTGAAATTGTGCACCATGACTTTTTTTTATTAACTCACTTTCCTTTCTCTACTCATGTGTTGTGCGTGTGTGTGTGCGTTGACAATAGAGAAGGAATACAGAGAAAACTTCTTCCCACTTGGTTGTGCGTGGAGTTGGAAGTGTGAGCATGACTGTGAGCAGTGTGAAGTAACATTTGTGGATTCCACATGTAGTGTGTGTCTCTAGTTAAAAACACATGGCTATTCAGGATCCTACATTAGTAAGGTAATGCTTAAGTCAGGGGGTTTTATTTAACCACTTTTCCTTTTGGCAGTCTAGGGAAACCTATCTATCCCTCCTTATTTTTTAAAATGTAAAAATCAAATATTCTTGAATTTGTTTAAATTAAATGTAAAAATATTTTAAATGGAACAATTTAAGTACATAGGATTACAAAAACCAAAAATAAAAATAAAAGATAAAAAATACATAAAACATACTGATTCTCACAAAACTTACATTTTGCATGACCTGTCTCTCTGCCTAATCTGTCAAAAATATTTTTAAAAGTTACTTTAAATAACACACTTCAGTAGTTAATTTACCCATCAGAGGTGTTCAAACTTGCCTTGTTTAGACTTGTAACCCACATACCTATTATATTTCAAAAAACAATGATAACTTATGAGAATTAAAATGTCTCATTTGAACTGTTCAATTTTGCAAAACTGTAACAAATAATTTAAATGACCGACTTTTTTTAATATACCCATAAAGAACACACAAGCACAGACAGGGAAGGCCATAAAGAATCTTAGGTGCCTGGATCACTACGAGAAGATGCGCCTGTCCCCTTTTGTGACCACCGGATGAGAAACTGCTTCTGTATATTACTAGGGGCTACACTCAGAAGGATTAACTATAGTGATCTTAAGGTCATGATGTGCACAAATGATATTTCAGAATTTCTGGAACAACTTTTCATATGAAAAAAAACCCTGTGATTTTTATTGGTGACATGATTGGTACTGATAATAGTAGTATAGCCTGTTGTTTGCTTTTAAGATGGAAGGAAATATCAAATTCCCATTGGAGATCAATGGAAAAAAATCAGAAAAGCTGTTCCACAGTTGTGGATGCCCTGTGTTCTGGCTATGGCCACACGGAGGGACTGTGGACCCTGAGTTACGAACCTCTGTCCCGATGTGTGAGTCAATACCTGATAACATGGAAAATTACAACCAAAGCAGTTTTTAGACGGATGAGGTTCATAGAAGGTATTATAGAGAGGGAGTAATAAAATGTTTTGAATATTCTCATAATGTTAATTCTCCAACTGTTTTTTTTTTTAAGTGGGTCTAGTGTTTTTAAATAAGCCAAAGTCATTTGAAGTAAGGCTGCTGAGTGATGAGGGTGGTTGAGGTGCATAAATACCAGATTGGGACTTGAAAATCCCAAGACTTCTTTTTGGAAGAGGGCTCATCAGCCAACCTGAAGGCTGCTCCATAGTGGCTGGAGGAGAGAGGGGATGAGACCCTAAAAAGATTACATTTCCAAAATGTGTGTGTCCTTGGAATCAGCCTATTGCCCTCTGAAGTGACCATAGAGGGGCCCTCATTTCCTTCTATAAAGTAACATTCCAAGATAATTTCAAAATATTTAGTGACAACATTCAATAGTCACATTCTACACATTCTTAAAGAATTTTCTAATAGAAATATGATGGTAGCTCTTTATGTAATTTAAAATTTTCCCATAACCACATTAATGTATAAACAGAAAAAGATGAAATTAATTTTAATAATACATTTTACTTAATGCAATATATCCAAGATTATAGAGTCAAAATAAAACTTATTGAATTTTTTTTCTCATATCGAGTCTTTAAAATCCAGTGTGTATTTTATACTTACAGCATATTGCACTTGGGCACTGAATTCTTATCAGAAACACTTGGCCTGTATTTAGAATTCATAAAATTTACAGTTGAAAAAGCAGATTTACATACACAAGTTGTTTCAACTATACTTAAATGTTTTCCAGTCACTGGATTGAGGATTAATTTTTAGATTTAAATATATACTATTCACAAACAAAATTAAACATTTAGCTCTTCAGTTTCACTAGCTATATTTCAAGTGCTCAGCTGCCACATGTGCCTAGCGGTTACCATATTGGGTGGTGCCGCTAAGTCTAGATTATATGGGGAAACACCTGGAAAGTATCCATAGGCACGCTGGGGACAGTTAAATTCTCTGATAAAGTTGGGGAAAGGTGTCTGCCTTCCATTTTTTTTTGTCCTTTCTAGGAATCAGGGTTTTTTTATTGTATCAATTCTGTATTTTTCCAAAAGTTTTCTCTTTTCACCTTAGGATCATTTTATATGACCCCCTAAAAGGTCTTACTTATGAGTATTCATCAGTTACATCCAGGGCCACCATATGCTCCCTGCTTTGTGGAAGCAACGTTCGGGGATGAGTTTAGATGATTAGATGAAGATGGGAAGGTAATGCCACTGCCCCAAGCTCTATGACTAAGTAGTCAGAAGTGGGGGTGGTGAGTTTCCTGACTCTCAGCCCCATGGGACGCCCACCGCTTTCAAAACACCTCTGATTCTGAAGATTTGGGTGAGGCCCAGAAACTACATTTTTATCAAGTCTTCCTTGCTTTTCCTACCTCGCCCACCATGTGATTCAGAACAGCGTAATTTAAGAATCACTGCCCTAAGCGTGTGTTCTGAAGACCCCCTTATCAAAACACTGTCTTATTAAACTGGAGGGTTCTAGGTCCTGAAACAGCTAAATCGAAATGTCAGAAATAGCCACATATTCGTGGAATATCTGTGGCACTAGGAATCTGCATTTTTAATAAGCTCCCTAGTAATCTTATGCCCGATGGACTTTAAAAACTTTAAACTCTATGAAGACCCTCCAGCTTGGAAAAATGGAATTTTTCACTCCCACCCTTTCCCATTCATCCTTTTTCCCAGTGTCTGACATTTAGGAATCCACAATGCCTTATTTATTCTGCCTCCTCTGTGTGCAGGTCATTTAGCAAAGATGCATCTTTTTCCAGGGACTGGGGATACAAAGATAGAGATCATGAGATCCTGTCTCTGATCTCAGGCAGCTTGCAGACACAGGAGGGCGAGGCAGCTGTGGAAAACTGGGTTCGTAAAGCATTACAGGTGGGGGGCTACGTGGACGTGCTCTTGGTGCAGTGAGGACATGAGGAAGGCGAGGCATGGTCACCTGGGTGGTGAGCCGGTAAGAATGGTTTGAAAGGTGCATCTGAGACACAGGGTTGATTTAGGGAAGATAAAACTGATATTCCATTAGACAGGAAGGGAGAGACACGCGGAGGCTTAGCATGAATTAGGTTGTGAACAGGGAAGCAGAGCCGTTGTGAATGACATGGAATAATGGATTTCCTGGAGGAGTCAGACCTTGCAGAGCTGTGGGAGCCGCTTCAGCTGTGGAGGGCTCGTGGGGCACAGGTGGAGGCGCAGAGAAAAATCACCGAGCAAGGACCATGAAGGAAGCTGACGAGGAGGTCGACAGAAGACATTGCCTCTGTTGCGGGTGGTGGGCCTGACGTTGCTCTAGGTCAGCAGGGTTGGGAGGGGGGAAAGCAGGACTGAAGTAAGGGGAAGCGAGGATGCACTGGCGCCTGGGAGGATGAACTGAAGCCTGTGCCTGTAGAAGCAGCCGATGCCCTTTACCCAGGAGCGGCACACACACTGAGAAACTCAGGGCGGAAACGCGGTGGGAGCGGGGCGAGATAGGAGTCCGCCTCTGCCCTGGCCAAGGAGGTAAGTTAGAGGATCGGCGACAACGTGAGGGAGCTGCGACAGTGCCTTCCACGCGTAATGCTCAGGTGTCGCGTCTGCTCCCGAATTCATGCAGATTTCTGTCGTGGCCAGCCTTAACTTGAGTCCCATGGGGAAGGGAATTCCAGGAAACTTGGTCCAAGTGGAACGAAGTCAACGCAATAGGAAACCACTGTAGTTGGCTTACGACACCCACGCTAGGGGTGGCCGGATGGGGCGTGGGCATAGCGTGTATTGGGTTGGGTAGTGAGGTGGTAGGGCAGGTGACAGCCCTTGTGAGGAGGTAAAGCTGCAGTGGATGGCCTTGAGGGCCTTGATAAACAGCAGGGACTTTATCCTCCAGGTAGCAGTGGTTTATAAATGGAGGAGTAATATGATAAAATGAGTTTGCTTTAAGAAAATCATTCAAGCAGCAGTCCTCAGACTTTGGGTGTCTGTAACACATTTTTACAGGAAAAGTGATTTGTTTTCCAAAACAAAAATTCTGTGAGAGAGTCCCATCATTTTACATTTTTGCCCATCTCTTTAATGTCTGGCTTAACAGAAGACAGGCTGATTCTCATGTCTCCTTCTGCATGCCCTCTGTTGTGGTATCCCATGTCGGAAAGACTTTGGAAAACTCCTCTATACACTCGTGATAGAATAAGAGTAGCAAAGGCAACCGATATCTTTAGTATTATGGTATAATACTCTGGGAATAGCCTACATCATGTCCATAGTCAAATCATGTCTACAATGTTATAGATATAGTCTTGTACTCATAGATCCCCTGTAAGGATGGCAGGGGCCTCCAGGAGTCCCTGCACCACCCTTTTAAAGCCATTAACGTAGAGGGGGGCTTGGCAGGCAGGTAGTGCACATGGTCCAGGAAGATCTTGTAACAGTGTTGGGAGGAAAATGAGGGCCTGCACCAAGGCGTATGAGCCAGCACGGAGAAGCAAGGATGGAAAGAGATGCTCAGGAGACAGATGCTGCAGAACTTAATAACCAATTAGATGTGGGGACCAAAGAGAGGAGAAAGTCCCTGAGAACGTCCTGGGCCAATGAGGGGCTGAATATCTACCAGCTGCCGGTGCAGGTGTGAGGTGTTTCTCAACTGAGCCAGCCTTCTATTCCAAAGGGTTTGGCCAGAGGTGGAAAGGAGGTGGAACGCCCCATCCTGGAATAATTATCTGGGGGTCATAGTATACTCATACGTTGGTAGAACCTAGGATGGCCAGAGTTACTGAAAGCATTCGAGTGTGGGCTGGGCCAGGCTGCACAGTTCATACATGCAGGGACACAGAAAGGTGGCTGTTTGGTGGGTAGCAAAGACACCAAGGCTGAGGATTGGAGAATGATCTCTTTGGGGCTGGACACATTTGTGGTTGAAAGAGTTTAGGATGGACTTAGGAAGCTAGAATGTTTTTTACATATATATGTGTGTGAGTGTGGATGGGTATATATGGATGTGATTATATGTGTGTGTATAAATATGGTTTTACATGTGTATATGGTATATAGGTATAGGTGGTTCTATATATTAATAGCTATATAGGCTCAGGCCTCAGGCTGGGGAGCAGAATGAACTGGTCCGAGCATCAGAAGTCATGGATGACATTCCTGGTTTACCACCAATTGGCAGTATGAGTTTGGACAACCCACTGATTGTTTCCGGACCTCAGTCTCCTTCTGGGAAATGTAGAGAGTATGAAATATCAGGAATTCTGTGATCCAAAATGCATATTTTGCAGGCCACAAAGACTTGTCTTCCAGAAGACACAGTGGTTCCTTCAGTGTCAGGGTTTGCCCGAAAAGCATTTTCCTGAGCCTTGTTTTCCATCTTGCCTGTTAAGGGGAGTTGGGAAATGAATGGAGAAGCAATCAATCTGACATCTGGGGACTACAGATAAAAACTCTGCCTCTGAAGAGTTGCAGGTTTTGTCATTTGTTGTCCTCAGCTTGGCCTGCCAACCTTGGCACCTTCTTGTTTCCTTAGTTCCTGAGAAGGCAGGCCCTTTTCTGCCAACTCTGTCTACGTGCACCACATCACCCCCACCCCCACCCCAGCCCCGCCAATTTGACCTCACTCTACTCAGAGTTTCCCTACGTATTCTTTTGTGGAATGGGAGGTAGTTTTATGAAGAGGGACCAGAAAAACCCAGAATTCATTTATAGAAAGTTGTGTACTTATTCATACACGCTTAAGCTTCAGTCACCTTCAAAATACACTTCATTTGATGCAATACACCTATTAAGATGTTTTCTCCTCTGC
The DNA here is from genome assembly GCA_004026545.1 of Mormoops blainvillei. Classification (NCBI taxonomy): domain Eukaryota; kingdom Metazoa; phylum Chordata; class Mammalia; order Chiroptera; family Mormoopidae; genus Mormoops; species Mormoops blainvillei. The sequence continues at coordinate 136,443 of PVJD01001877.1, read as the reverse complement.
TCAAAACAGTTTTTGAACATGTCCATTCTGATGCCTTTTAGTGCTTCTGCTATTTTTTGTTCACCTTTTCCACATCAGCAAAATATTTCCCTTTGAGGACTTCTTTCATCTGGGGAAACAAAAAGGGGGAGTTCAGGGCAAGATCAGGTGAATAAGGGGGTGGGGCACAGGGGCCATGCCAATTTTGGTCAAAAACTACTGAACACTCAGTGCAATGTGGGCAGGTGCACTTGTGAGTCACCCATCATGAAATGGGCAAATACATTGAAAGAGTCTTCAAAAAAATTCATCATGGGGAACGCAGCCTCTCACAACAACACTAGCTGGTACACCAATACAGATGAATTCCTAGAACACTCACCTAGCGGATGAAGTCCGCTACTACAAAAGACCGACCCTCCAGAAGATAATTTTGGTGGTTTTTTTTTTAGTCCCCCCCCCTTTATAGATGTGCACAAATATTTTTTGATATTTATGTATACTCTGACAGGCATCAGAAAAATATAGTAAGCATAGCAAAACCACTAATATCAGTATTACTTCTTAGGATAAGAAATAGCTTAAATAAGTCAATTGAATTTAAGTAAAAGATTGCATAAATGCTAATACGAGTAGAACTCCAATGTGGCAAAATTCTGGAAGGGTGTATGCTAGCGACTAACATGTGGGAAGCACTAACTTAATTGTGTTATGAGGATTTTAACAAATTTGGGAAAGGTCTGATCAGGTGATCCCTGATACCTATGTCAGATTGTTTTATTCTTCATTGGTTTGGCATTTCAGCCTAAAAATTTCTTTTGGAAATATGAGTTATTTCATATCCACTTTATCTTGGTCACGTTAGGTACTTCAAATGTGAGACTTTAACCAGATATAATTAAGAGAAATAATCAGACAAATTAAACTGAAGGGAAAATCTGTAAAACAAGTGGACTCTACAAAAATCTCAGGGTCATGAAGGACCAAAACAAACAAGCAAATAAAACCCAAAAGACCATGTCTGGGGAGCCGTTCTAGAGAAAAGGAGATTAAAGAGATATGACAGTGAAATATAATGCGTGATCCTTGATTGGACCCTGGATAAAATATTAGTTATAAAGGACACTTGGGTACACTTAAGGAAATTTGAAAACCAACCACATCTTAGAAAATAGTACGCTTCTAAATTTTAAATTTCTTGAGTGTAATGATTATAGTATGGGGGACCAACGTTGGTCTGAGTAGGTTCATGCTGAAGTATTTAGAGATGAAGTACATCAATATCTGCCACTAACTTTCAAATAGTTTAAGCCAAACTGTATATACATACACATACACTCACATGTACACACAAGGCCCATATAAACACACAGAGATATGTACATGCACAATACACACATAGGCACATACATATACCCAGGCATATAGACCGAGGTGCCCACATACATCAACATATGCCATAGACTTGTGCACAGAGAGGGAAAAGCAAACGTGACAGAATATTAACAGCTGATCAACCCATAGTGTTTGCTGTGCAATTCTTGCACCCTTTCTGTAGACTTAGACTTAAAATGTTCCCAAAAATATGGTGCAAGAAAATATTAGACTTTTTGAGATAGGTTGCAGAAATAATCTAAGAATTTCCTTGTGTGAGGGGGATATAAGGAGGTTAAATCATAATGGAAAAATTACAATAATTTTTTTTTTAATTTCATTGTGTAAATCAAGAAGTAGGTGTTCAGGAATTGGATAACAATTCAAAACTTTTACTCTTATTTTTATTTTTTACTCCGCCTTATTTAAAAAAAATGTTTTGTTCTTGTTTTTATTTCACCCATCCCCCTGTTCCCCTTTAGCAGTGATCCACTTGTTCCCTCTATTTGTGAATCTGTCTCTGTTTGGTTTATTCATTATTTTGTAGATTCCACACATGAGTGAGATTTTACAGTATTTACCTTTTTCTGTCTAACTTATTTCACTTAGCATAATACCATCTAGGTCCATCCATGTTGTTGCAAATAGCAAGATTTTATTTTTTTGTTGTTGCTGGATAATATTCCATTGCATATATGTCCTTCTTATCCATTCGTCTGTCAGTGGACACCTCTGTTGCTTTCGTATCTTGGCTATTGTGAATAATGCTGCAGTGAGCATCAGGACCATATGTTTTTTTAAATTAGTATTTTTTTTCTTTAAATAAATACCCAGAAGTGGAATTGCAGGCATGTGTAGCAGCTCTATTTTTAGTTTTCTGATGAATCCCCATACTGTTTTCCATATTGGCTGTACCAATTTACAATTGATTTGCATTTTCCTGATGATTAGTGATGTTCAACATCTTTCTGTATGTCTGCTGGCCATCTGCATGTCCTCTTTTAGAGAAGTGTCTATTCAGGTCTTCTGCCCATTTAAAAAAAAGATTTTTTTGATGTTAAGTTAGAGAAGTTCCTTATACAGTTTGAATATTAACCCTTTCTCAGATATATCATTTGCAAATATCTCCTCCCATTCAGTAGGTTGTCTGTTCGTTTTGTCGATGGTTTGGGATAACGTTTTTCCTGACCCACTAAGGCGCACGCTTACATTGGTGCCGAGACCCACAATAGGGCCACAGCTCTTCCGCCACTGAGATTCCCTCTGCCAAGGAACCATTAGACAGAAAGCCAGTCTCTGGTCAGCAGAACCCAGGACAGATGGTTCATGGTGACTGCCTGGATTGTAGCCTACAACTGATAAAACAATACTGTTACAGAATAGCCTCTGCTCTGGTGTAATAAAATTTTTTTGTGAATTCAAAAGTCCTTCAACAGATATTTATTTATTGTTGACTATGGTCCCGGTATTGTTCCCCGGGGCAAATGAAGGTGGTTAAGATCCTGCTTCTTATGAAGATTACGTTCTGGAGTGTGAGGGATAGAAGCAGCCAAGCAAGTAATGAGATGGATCAGGTGATATAAAAAATTGCTAAGTCTTGCAAAAAAAAAAAAAGTATGAGGGTAATGTGACAGGGAGTAATGAAGCAGGGTGGTTGCAGAAGGCCTCTCTGAGGAGATGATCGATTGTTGATATCACAAGGAAGAGTTATTTTATTTTAAACGCTTCTGTTGTGTATTCCTAATTCTCATGGCCTTTGAGCTTATCCCTGATGTCAAGGTCAAGGGTCTTCTGAATCCTGACTATTCTGTTGGGCTGCCGCGGGGTCAGTGTTTCTGGTGTATTTCACACCACGTGACACTACAGAATGGAGCCAGTGCCCAGGTGCCCTCTTGTTCACCTGTTCTGTTGTTGATGAATGCAGGTGTTCTCTGCGCACTTTTATCTTCATGATGGACTTTTAAGGAAGTTTAATTTAAAAATCACACAACACTCATCATTTGCTCACGCTGGCACATGGCGATGAAAGTGAGTTATTGTTCCTGAATAATGCTGCAAAGAAACCTTCCAACCAGCAGTTTTCAATAATGCCACATTGGCACCCCTCGGAATTACTATCTGCTTTGGCTAATTTAATATGACAGGTTTCTAAAGCAATTTGAGTTCATGTGAAAAACAGTGACAGAGAGAGCATTCAAACTTTCTTAAAAGAGGGTAGGGGAAAGAACTTACACTGCAATCTCGTAACACCGATCAAGATCTACTTGGATTCATTTCCTGGAGGCATTAAATATGTTTTATTTTTTCTTTTTCAGTCACCTTTTCAGTTACATCTGATAATTGTATTCTATCTGCTGTGTGTCAGCTTACCCCAGAGTGTAGAATCCATCAGCTGATTCTCCAGCTGAGAGGTCACCAAGGACAGGAAGTGGAAACAACATTTCTTAGCATTAGAGAAATTCCAGTTTTTAAAAAGCAGGTCAACAAATGCCTTCATATAAAATCACTCACGAGATAGGCCGGCAGGTGAAAAAGATCCTATGTAGGATTCTGAATATCAGTGTTGCTTCTTTTTCCTCCGTTTCCACCTGGGTGAACCAAAGCTGTTCTTCCAGATGGCAGGGTGTGGGCCAGGCAGCGCGTATGGTATAAAACTGAAGGATTTAGAGTCAGAGAATCTGGATGGAGGCCCGGCCCTGCCACCTATGACTGTGAACTTGGCTCAAGGCCTGGCTCATTGTAAACATTCGACAAATATGAGCCTCATTTCCTCCTTCTCCATCTTCTTTCCTTAGGCATGGTCACGCACACTCACGTAGGGAGTCCCCCACCATTCGCTCCCTCAGCTCCAGTCTGTCATGCTGGCCTTCTTTCTGTCTGTAAAACATGCCAAGCGTGTGCCTTCTTCTAAGCTGCTGAACTGACACTTCCTTCTGCTTGACATACCCCTCGCATAGTTCACCCCGTGGGGTTCTACTCACTTTTAGCTCTCAGCTCCAATGTCACCGCTCGGAGCAGCCTTCCCACCCTTGGTGACTCTCTAACATATTACCCTGATGGGTTTTCTTCATGGCTCCTCTCACTGCATTAAGTTACCTTGATGATTTGTTTGTTTTTATTATCTGTCTCCCCCTTTCAACCCTGAGCTCTATGGGAATAGAGGCCGTGACTATTGTGGGGATGCCAGCAGCTGGAACACATTAGGTGCTCAAAGCATTTGTTGCGTGGACGTTATTGGGACCTTCATGAGAGATGGAAGAGGTGGGCATGGCTGTTCTGAAGGTCAGATGACACAGGTTTCAGAGGGTCATTTGGAAATTCTCAAGCACTTATTGTTGAGCCTTCTCCACCTGATCCGTGAAGCACCCCTTCCCTCTGCCCCAGCCTGAAGTATCCTTTCACATTCTTGCGACATTTTCTGTAAAGGTCTCACATTTCTGACACATAATTTAACTGCTTTCATTGGCAGGAGTTTCAAATGAAACTTGGAGGAATTTGAAGCAAGATGAAAAATTCTCCGGCTTGGAAACTGGTACTCAGCAAACAGTTTACAGATGTAAGTACACAGAGCAAGCAGCATTTAAACAATGCCCCACCTCCGAGGCAGACTGTATTAAGAACTCAAGCTACACACAGCTTCCCTGTGCCAAGTTAGGCTTAAAGAAAACGGCATCTTATGCTTGGTTCGGGGGAGGTAGGAAACAAATGCAGAGGGTTCAGCCCGGAGGCAGGCACAGTGGTACCACAGCCATGGTCGTGGACTATGTTTGTGCCTTGAGTTCCTTCAAGACCGCTCTGTGATGAAGGAGGGCAGTGGTAACGATAAACTGTCGGGGGCGTCTTGCCCATGGACAGAAGGATTATTTTTTCATCTACCTGCCTTCATGGAAAGTTTTCAGCCTTTACTATTTATAACCTTGTCAGTCTTCAGTCAAGGTGTAGTATGTTGGATTTGAAAGAGCATGATTTAAAATGTGGAGGGAAAGGAAGGGCAGTTTCAAAATCTCAATCCATTAATCATGATGGTTAGAAAGACGTGTTTTTTTAATAAGTGAGCAAATCACCCTGATGATGACTACATGAGGCGACGAATTGTGTTGATTTCAGAAGGCAAAACCCTTTCCTCCCGACCACCTGGTCAAGGGCACTGTGTCTTTTCCCCTCCCCGTTCCCAGTTTTTCCAGGAAATTAAAAAGGTTAAGTGTCAGTGGAAATTGCAATTTCTAGTTTAAGAAAATGTAACCAAAATTTAAGTTTTGGGAGAATGACTTCACCCGTGGCTCTCCAAATGTATCATCTCTCTCTATTTCGAAGTATAAGAATTTTGGTAAACTGAGTCAGAAAAGGAGAGTGCACAGCCAATGTGATTTCTCCTCTCCCCTCCCCAGAAGACCAGAATCCTGCCTGTACCTCCTAGGACATGAGACCTCTCTTTTAGACTTCCAAGAGAAACCCTCATAAAAATGCTCCTATTCCTGGGGGTGGGGGGGACCCTATCACAAGGACTTTGATGCAAAAATATTCAAATTATATATATATTTTTTAATTTGAGTGACTTGAACAAAAAATTGCAACTCCAGATTTGTAATGTGGACGATGTCTTAAAATGAACACATTATCTGTAATGAAGGTAAATATACTGACTGTCTACCTCCTTAAACTTACATTTCTCCCTTAAGACAACTCAAAAATAAGAACAGGCATTTTTCTGTTTTGTAGGGAGTTCTGTTTGAAGAGGAGGGGTGAATTAATTAGCACAGGAGAAATCACACATTAAGCACAGTCTTGAAATACAACTTATTCAAGGGATTTAAATACATTTTCTTTTTTTCTTGAAGCTTCTTATGTTTTCAAGAAAACAATTAGAAATAGGAGATGGATCATAAATTCCTGCAGGTGTCCAAGGGTTTCGTATTGTATCATTTAACTCAAGGCTAGGCTGCTCCTGGTAGGACCCCAACCACAACACATTTTCTTGGAACATCACACAAGTGATTCTTTCACTTGGTTGCTTGTTTCTGAGGACAGAAAACCTTCCACTGACTTTTGTGAAGAAACGAACATTTGAGCTCTAAGGTTCAAAGAGAATGTTCAGCCCCTCTGTACTCTTTCTTTGGAAACTTTAGTTCAGAACATTTCGTCTTTAGTTCGGAGCACCATATCAACAAATTAAGAGATTTTTCTTAGATGCTGGTTATGTGACAGTTCTCCCCAGGCCTTCATCTTCATATTTCCCAAATTAAAAAAATAAATAAATTCAAACTCAGAGCTTTAATTGTATGGAGTTTGACCTAAGGCCATACCTTCCCATTGTATTTGAAGGTGAATTTCCTCAGTTCAGGTCTCTATCATTTTATGCCTATTCTCAAATGTGCTGGTTCTTTATCTTCTCCCTCTACCCCAGCACTTGCTTCATATTACCAACAGATCCATTTTCCTAAAATACCACGTTGAATTGGTTATTTCCTTGCTTAAAGCAGTGGGTACGTCTCAGCTATTGATTGTCACATTCCCTGACCTGCATTCAAGGCCCACTGTAGCCTCCTCCTTCTTCACCTAATATATTTCACGGTATATCTCAGTGCTCACACAGGATGTCATCGGCACTACTGATGGGCTTTGAACATACTCTATGTTTTTTATGCCCCTGATGTAGTCTTTACCTAAGACTTTCTCTCTCCTCTTCCTTTCTACTTATCCAATGCTATTGCCTCCTCTTCAAGTGCAGGTCAAGTGCAAATGCAGATGTTTTCCTTGATCACTCTGATTACAGTATCCACCCCCTTCTAAATAAGCTTTTTTTCTCTTGAATTTATTTGCTCTTTTTTTTTTCTATTTTGCTTTTTATAAGCTGTGTCCAAGACTAAGTGTCTCATGGTCCAAGACGATATCTCATAACTTTGTGTGCCTCTATTCCGTGCCTAGCTTCCCATTGTGCACGTGATAGGTATTCTGCAAATATCTGCTCCTTATTCTCAAAAGTGAAGTAAGGCTCTTTCTAAGAAACAGGAAATCTCGGTGGTTCCCATTTCTTTTAAAAAAAGTTTACATTAAATTTATTGGGATAATATTGGTTAATAAAATGAACAACTTATTATTAATAAACTATTTCATTCATGGTTTTAAGTGTACACTCCTATGATAGATCTTCTGTATCTTGCATCGCGTGCTTACCACCCAAAGTCAAATCTCCTTCCATCACCATATATTTGATCACCCTTACCCTTTACTACCCTCCAACCCCTTTTTCTTCCAGGGACCACCATTCTGTTGTCTGTGACTATGAGTGTTTGTTTGTTTGTTTGTCTTGCCATTCATTTGTTGCTTTCAGTTTTATAGCCTGCATATGAGCGAAATCATATGGTTCTTGAGTTTTTCTGTCTGACTTAGGAGTCAGCTAAGCTTCTCTGCTGAACCTCGGAAACCATGTCAGATCGCTTTACTTCCCGAATACGGGCTGTTGGATCCAGAGTCTCGCGGTCCATGCGATGGACTGGGAAACATACATGGAAGCAAGAGCATGTTAGATGTGGGAATGAAGAGAGAGGGGTCACCCAGCCCCCCGCCCCGAGTGGCACATCCAGGGTGAGGCAGTAGAAGCAGCATATACCATGGGGACAGGCAACACACAGGCACAGAGAGAATTTAAAACTATCATGAAACCAGCTAAGAGTTGTTCTGCTTCTTATTACCAAATGCTAGCGTATCTTAACAATGTCAGTAGTAAAATACTTTTCCTCCCCAAAATATGCATTTCTGTTTCTGTTAAATTTTAATAATATAAGTAAGCTCTAAAGTATATTATTATTATTATTATTGCGTAAATGCTGTATCCTACATGGAAGTTAATTAGGAGACGTCCCAGTAATACAGGCTAGCGCACACCCGCTCAGATACCTACTGAACAAGGAGGGCCAATGGTCTCGATCCCTTCCCTTCTCGGGCGCTGCTCATAGCTCCAGTTCTGTGGTTCCATGTATTCTTTTATTTAAATTGTAGGTTTGGAACAAACAATTGAGCACAGTGATTATAAAAATAGACAGACCTTGACTTACATTAATTCTGCCATTCTCTGTGACCACTTAGGGTTTGGGTTTGTCCTTAGCTTTTGGAGACATCCAAGTATATGATTTTGTTTGGTATGTGCACATGTTAGTTTCTACATGAAGTATATTTGTCCCATTTCATGATTATCATGGAAAATCACTTCTTCCATGTGGAGGAAGTGTATGTTAAAAATGATTTACTCCTAGAGTTAGATGTAGTAAGAATTCCAGTACATCAGATGTGCTTGTTTTACTGAAGAACAATTTCTGAGGTCTCCAGACATGACTCTACACAATTATAAATGTCACCTTGTTAGAGAGGCTTCTCTGATTACTGCCTGAGATATGTGACCACACCCCTACACCCACACGCCCCACTCTTTATCATTCTCATCCAAGTGAAAATCTCATCGATTTTCTCCACAGCACTTATCACCCCTGACATATTATACACGAGCGAAAGTGTGTGTGTGTGTTCAGTTGTTAGCGTTTGTCTCTTCTGCTAGTCTCAGCTCCCATAGGGTCGGGAAATTTGCTTTCTCAGTGCTGTATCCTGGAGACCTATAAGGTAGTCTGACATGGAATCAATGCTCAATAAATACTTGTTGAGTGAATGAATGAACAAGAGAAGTGTTGTAATGTATCCCACAGACACCTTTCATTTATTCTCTTCTCTCCGGGGCCCATCTAAACAGACCTTCACGTGGGTGACAGTGGTCCCTTTTTGCCTATCCCAAAGAACACGGTTTTCTCGAAATAGATAGAAAATCAACCCAACATCCCTACTGATAGAGTCCACCTGCAAAGCTAACTCAGAAAGTGGCAGCATAGTAAAAATAACCATCTATTGAAAGTTTACTATAGTTTGGCCCTTTAGTATGTGTTACCTCAATAAATTCTCAAAAAGGCCATTTTATAGATGAGAAAATGACAACACTCGTGTGATCACCTGGGCCGGTCCCGTTCCCGGGACTGGGAAGGAAGGACAGCTGGAGCCCGCGAGGCAGAGCCCCACCCTTGAGGCGCTCTCTGCATTTCTCGCAGCCTCTGCTGCTTCGGCAGCTGCTTCCACCAGCATCTGCTGTCGGGGAGTGTGTGGTATCATCGCACAGCTGTGAAGTGGGGCAGAACAGAGAAGCAAATGGGATGGCATAGAGGAGCCAGGGAACTAAATTGAGGCTCCAGAGGGGTAAGAGAACAGGGTCAGCTCAACTTCTGCAAGAATAAAGGTCCTCCGTGGGGAGGGTGTGTAGGAATCGTTTAATGCAAAGAGGACACGCCGTTTCAAATGTCCGTGCACTAAGTGTGTCTCTGAAAAAGTACTCATTATTTTGTCTCACACTTTGAATGACTCACCCACAACCCTACTTTAAAAAAATAACCCATAGATGTTTTAGAGACTTCAAGATACAATTTTTAAAAGTGCATGCTCTTTTTATTTAAAAGTTTCATATTCAGCCAACACAGTCATAATGACACCAAGGGAAGTCAATAAAGCATCTCCCTACATTTTATGATACTACAAAATATTTTTAATTTTTTCTGGGTTGTTGCCTTTCAAGTTCCGATCCATATGCACACACATTTTTATTACGGCATAAGCCTGTATTTTTAATGTGCTAGAATCTCTTTCTGGAAGGAGTTGTTCTCCCTGTCACCAGGGCAAGGCATTGCCAGGGTCCAGGAGGAGGGGAAGGGGTGACAGCATTCCCTGGTAGATACATGCTTAGGGAGAGGTCACCCCCAAAAAGGAGGCTGAGTTTGTGAGATAAAAGAATGGACAAGATGTCAGTGGATATACTAAGGAAGAGAGAACAAAAGTGCCTAAAAGGCTGGATGAAAAAATTTGAAGAGGCATAGGCAGAGAAAGGGAAGATGAGGAAGAAGAAGATATTAGTGGGAATTAATGGAAGGAAAATGACTTGTGTCTCTCTCACATTAAGTTTGGCTGACCTGTCTTATATCAGGATGGTTTCTCTGTGAAATCTAGAATTTCTGTCATTTTTCTACAGGCAGAATAACAAAGACAGCAGAAAGACTGATTTGAAATATACATGGGAGTTCAGAAATTGGTCTGTCATTAATAATGTTTTAGGAGAAACTGGCATGTCATTTCTCACTGATTTAAGCCTCAGGGAGGCTGAGAGAGGTAGAGTATAAAACAAAACCTGTAAACTGTCAGAAGGAAGAACTCACAGAAGACAAAGTTGACGGCGTCCTTTAAATAACAGTAGGGTAACCTGAAGTGTAGCAGAGATTTTGCAAACCCTCGATCATGCTGGGTTTATTAGGCCCTTAAATCATTTCTCTGATTACAGCTCAGGACCAGGTGTTAGATTTTACTATGACCTATAATGCTACCCATTTAAATTCACTCTTGTTTGTTTTTAAGAATAGGCTGTACTCATGTGTGTGTCAGGAAGTATTAGGCATGGTCATACTGAAAGACGCCATGTTGAAAACAATGATTCATCTAATTGATGGCATTAAATTGATAAAGACATGAATTGTATCTTGTGGATATTGGAGGAAGTTGTAGTGTCCATACCTGGTGACACCAAATGACTGGGTTTTTTGTTGTTGTTTTTTTCCATGTCTAAGTAACAACCTAAAATAGTCTGCAGGATACATTTCCTAGATGCAGAAGCAGTCCAAAGCCTGACTGAATTTACTGTTTCTGATGGTCTGTTTCTAATAACCAGCACAATTATGTGACAGAATCATGATGAAAAATCCATCAGAGATTTGGATGCGCTAGAATAAGACCAGATTGGACTTAGCCAGCCCAGACCCAGATCTGTTCAGAATGCTCAAATGGATTCTTGAGTTGTTTTCCCACTGCCGCTCCATTTGTACAAAGGTGAACAAACATAAAAAGCTGACTGTCCAGAGCAGGGGCCTAAGGAAGGTCATAAATGTCTCTAGTGATGGCTCCCGAACCCTGCTGCATACTAGAGACTCCTGGAAAGTGTCTAAAATCCTCCAAAGCCCAGGCCATCCTCTGTACAAAATTAAACAAAAATTTCTAAGGTGGGGCTAAGGCATCAGTTGTTTTAAAAATCTCTCAGGATGTTTTGATACATAGCTATAAAATAAAGGTATAATAAATGCTGAAGGGAAATGCAGATCTGCTCTAGGAGTATTTCAGAGACGAGAGAAATAACAAAGGCTTTTTTTGGCAGAGAGTAAGGAGGGTGATCTAGGCAGAAGGAGAACACAAGCAAAAGCAGAGATAAGAAAGTATGTGGTGAAACAGTACAAGGTTCTTTTTGGCTGTAGCCTGGAGGCATAAAGGAACAGAGAGAATATGAGGCAGCATCAGAATATGCCATAAAGGGGCCGGATGCCAGGCTGATGCAATCTTATGTGTAGTTTCTAGACAAAGGTGTCTTGCTTATGTGTCGTTGTTTTTTAAATGAACATAGTACCAGTGTGTAAAAAGTGCCTAGCAGAAAGCAGAAACTATAAATCTACATCACATTTAGGAGGCTAATGTTGCTTTAAAATGACCTTTCCTAACTTTAGTTAATACCTTATATCTTTATGGTTTTTATTGTGTGTACAATTTCCTAATATTTTTTACATGGACTTACTTATTTTTACTTAAATAGCTCTGTATAGAATACGTATCTGTCTATCTATCCACCTATTTATCAAGTACTTCTGCAACATCCTCAGTGGAAAACTAATGTCACTTTTCATAAATAGAAACTTAGTCTTAGGAAATAATACTATAAAAATAAAATCACACTGTTTCTTGTTAGACACTCTTACCTGCCAGCAACTCTGAGTTTGGGGCCTAGTCTCTTCATGAAAAGGGAAGATTTGCAATCGATGTTAAAGACAGAGCAGCACTACCCAGGGTGGCGACCATGAGGATGGTGGAGAAGGAATGGAGATGGGACAGCTCAGATGCAGATGTGCTCAGACTTTGACCAGTGGTTCTGGTCATCCCAGTGTGGGGGTGATGAGCATTTTGTCAGTGTTATCCCACAGGACGGAGTCACGGTCTGCCATGTGTCAGCATTAATGCTAAAATACAAGCAAGGGACATGGCTGAGAATCACAGTAAAAATCACAACAGCGAATCTTTGAAGATGCTTTCAGCTCTAATCACCTCCTTTTTTCCAGCCTGCAGAAAAGGCAGCTCCCAATGGTTTGATAGTCCCGGAAAGGTTGTACTTGTTCTCAATATGAATGAATTTAACCAGGAACACGGAATGTCAACAAATATACTTGAACTTAGAGAGTGTCATTTTTAAAAAGCGGTATCAAATAACATGAAAATTTAGAATGCCACAGAATTTGAAAATAGTGTGCTGCGTGGCTATAGTTTCATATGGGCACATTTTATTTTGGTGATTGTTTGATTAGATCGGAAGCAATGGAAACCCTGTGGTGTCCACGTGTGTGTCTACATGTCTGTGTTACGTTCACTAAGCACTATGGTAAATGGGAAATTTCCAAAGTCGAGTTTTAAAATGACAAGACAAAGACAATAATGAAGGAAAACAGCCAGCAGTCAAAGAGCAAACATTTATTGCACTACCCTAAAGCCAGTGACCAACAGATAAGAAAATATAGCTCTTTTTAACCCTCATACAGTTCACCGAAAGCCTCTTAGAGGCATAATAATGTCCATGTCTTGAGTTTCATGCTGCTTTGTTTGTGTAGACTGTTGGTGAAATCCAACCTGGACCCTTCTGGGGTGGCATGACTTCGGCATTTGCTCTTAAGTAGATCTTACTTGGCAGGTTGACCGAGGATTCTTAGTGAAATCCAGTCTTGCTGGAGACAAATATGCTTCTGTTCATTTCACTAATTCATTTCTCCTGGTTGCATCAACAGCACTTACCTTTATCTTTTTAGTTGTCTTAACTGTCTTCCATAGCTCCGTCCTCTGTAGAATATCAAATGAAGAAGAGCTCATGTCTCTAGTCCATTATCAACTACCCATATGACCTTCAGCTACACTCAGACTGTGTTGTGGTGACAGAAAAGGTTGGCAGGGCACACTCATGCTAAATAGTATCAATAATGCCTAGAGGTTACCAACTACCCTTTATGTGGCAGGGTCAGTGCCAACCATATCATATAAGTTGTGATATGGCTTAAAATTCGTCATAACATAATGGCTGCTTATTATCACCATTTCATAGATGAGGAAACCAAGACTCTGAGAGGCTAAGGGACCAGCCAGAATTTGCACAGCTAATAAATGACAGAGCCAGACTTCAAACTGAGATTCAAACTGATCTCATCCACTTCTCTACATGGCCCCAAATGGCTGTGTCTGATTGCTCATCTCCCCAGGTGATTTTGACGCAATGATTTATGAGTGTCCTAAAGAATCACTGCAGGGATAACCTCGATAGTCTCTGTGAAGCAGAGGGGTGTGTGGCTATTGCTGCTGCCCACACGGCTGGCATGCCGGGCTGGTTGTGCATCATAGCCAAGATAAGCTAAGTACTAACACAAATCGACCCAAACATGTCATGACTCAGCACAACTAAAGTTTATTTCTCAGTCACATGGTTGTGCGGGACAATTTGAGGTTGGTGGTTAGGTTAAAGGGGAAAGTGACTTGGATCCATGCAGTCACTCAGGGACCTACGCTGACTGTGGCTCTGCTATCAAGACACAACTTCCAAGGGCGTCACTGCTGTCACCATCCCAGTTAGAAGAGAAAGAGGCTTAGAAGACTGTGCATGTGATATTTTATGAACCAAGCCTTAGAGGAGGTATGTATCCCTTGCAGTCTCATTCCATTGGCCAGAATTAAGTTGGATGGCTGCACCAAATTGCAAGCAAAACAATAATATATAGTCAAACCGGGTATCCAAGAAGATTAAGAAATGGATTTGAGAGTACTCTCATCAGGGAAGCAGAGGAAAACTCCCCAGCCTAAGAAACCAAATTCGGGGTTTCAATCCTGATGATCCTTTCGCTAGAGCCACTGGACAAGTTTCTCATCTGAAAATCACAATCACCGGCCCCTGCTGTTCTCCACTTTACAGGATAACCTAAGGTCAAAATTACAATGAAATAGGAGTGTGGATATTCTTGGCAAGCAATTTAGGACTAAGCATGGGAGAGTAGACAAAGACCTAGACTGGTATATAGAATCCAAGTTCCACTTCTTTTTTCTGCCCCTCCATGGCTATGCAAGCATGACTCACTTATTCAGTTCTCTGAGCTGCAGAGCCTTTTCTGTTACGTCAAGAGGAAAAACACTTCCCTTACCTTCTTTATGGGTACCCAGAGTGTACACAAATCAATAGCCTATGTGTAAGTGTTTGAAAACCGCCAAATGTCAAAGAGATATTAAAATTTGTGCTTTGGCTTCTCACCGGTCCTGCTGTTTAAGGACCCATTGCCTGGAGAGAGCTTTCTAAACTCCAAAATCCAAGCTTTGTCACCCCCGCCTCACAAAAATGAAGTAGAGTATTTATGCATGAAAATAATAGTTTTTTATGCACCATGAGTGACTGCAAATTCCTGAGAGAACAGCCTGAATCACCTCCATGTCCAACCTTCCCACCATGCTAGGTATATACTTACTGCCCGATTGATACTTAATGAATAATATTCAATTTTAAAATATACTTTCTTGCTGAAGACAAAGTGACCAGGGAGCTGGCACAATAATGGTTAGTGACTAACTCCTCTGGTACATAACCAGGAGCTCCCACAGCTCCTGCCTTTCTCTCTCTGACGGTAGGGCTTATCCAGGGGGATCACATTACAGCTTTTTTACGTGCTAAATCACTTTCCTGAATGGCCAGTGTTAGTCATTTAAACAGATCCAGACTTTCTTTCAGGTATTGAGTACTTCCAGAGTTAGAGTGATTCACCAAGTTGTTCCCTCTGCATGCACCCCCCCTTTTCTTTAACTTTTTGGGAGTCTCTTAAACTTCTCCATTCCAGCCGAGATGGTTATTACCTTCCAGGTTGCCTTTCGAGCCCAGTTTGGCAGAGGGAGGATTGTCTGGCCCGGCTTTTCATTCATTTCTGGGCTCATCCAGCTATGAATCCAAGGCTGCTCATCCAATTATGGAGCGTGATGACTCATTCTTGTATTTTTCTGGGTTGTGGCAGGTGAGGCCACATCTGCTTTTTCAAGGTTTGATAAGTAAATAACAAGAGACATTAGAGAAAATCAGCAAGAGATTGGCTGCCTTCAGTCCAGAGTCAATGCTGAAGTGTACCCTAGTTCCGACTATCGAATTCAGGGTAATCTTGACTTTACCCAGCCATTGAGTAACTAGCAGAGTGTTGTTCTTTAAATTCTTTAAATGGCTCTTCTGGCCAATGGGAAATGGCAAATAAACCACCTGCAGAGAGGTAGCCCTGTGCTGCTGGCACTCTTGCGTGCACAGGAACCTGAGATCTTTTTTGAAATGCAAATGCTGATGCAGTATGTCTGAAGTGGGGCCTGGGATCTGGTATTTCTCACAAACTTCCCAGGTCCTGCTCCGACTACCACACTTTGAGAAGGCAAGTGTTGGGGTAAGAGGGGGCCCATTCTTACCAAGGCTTCATTCTTTATGCAAAACATTTTCAGATGGCATGGTCTTGTGATAAGGAGTAAATACCAGGCTGCACTTGTGGAAATAGATTTATAAAAATCTACCATCAGGAAGAAAGGGGGATCTTTTCTGTTTTTTCAATCTGCAGTATTTTACAAGGTGCCTCCCCTGGGTCGTTGTGAGTTTGCATAATTTAGCTCCACTTCTAAGATCACATCTATGGTGGCAATAAATGGGAAGACATCAGATCCCATTACATCTGAGCGATGGGATGGGCATGACTGTAATCAATTACTTGACAGAAGGGAGGATTAGCTATAAGAGCAGGGGTGTATTAGGATCCACGGACAATTAAGGCGCTGGATTGGTGTCAGATGCTAACTTGCTTATGATTTTTCTCAGCATGTTGAGAGTTTTAGTATATGTAAGTATGAAAATTGGAAACATAACTTCACAAATACAGATCCCTTTTTATATTTAAAAGGGGAGGTGGAGCCAAATATCTGTATGTATGTTAATGAAAACAGCCACATGGATTGGTGCTTACAAGATGCCAAGCATTTTGTGAATATTAACTCATTTTATCCTTATGACAACCCTATGAAACAGGTACTATTATTATACCTACTTCATAGATAAAGAAACTGAGTCATAGAAAGGCTCACTTCTTACGCTGCCCAGGTGAGCAGAGCCTAGACTGTGAATCTGGGCAGGCTGGCTGCTGGGCACACTCTCTTACATGCTTTCCCTGGATCCGCATGTGACGAGAACGTGAGTTCAGGTTCAGATTCCACGATTTGCATTTGTCCTTTAATAAATCCTCTAGCCTCTCTGTCTCAGTTCTGTCATCTGTGAAATGAGCCCACTGATGCCCTAGCAACCTCTCAGAATTGTTGGGAAGTTGAAACAAGGCAATACATGGGAAATTGTATAGATTATATACAACTGTGCACGCAGATTCTAGGATTAAATGGAAGCATTTGATTGTCATTGAGATATTTGATTTGATTTGATTTTAATCCTCACCCAGGATATGTTTATTGATTTTAGGGAGAGAGGAAGGAAGAGAGAGAGAGAGAGAGAGAGACATCAGTGTGAGAGAGAAACCTCAATTGGTTACCTCCTGTATGCACCCCAGCTGGGTGCATACATGTATGACCTATGTATATGCCCTGACCTGGGAGTGAATCTGCAACCTTTTGGTACATGGGATTATGCTCCAACCAAGTCACCCTGCCAGGGCTGAGATATTTTAAATAGTGTTGTATAAGTAGCCAGCTTTTGTTTCTTTAGTCTATATTTTTATATATTTGCTGCCTCCTCAGGAAGAACTGGTTTTGTCTGAACACTTCAAAAAGCAAAACAAAAAAAATTATTTTTGGATTTGCTTTCTTTAGGTTTTCTTAAAATAGAATGTTCTATAGAGGCTAAAAACCAATAGAAGACCCATCCGTTGATTTCATTCATTCCCATTTTGTGAAACATTATTCCCTGTAGATTCTTCTTGTCAGTGTCAACCCACCTGAAATGAAATGATTCTCCAGCTCCTCTTGCATTTGGCTCTTCACTTGGAAAGGTATTTGATCATGAAATCAATTTCACCACAGAATTTTGTAGTCTGATTCAGTTCATGATTTTTCTTGTTGCTTTGTTCCATTCCAGCATATTTCTCATTCTACAAAAACCCTCACTTTTCTTAGAATCTTTATGTTCCAGCTGCATACACTTTTCTTCCTCTAAATTTTAGTGGGAGATATTATAGGGCTCCTCTTATCACTGTGTGAAACTTCATCCCTACTCAGACTAAGACTTCGAGGGACTTGAGAATAGGGAACTATAAGGAAGAAGAATTTATCAGGGTTTTGCTTGTGTTTCTTGGGCCAAGATTTCTGACTCTGGTTCCTGAACGTATGTGGTGGAGGTGCCTCCTGATTAGTCAGTTAAAAAGTTATAATTAGAATTCATTTTTCTTTTCTCTATGTCAGAAAGCCACAGTAGTAAAGCAAGTGAATTTTAAACCACAACTTTCTTCAATTTCATTTCATTTAGTCAGGTGAGAATTTGTTTTCTTATAGACAAAAGATGATGGTTTAAGTCTTTTGGAGTAAATGTTAGAGTTAGGTATAATTAGCTTTCTTAAATTAGCAAATTCAAAACAGAACAAAGATGGAATGAATTTTATGCATGCAAATAGGTAATGCTTTAAAGATGGTTTAATAAAAAGAGAACTATCAAACAATTACATCATTATTTTTTCTTTAACTGTGGTTTCTAAGACAGGGTCCATTTAGGTTTTTGATGTGGCCAGTGTAAGACACTCTAGTAGTTAATATGTGTCTGTGTCTTCCAGGGCATCACTTACCTTCTCTGGTTTGTTCTAGAGCAAAAATTGATAGAGAAGGATGGTCTCTGAGGCCTACTGACTGCCGAGGTATCTAGTTGTGTATTTCTGGTGTCAAAGACTGTAGACAGTACAGAATAGTGGGCAGAGATGCAGCACTTGAGGTCTGAGAGTACTCAGTTCAAATCCTGATTTTTCCATTTCTTAGCTGCATGACCCTCAGTGAGTTACCTATCTTGCCTTAGCCTCTGTTTCCTCACCCTTATGATGGAGATGATAAGCATACCAGCCTCGCAGGGTTGTGATGGAGATTGTACTGTCATAGTGTGTGGCATAGTATATATTTCTTTAAAAAAATAAAAATTCTTCAGTTAATTTTAAGATAATTTCATCTCTGATCTATTATTATTAATCCATGTGTGATCTTAATAGCTCCAATTGTTGTTGTTGTTGTTTTGTTTTGGGTTTTGGGGGTTTGTTTGTTTTTTTGCTATTTGAACAATATCAAGAACATCCTAAATGGATTATGGGTGCCTTTCAAACCAGTCCATGCAAGTGCTGACTCCAGAAGCATGTGCATCTTTAATCAAAATCCCCACAGCACACACAAACACACGTACAACACACATTAACACTGCAATGGCCTTGGTTTAGGGGAAGATCTTATATGGAGAGAATAAAAAGTGTTATGTCTTCAATTTAGAACCA
Source organism: Mormoops blainvillei (assembly GCA_004026545.1). NCBI lineage: Eukaryota > Metazoa > Chordata > Mammalia > Chiroptera > Mormoopidae > Mormoops > Mormoops blainvillei. The sequence goes on along the minus strand of PVJD01001877.1, from coordinate 117,466 downwards.
AATCGGTAATTCATATCTGAAGACCACATTTACTACCTAAAGCATTCTGTAAGTAGTTAAGTGCCCACAGTTTATCCAAAGCACACTGGTTTTTTCTAATCATTTGTTAAAATAAATTGAGAAAATACTAATGAATAGGAGGAAAAAGAAATGCCACTCAAAATCTCAATTCCTGCACCCAAATGCTATTAATATTTGGTGATTTTTCAGTCTTTATGTATTTTGTTATAGTTAGCTGCAATCATTCTGTACAGCTAATTATATTATATCCCCCCTTTTTAAAAAATTTAGCATTATGATAAAGTTTTTGTAAACATCATTTAATGGCTGTGTAACATCGCATTGAGTGGATGTGTTATAGCTTGTCTGGCCAACTAGCTATCAGAGATACTGCTGTCATGAACACTTTTGTACACACTGACACTGCAGCATTTATGAAAATGGTCACTCGTGTCCTACACATACCAAATCCGTGAAAATCATTAGAGTTGGAACTTGGTTGATGCAATTTCTTGCACTGCATTTTCTAATTCTCTTGGCTTCCTCCAGCTCAAGTCCAAAGTCCAAAGTTGGTCTCTGACATTACTGTGTCTTGCAAAGGCTGGAGGGTCAGGAAAGTGCAGATAGATCCAGCACGGAGAGAGTTTACTCATCCTGCTCAGAGGACTTGCCCTGATGACTCTGTTTTCTGCATTATAGGTTCTGATCTCTGTGAGCCCTCAAAAACTTCAAGCCGAGGCTTTTCTGAGAAATGCTGTTGTCCTTAACATATCGCCCCTTTACTTATTGGTTCCAGAAAGCTGGTCGTGTTAACCTCACCATTTTTTTTTTAAATGTGAATTTCAGATCTTATAGTGACAGCCTTCCTTTAGCCTTCTCTTGAATTAGGTTATTGTCATTTCTTCTAGTTATTAATGCTGGACTGCCCTATCATTTTTGTTTTCTAGATCACCATGGTCAGCTTAATTCATTACTGTCCTTAGACTCTCTTCCACGCTCTTCTTGGCCTCCACATTCTGGGATTTGGAGAGTTTAATGCAAGAAAAATATTCTCTTTTGCTAAAACCAATATTCATCTGTTATGCACAGTGCTAGCAGACCAGTTGTTGAAACATCGAAATACATTAGCACTGATTAGTAAATAGTTTCTGCCACTATGTCCCCATAAGGGGCCACCATTTGGCCCCTAACTTCCTCCCATTTCCATTATATCCTGGCAGCCCAGACCCTCCTCTGAAATCTCTCTACCATCCAGCTCTTCAGCTCTGCCGTATCTATGGCATTGCTCATACTGCTTGGTTTCTCCATGTCTTCAGAGAGATGATAGATAGGGATGGATGGATGGATAGATAGATAGATAGATAGATAGATAGATAGATAGATAGATAGACAGACAGATGTGTGCGTTTTTAACACTATGCTCTGCTTTATTCAAACTAGGACTAGAGTCTGTAACTATACATTTCTTGGAGAGAGTATAGCTCCTTTGGTGATGGAGATATCTCTTGATTCCCACCACTGCCTTTTGCACTTACCAACCCAACCTGCCCCTCTAGCACACAGTCTTTTCTCCCATTACAATGGGATGATGAGGCCCATTGACATTTCTGTTATTTTTGTGAAAGTCTGAAACCAGTCTTTCCTGATGGTATTTCTCTCCTTTTGGAAACCAAAGATTTGAAGCCAAATGGAGTAGAGGGAAAGGAAAGAGGTGAGCATGTGCATCTGTGTTACTCAGGGGGACTTTCTAAGAATCAAGAGACTGAACCCTTGGGCAGCAAGGGAACTGAGTTCTTGTGCTGGCCCTGCCATTCTGTCACTTTTGCTCCTAATGCACCAGGAGCAAGAGGATCAGACTAGATTGGATTGTACTTTAGGCCCCTTCAGACACTAAGACACCGGTAAAAAACCTCTTCCAAGCCATTTCCCCAGGCTCTTTCTTTTTTACAGGCATCTTCTGACTTTGTCAAGAGAGTTTAACACAAGGAAAACATTCTTGTTTGCTAGCACTGATATTCATCTGATATGCCTGGTACCAGCAGACCCGTTGTTGAAATATTAAAATGCAGTAGTGCTGATTAATATGTAGTTCTGCCTGATTAATAAATAAAGTTCTGTACTGATTAATAAGCCATGTTCTGTCTTTGAAAAGGGGGCACATTTAATAGGAATATTTATATACCAGAGTTGGGTGTTATCTTTGTTTCTGTCCAAATAGTAATTTGTGGAATTTATTTTGCAGTTTCACTTGTTGACAGCTCACATTGGCTATGTTTTTGTGTCTCCCATGTAGCACACACATATACATCTTCATTTTACTGTTTGTTCTAGTAAACTTTTGCATGTCTCATCTAATTTTCTCCTGACTTAGAATTTTATTAATTAAGAAAGAATGACAAATTTCATTAACTTTCCATTTAAAGTAATCATGACTAAGTTGTGTTTAACTGGAAAAGTTTATTGATTGTGCCTGGTGTTTTTGTTGATTTAAGTTAACTTAATTTATTACTATACTTAGAGTCTGTCCATACTCCCAGTTCTGAGATTTGGATAATTTCAGACAAGAAAAACATCCTTGTTTTCTAGGACTATTATTCATCTAATATGCATGGTACCAGCATACCAGGTGTTGAAATATTGAAATGCATTAGTACTGATTAATAAATAGTTTCTGCCACTATGTTCCCTTTAGGGGTCCCCATTTAGCCCTTAACTTCCTCCCATTTCCATTATATCCTGGCAACCCTAGCCCCTCTGTATCAGTGGCAATTCTGTATCAGTGCTAATCAAAACTGCCTTGTGTCTTTTAGCTCCAACAGAGTTTTCTATTGACTGTTGATTTAGAATATTAACTGTGTCCGGCTTTCCTAAGCTAGGGGAGCAATTCTTAGCGTGACTGTTTTGGTCCTCACTCTGAACTAGCAAAATAGAAATGATTATGACTCTAAGTTAATTTTTCCATTCAGGCCAGAAAACCTGGATTTGGCCTTGCCTAATTCCTCCCTGTCATTCAGGACTACATTTACTCAGTCAAAGCCAGTTTGACATCCTAAATATTTCTTGGGTCCCATATGCTCCTCTAGTTAAGGCCCTTGTTATGTCTCGCTTAGTTGATCGCTGTAGTCTTTGACGTGGTCTCCCTGCTGATGGAACTGCGCCTCTTAACTCAGCCAGAAGGAGTTTTCTATGCACTTCTGCAAATGTTACTCTCGTGCTTAAAACTCATCAGTGGAGACTCATCATCCACACCATAAAGCCCACGCAGCTTAGCAGAGCATAGGAGTCTTCCTATGCTTTAGAGCTTTCTCATTTTTTCAAGTTCATCACCTGCCTATTTTCAATTTCAACTTGACACCACATGAGCACCAAATGATGCAGGGCTTTTCTCCGTTCCTCATTTCCATGTTGTAGTTCATGGCTGTGGCTGAAATATTTTCTTCACTTTTCATATCCCGACTCATGGATTCTTGTCCACACTTCAGTAGTTAGGTTGACCTATTGCCTCTTTAAAGGATGGTGGTAAAAATGTTTTCTTAGCACTGTTGAGAATTTCAATAATGTTAAATTGATAATATGCATTCATGTGTCTGCTCCTCACCACTATTGCCAGTGGACCTAAGTTTTCTGAGGTCACAGAGACTTATTCATCTTGTTATACCCAGCCTCCAGTATGTATAGTCCCTGGAGCCACTGGGTTGTAACCAATGACATTGACGTTTTCACTGAAAGAGGTATTTTTGGTTTAGTCCCCTAGAAACAGATGCTTAGCTGGAGATCCAAGTTAAATCATTTATTAGGATGCAATCCTAGGAAAAATTGGTAGAGGAGTGGGGCATTGAGACAGGAAAGGGAAGGGAAGGAGGCCAAGTCAGGCTGTGCATGAAGACAATGCCACAGAGTGTCATTTTGGTTCAATTCTATGGGACAGTTCTGGAGACAGCTTGCGGTCCACCTCTGATTTGTCCCCACCAGGGGTGAGGCAGCCAGGGTGTTGATATTCCCACATTTATTGGCATTGACTAAGGGCTGCCTCTTCCGCAAAATGTAAACTCCTAGTCGCTTGGCTTTCCACTTGTGATCAGTGAGGCTAAAATTGAGCATATGTCAGGATCAAGTAGAGGGCTTGTTGAAATGCAGATTGTTGAGCCCTGTCCCTAGAGTTTCTGATTCAGTAGGTCTGGGATAGGGACTGAGAATTTGCCTTTCCAATGAGTCCCCAGGTGATGCCGAATCTCCTGGCCTATGGATCATCCTTTGAGAAGTACTGGATTAAGCAAAATGGGTTCCAGCACTACAAGGGTCATCTTACAATGAAAGCATGAGGGTAGGTGTAGGGAGTGAGAGCACACCTGAAGCTGGTGTACTGGGGACCACCAAGGGATCCCTAGTGATGAGGGTAGAGCACCTGCTTCCAGCGTTTGGGTCCTGATGAATGCCCAGAAGGGTCTGAGCTGCCCAGGCTGGAGCGCCGCTGGCCCCATTTCTAATCCACGGCCAACTGGGATTTGGAGGGCCAGCTTACCTGAGCATTTAGCTTCTAAATTAGATTTCACTTTGCTGTGATTAAAAATCGCATGCGCCAAACTGTTTCTTCTTATCATCTTTTGTTCTCCTTCAGTTCTACTAAGAAATATAGAGGCACCGCTGCTTTGTCTTATTGATGTGTTTTTCTTCCCAGGGGACTCAGTGTGTTTTCCTTTGTCATAATTTACCACAACAAACTTCAAAATATTGTAATCTGTCAGAAAAGAGTGGAATTTACTACTGATAACTAGAGAAAGGAGAGTTGAGGCAAGAGATGATGAAATATATATGGCATAAGAAGTCTGTAACCAGACACTAAGATTGGCTAAATGAGCGAGAAACAGCCTAGAGTTTTGTTTTTTTTTTAAATGGTGTGTTGACTTGCCAGATGCTCTTTGGAAATAAGTGAGGAATCTTTTGGCAATGGTGGGAATTCTGGTCAAACATTAGATACGCTTTTGTTTTACTATTACAGGGTTTCCTTCCCTGTTTTCATCCTGGTTGTTTGATAGAGTTCATGGAGCTCCCAGAGGCATCTGCTGTTCACAAGAGTAACTCATGTACCAGAAGGTCTGTTTAACTTGGTACTTTGAAATAAATATGAGAGTGATAAGAGTTTAGTGTTGTAATTAAATCTGACATCATGCTGAAATGTTTGCAAAGGTAATAAATCATTCAAGAATCCTGAAACAATTCTTTCGCTGTAGTCTAAGTTTATTAATTTAAATCAATTTAACAGAAGCATACTGAGAGCCTTCTCTGTGTGAAACCTGGGGAGGGGGAGAGGGAGGGAGAACCAGGAAGAAAAGAGGAATTTTTTGTTAAGAAATTATTATGGGATGCCTTTGTGAGGACACTTACTATGATTTAGATGTGATGTTATGTGCAGAGAGAAAAGATTTCAAGGAAGAATGAGGGGTAACTATGAAGAAAAGCTGATGACAGATAATTGATGGTAGAGAAGAAAAAGGCAGGAAAACATTCTCAAATTTATGAAAGTTTATGATAAGAAAATAACTTTTTCAGCCATACCAAGACAGACGTACATGTCAAAGAATTTACCTGATAACAAAAGGGTTGGTGGGATTTAAGGGTTCACTTGGAAGGAAAGATAGTGCCATTTATTTGGATCCCTTCAGATCCCTTCGACAAGCCCTTGGCTTTATACCTGTTATCTCAGCCAATTCTTTCAACCACTTACCAATAGATATTGCTATTTTTATTTTTTAAAAGTTTTTAAAAAGATTTTATTTATTTTTAGAGAGAAGGGAAGGGAGAGAGAAAAGAGAGGGAGAGAAACATCAATGTATGGTTGCCTGTCATGTGCCACCCCCCGCAGCACCCCCCCGCCCCCTACATCGGAGAAATAACCCACAACCCAGGCATGTGCCATGACTGGGAATCAAACCAGGAACCCTTTGGTTCACAGACTGATGCTCAATCCACTGAGCCACACCAGCCAGGGCTAGACATTGCTATTTTAAATAGATAATTTAAAATTTAGAATGATTTTAAGTGTATAAAAAAAGCTTCAGAGATAGGACTGAGAGTTTCTGTGTACCTTCACCCAGTTTCCCTGATTGTTCACACCCATATTAGCTTTATTTGTCACAATTAAAACTCCAACCCAACTGCAGGCTTTATTTGGATGTCACCATTGCTTCCACCACAGTGCTGTTTCTCCCCAGGATCCAATCCAGGAGCCGCATCACCATTAGTTGATGCTCCCTTATCTCCTCTGGTCTGTGACACTTTCCCAATCCTTCCTTGATTTTCCATGACTTTGACAGTTTTGAGGAGTATTGGTTCCGTATTTTGTAGAGTGGACGTTGCTATTTTTTACTTTACAGCTATATCAATTATAACTTTTTTTTCCTCAAAGATAGAGATTTAGGCTAAAAAGAGAGGTATCATGAATCATTTTTTTGCCCACAACAACATTACAACTAAGCATGAATTTGAACCTTGTTGTAGTGAAGCTTGGGCTCCTTGAATTCTGGGAACTTTCCTTCTGTGATTTTTTTGTACTGTTTATAAAGGCTCTCTTTCAAGAAAAAAAGAAAAAAGAAACTCAGCTTAAACAGATATCCTCAACCCCATGGCCTTTCAGCCCCTGGGAGGTTTGATGAGGATGTTAACTTTCTAAATCAGCTGCTAAGTATCACTAATATGTGATATTTACCCCATGAACTTGGTGCATTATTAATTTTATTAAGGGCTCTAATCCTGTATCCTGCTAAAATGCCTGGTTGTCATACAAGGTTTCATCTATCCTTTAAGATTAGTTTGGACTACAATTATAGAGATCTTAAAGAAGAAATTGTCCTGCAAATACAGAGACTTAAAGATTTATGCTTTTCTCACCTGGACACAATCCAGAGTAGGCAATCCAGGACTGGATGGAGAGCCATAGAAATTATTCATTCAGGAACCTAATCCCTTTCAACTCACTGTTCTGTCATTTATAGAACATGCCCCCATCCTACTGGTCCAGAATGGCTGGTAGAACTCCACTGATCGTTCCTGACATCCATCCATGCAACCCATGCAGTAGGATGGGATGTGAGTGGGTGAGCCTTTTCACTGATGAGACCTGAAGTGCAGCACAACACAGCACTTTTTCTTCATCTCCTTGACCAAAATTTAGTCACATGGATACTCCTAACTACAAAGGAGGAGGTGGTACATGACTTTTACTTTAGATGGTCATGTGCAAAGTAAAAATTGACTGAAAATTGGGAGATAAATAGTGGTCACTGCCATACACAGTGCTGTTATACAATCCCTCCTGCATATATAGACACAGATCATTGGGTCACTAACAATTTTTTGTGTGCCATCAATGTAGAGCTTTGGGACTCAACAGTGTTTTGGACTTGTCATTAACTTTTGCATAAATAGTGTTTTGGACCTGCGCTTTGAAAATAGCCAGAGATGATAGAGGCATATCTGGATTGCAGTTAAATCTTTTAAAAAATGGGTTTACTTTCTTTTCATCTATCTTGGGAATGCAGAGAATAGTGAAGCTCTCTTTTTCCCTACATAAGTGAGCCCTATTAAAAGATCCAGAGGATTAAAAGAACAGAGGATCCTGTTCCTGAGGATGTTTTCTGGGAGATGATTAGACTCCCAAGAAGTAGCAAGCAAGGTGGCTCTGAAGGGTCATGACAGATCCAGAGTTGATTACCGAGCAGAAAGGTGAGGCGGGCGTAAGGCAGGATCAGAAAGCTTTGGGGCAGGAAATTACCCTACAGGTCAATGGGGGAGCCATCGAAGGACTTCGGCAGAAGCAAGACAGGATTACTTTTGCAATGAAAATGGAGTTATTCTTGCCAAAAATGTTGTTTTTGTAGGATATGTTGTGGTACTAGAGTACATATTTAGATTTCCACAGTTTCTGACATCACTTTGCAAGAATGGGTCGCCAGGAGAGAACAAGAGCAGATATTAGGGACATGTTCCGAGAATCTGGGTTTGCAAGTATACAGAGGACTGGTAGGGCCTCCCTGATGTAGTGACATGGAGATCTTTGGTTAAGTGTTTTTGTTTAGCTTTTTTGTTGTTAGTTTTTACTGTGAAAGGAGCAAATCCTTATCGTTGAAAATTTGGAAAATACAGGAAAGCAAATAAACCTCCCTAAACTATTCTAAGCCAGCAACGCATACTGTTGCCCTTTTAGTGTACAATCCTCTGGCTCTGTTTCATTGCATATAGACTGCAAATTTTTGCAAGATAACGTGCTGGAATGCCTTCTAAAAGTCTATTTTTGTACCATGGAGTTTTTAGTAGAAAGAAAAGGTTTAGTAGTTCCCATCTAGCCACTGAAGATTCCTGGTGAGCCACAGATTACTTATAAGGGTCCTCGAATCCATCCACTTATTAAACATTGTCTGTAGATTGAATAATTTAATGGCATTCAAACACACATGTTCAACCATTGGGTAAACGTACAAAGATGCTATTTATTGAGATTAATAAATGCAACTTCATTCAAAAGCACTGCTGAATTTAGAGTACCTTGCCGCCATTAGTTCTGTTTTGTTTTTTTCCAGTCAATGAATATTACAAAGTTCAACTATTTTATGGGAGTTTCACAAATGCACTGGTGTTTCCAAGAGGTCCTTGTGCTTGTGAAGGTGGACACAAAAATTGGATGAGGGGATGAGTGGCTTGCAGAGTCATTGCTGCTTCCACCAGGTCACACTTCAGCCCATGTCAGTCACGTGCGTCCTGAACCACTGGCTTTGCCTTGGATTCTCCACTTACTTTCTCTCACTCAGGCGAAGCAAATTGCTCCCATGGTTGGGGAATCCTTCTTCCGCGGCTGGATTAACAAACCTGAGCTGCCTTACCTAGATTCAGAAAATGAAAGATTTGATTATTGAAGCAAAAATATCGTTTAAATGTACCAGTACCTATACAATAAGGAGATGGTGATTGTTAGCTTTTTACCCCATTATGACCCCAAGAGTCATGGGGCTGAACCCCAGCTTTTACTAATTGCTTGTTTTTTATTCTTTCAGATTTACTCTCTTGTTAAATCTGTCTTTCTTGAACAGAGCAAACCAATAACTTGGAAAATGAAAGAGGCTTCTTATTTGCCATTCTAAAGAAAAAATTATTACACACTTTATTACTTTTCATTCCCCAAAGTTGAATCTTACTTCAAGTCATATGGCTGCCGGTGAAAGCTGATTCCTTGGATATTCCATAAGCAGAATGTGTTAACAGATACCCCTTCCAAACCAATTATTTTAGTTTACTTTGTTTGGGTTCAGCTCTGTTACTTGGTGGGTGGGGTAAAAGATCAAATCCCAGGTAAAAGATCAAATCCTCCTCATCCTTCCACTTTATTCCAACTTAAATCACTTTTCCCTGAGCTCTTCCTTCCCATACACACCGCTTAGCTTTCTTTATTTTTTTTAAGTTACTTGAATTAATATTCCTTCCCTGTCTGGATTTGATTGAGTTTGCTATCGGTTCAGCACCTCGTTCTAATCATTTCACTCCTGTGTCCCATTCATTTTTATCCTGTGTGTGCTGTTAATTAATCCATTATTTTCATCACAGGAAAAGAGAGGGTGGGTTAGGAAAGGATGTACATTTCCTGGTAGATGCTTAGTTCCAAAGAGGCATCATTTCATCAGTTTCCCTTTTAGCAATAAAAGACATGAATCGGTCTCCTCGAATATGGACAGATAATAGTAGTACATCTCCCAAAATAGCTAAAGGATTTAATTTAGAGGCCTGTCCCCTCCCTCTCATCTCATTGTTTACTTGACGGTCACAGTGGGTGATACAGGAGGCCATTCTGAAGTCTCGAATTCTTGTTTACTCTGCCACCTGTATCTTGTTTCTTCTTTTTGAGCCTGGGGTTTTTTAATTTACAAAATGGAGCTAATGATATTCCCGGGTTGGTTGGTTGGGAATCCCACAAAATACCACAAGTGCTATAAAAATATCAGAAATTATTGTGGTATCCAAGTTTTATAATAAGCTGAAGGCAAAAGTCACTTTTTTTGGAAGGAGATAATGAATCTGGTATGAATGCCCAGTCCTACAGGTTAACTATGTGACCTTGGGCAAGTTGTTTGATCACTTTTTGTCTCAGTTTCCCCAAGCATAAAGTAGAGATAATCATAGTTGCTTCCTCATTAGGTTAAAAGAATGGAAAGCAATAATTCACATAAAAATTCAGTGTGATATTGGGAACATAATAGAAGCTCAGTAATTATTAATGTCTTTATTATTAGATAGAAATGACTAGCCAGACAATTCTGATCATTCAATTCTTTCATTTAAATTACCTTCAGAGTTTACTATGCCAATTTCATCACAGTGTGCTTAGCATTGGGAGAGGTGGACCCAGTCCTCTTCTCATGTGTCTTACAAAAGTAATACCTATATTTAGAGGATCAAGACTAGCCTCGCCTTGCAGATAGAGAAATTGAGGCTCAGGGATGTGAGGTAGATTATTTTAACCAGAACCACATCCTGGGCCTTGGAGTTTTTGTCCTAAAATGTTTTCTTCTATATTTGCAAACAGGAGTTTCACATCCTTCCCTAACAGAAAGGCCAAGAGTTAAAATGTTATGGATTTTAAAAAGAAGACCTGTTTTCCTGCTAGAAAGTTGGAAACCCAATAAAGTAACAGGGACTTGTTGTTAAACTCATTTTATAGATCTTTCAAAAACATGATGACTGTGCACTCTCCCTCTCTCCAGTTCTAGGCTTCAACTCGTTGAAATAAATTGTTGTCTAGTAACCAAGATGTTCGTCCCTACAAAAAACCCTGCTTTGTAGTTAAACGACTATGCTATTCTGTATATGTTTTAATTTATAGGAAAAAATATTGAATATAAAGTAACCAGATTAAGATATTTAAAAGTTGTTTTAGGTACATATGAAATCCCCAGAGAGGACTTCTTGGTGAAACTTGTGAACATCGTACAGTAGTCAGTTTGTAGGTCAGTGTTGGTGCCCAAGGGACCAGATTTTGTACCTGTGAGCCAGAGGACACTCAAAGCCCCATGCTAAGCATAATGCTGGTTTTCGAGGCTTATTCTGGTGGGAGGGTTGGAAAAACACCATAATCAGAGGACATAAAATCATACATTCATAGAAAAAAAAATAAAAATAACTTTGGAGGTCATCCAATACCCATTCCACAGTCTGTTGAAACTTAGTATGGAAGCCTTTGAGGATAAAAAAGAAAGAAGAAGTCTTGGGGGAAGGGTTAGGAATTTCTTTCTTATACTTAAGTTCTGCCTGTGAGGGAAACTAATGTATATTTTCTCATTATCTTTCATTGAAAACAAAGTGAAAACTAGATTCCCTCTAGGAAGCTTAGATCTTCTAGGGATATTTGAGGGGACTTCCTGTTGACATATCTATTGTGCTATAGCAAATCCATATAGATTTGATGAGAAAAGATCTTAATGAATGACATAGCAGAGGATTATTTGCCTTGGGTAGGCAAAATCTTGACTACTGGAACAGTTCATTCATTCATAGATACATTCAATTATTCATTCAGTCATCAAATACTGGAATGGCAGGTACAAAATTCTCAAGGATGGACAAGTTATGGCAGTGTAGGTGCTTCTGCAGGAGAGGTGATGGTGGGTGATCACAACAGCCAGAGCCAACCTTTCAGTGTAGAAATAAGACCCTCTTGCGTCTCTGCTCACAATCCTCCAGTAGCTTCTTATCATGTTTAAAATAGAACCCAAACCCCCTACCATGGTCTTTGAGCACCTCTGTGGTCTGGCCCCTTCTGACCTCCCCAAACCTATCTCTACCACTGTGCCTCTGCCTGCTTTGCTTGAGCTGCACTGAACTTTTTACTTGCCCTCCAAGAAGCTGAGGGTGTCTCAGGGCCTGGGCACATGCTGTACCTTCTGCCTGAACACTGTTCCCCCCACTGTCTTCATAGATCATTTCTTCACTTCAGTCAGTTCTCTGCTGAAAAGTTACCTCCTTGGAGAGGCTTCCCCCAATCCTCCTACCTTAAATAGCACCATCACGCAGCAACAGCCTTCATTCTTCTGTTTTGCTTTATTATTGTTCACAGGACTTGTTGCTCCTAACTTTCAATGGTTTATTTGCACCTTGTTTGCCCCGCCGTCCGCCATTAGAATATGAAGTTTTATGGGAGCACGGACCTGATCGTGTTTACTGCTATATCTTCAACTTAGGGAGCAGTGGGAGGCTCATAAGAAAATATTTGTTGAAAGGGCAAATGAATGGATAAAAGTGAAGCAATACAAGGACTGAGTTGGGGAAAAAGCGAAGGAATGTCACATGAAGGAGAGTAGGGATCCCTTAGTTTCATTTTCTCCATCCACCACTATCCTACCCCCTACAGCGCTGACTTGCTTCCTTCCTTCAGCCTGCAGAGAAGGTCCAGGCAGAGAGAATCAGACCGTCATGCACAAAATGCAGGTCCTTATATAGTAAGTCTCGAGTGGAATCTGCAATTCTGTGTTTTTAAGAATGTAAGTGCTGCTGGTCCATAGACCAGGGAAGGACAAGGGCAACAAAGCCACCCTAGGGTGCAGGAGTTCCCCTGTCCTCGTAGTCCCACTCACTTGCTATCTACACCTTTTGTTCTCAGGTGAGGCGGAGTCATGAAGGGTGAAAGGCAAAGGTTCAGGTGTGAATCAGCTTCTCACTCCAGGGCAACTAAGAAAAATGGCCCCTGAATTAGTTGTCCTGAGTATCTAATTTCATGCTACTTTTGATTTTTAAGAAAGTTGCTAAAGGTCAAGGAAACTATAAAATAACAAAAACTCAGACTACTTGGAATTCTGGGATTTACTTTTTTTTTTTTACTCTTTTTATTTTTAAAAAATAAGTCTTGTTTTCCCAGGCGTGTTTTGTATTTCAACTGGAAAGAAAAAACAAACAAACAAACTTGTCCTGGGCCATTCTTCTCTCTTAAAATGACAAAATTTCAATTTCCACAACAATTTTAGCAACAATTTGTCTCATTGTTGCTAAAGAGCCAACATAACATAAGAGCTTTTTATTTGGATAATTCCTTAATGCATTTGGGTATCAACATATAAAGCCTTTTCACTCTGTTTCTACTGATAGTGGAGAAACACACCTGCTGGGCCAGTCTGGTTAGGAATTTGGTACAGCGTTAGCATGACTGGATAATTCCTTGAACAGCTCAGAGTCCCGGTGTGGCCAGTGAAATGTGATGGTGAGTCATCTTTTCCTCTAGGAAATGAGAACTCTGTGTTGGACAGCATTAAGAGTCCTACATCTGTAGTGTCAAGCATTCTATAGTGATTGTCCTGAAGATTTTCTTGCCAGAACAGGAAAGCATCTTGTTTCTGGCTTTTATTTAGAATTGACAGGAGAAGACTAAAGAAGATGCATGCGAGACCATATGGTCTTGCTTTCATTTTCTAAGTATGTTCACAGAACCTCACGGCACTCAGGTCACCTGCCCAGAATCACTCTGCTGTGCCAGGACTGCACCTCCGTCAGCCTTGAGCTCTTTCTTGTCTCCCATGATGCCTTGTGGTTACTAAGGTTTAGACATAGGAACCATTTTTCAAATAGGGAGGTGGTGCCCGTCTTGCTTGTGGGAAGACTGTAGTGTTGTGAAGGCGAGGTTTTCGCCGTCGTATTTATTTCTGCATCCACAGCTCCTTAACCGGTGCCTGGCACATAATAGGTTCCCAATACGTAGTTGTTGAATAAATGGATGCCATTACTATTTGCTAAGATGAATATTCCATTTTATGGGGAACTGTCCTGGACTCTGGGATACAGCAACACCTGTGCTAGGAGTGGGACACGTTGTGGTTATATATTACTTGTCACGTTCTTTCTCCTCTCCAGTAGCATTCCACATCCTCATTGTCTTCTAAAGGTTTATTCTCTTCTCCACCTCAAACCCAAGAGACACAGAGGCATCCCTGGAATCCTCACCCAGCATCCCCTATTTGCAACCTCAGACGCTTCCCCTCTCCCACTGCCACTCCCTACCCAGAGACCTGGAAGAGCAGCGAGGTCCAGTCCAGTGGCAGGCTTTATGAAGGAGGGCTATGATTTAGAAACCAGACACCAGTTTGCCACCTACCCACCACAATCCAGCACGGAAAGCCATTCTTTTAGAACTTCAAGGATGTATTATTGGGTTAATATACATAACGTCCCTGTTATGTTTGGCAAGATGCAAAAGAGAATAGATGCCCTGAAGATCCATTTCACTGCAAGTTTTATTATCATTATTATTATTATTATTATTTTATCATCTATGAGAGGGACATTCTGAGCACTATCTTTGCAAGAATATCAAAAGCTTCCTGGCCCACGTGAGATACGCTTCCATTTCACCTGCAGACTTGGGTCCAGGTCCTTATTACTCTACCTAAGAGTCAGATGGAGAATTAGTAGAATGACTGTGGAAGGAGATAAGTCAGTCTTGAGGTCGGGACAATTGTTGTCCCCCTTTTGCAGAAAAGAAAACTGAGGTACAGAGAGATGAAAGTAACTTGCTGAAAACTGCGTAGTTGATAATTTATAGATGCTAGCTTAGAATAGCTATTTTGTTTTTACAGAAGAAATGTCAAATGTACTTGATACATTGAAAAAAGGATGCACAGAGCTTTAGTATTGACTGAAACTGCTAGGAGATCTCAGGAAACTTCCCATAGGAATCTGAATCTCCTGGTTCTTGCTATGTAAAAATTATTCCTTCTTATGTTAATCCAAACATATCGATAAATAATGATTATTGTCCCAAGGTCTCAAAAACCTCTCCAATAAAAATATTCACTGATGAGGAAAATTGCATGCATGAATGCTCTGCCTGAACTTTCTGTGTTTAAGAACCCTGCTAAATTGTACTTTTGAAATATATCTCATTGATCTACTTAAGAATAGACGATGTCTCTGTTTCACAAATAAAATTTTTAAAAAGTTTTGATGGCATTTCTTCTGGTTGAGGTCTAATGCCATGGGCTGAGACTGTAAACTCCCTGATGGGTCTGAGAAATGTGATTTTATGTCTTATGCATTTGTTGGAAGGGTGGGTAGCCCCAAAATGTCATACATAAGACACCTCTTTAGTTTCCTGAAACCTCTCTGTCACTCCAGGCCACACACCTGCAGTTCCTACTCTGCAGCCCAGCATCGTTCCAACAATTGACCTTTTGTATGCTCAGACAGAATGCCAAAAATCCATGTAAAAATTGTTTGGGTGTTGCATTTAGTAAAGGAAACTATAGCTGACTCCTCCTTCTTGGTCTCCAAGACCTTTTGTTCCATTGTCATCAAAAGAATTAAAGTATGGTCCAACCCAAAAGGAAAGACCTATTTTGGTATATCTTAAAACACAGATTTCCAAATATTTCAGCTTTATCTTTCCTATTTCATTATTAATTATAGGATTTTCCTTTGAAAGCTACAACCCAAAGGTAACACTGAACCAAGAAGAGAAAACCTGGCCTTTTGTTCTCTCATATATTTGTGTCACGTACTACGCAAGACATGTTAAATAATATGGTCTGGATTAGGCTTTTAAAAATATAGCTTTAGGGGATGTAAAAAAGAAATAGGAAAAGGTTAGAAAGTGAGATAATTAATATAGAGTTTCTGTTCTCATTGACATTTGCTTGTCTTTTGTATATTTCTTTTGTGCATGTGGAAGTTTTTTAGACAGACATTACCTAATGCCAGTCCTTTAGGTTTGCACTAAACTGTGTTAACATAAAAATTATATTTATACATTTTATGGTTAACATAGTGTAATGTTGAAGATGTAGTTATATAAGGAAATCAATTTGAAAACCATGGCTAAATATGTAGCACATGAAACTTTCTTCTTCACAGTCTAATAGAGAAGAATCGACACAAACGCATTCCTTCTGCACAGCAAGAGATAATATCCCCATATTTATGAGCTCAGGCTCTGCGGTCAGCATCTCTGGGTGAGCCACTGAATTAAGCAAACTTCTCTGAGCCTTAAGTTACTCATCTTTAAAGGAAACGATAGTGGCTCCCACCTTTCCAGATTGCTCTGAGGGTGGAATAGGATGAACTGATGTGTATAAAGCATAGGGTCCAAATAAGGGCTCATAAACGTCACCCACTGCAATTATAACAATCATTGTAATCACTATATTATCACTGATGTTAATCACTGACTGGAACCAAGATGGTTGATAAACCTGGTATGAGTGAAAGCATTTCTGAAAAGGGCAAAGACTCTTGAATTTAAAGTTTAAATCAAGCAATCCATTTAATAAATCACTATGTGCAGTGTTTACCAGATTTAGCAGTTAACCGGGTCCATTTTACACGGTAGCCTCGTTATGCAGTTAACCTTCAATCTTTTCTCACCCAGGACGTGGCAACAGCTCTGCCGCCAGCCCCTCCCCTTTGTCCTACCCATTTATTTCACACTGATTTTGCTTTCCTTACACATTGCCTAGAATTAGACCTCCTCTACCCATAATCTGTGTCCAATTATTGTCAACTTTCCCTTGTAAATTCAAGTTTACTCCTCCTTTCTACTTTGCTCCCCACCCACACCCACCCCTGCATAACACACATTGTCACCTGCAGAAGAGAACTTCTTTGGTTGCTCTCTAGTTACCTGGTTCACTGCATAGCTACGTTGCCTTTTGCTTTTGTTCCTGGCGGGTCGAGCTATTTATTTTCCTCCAGGAAGTCCGGTCACTGAAATGGAAAAATAGGTTTCCTGGCCAGGTGCTACCAGAGGGACAGACCCCAGCATGGAAAAAAACCAAATGTTCTCTTTGGTGGTGGTATCATTCACTTTAAAGCCACAGTGGACTTTTGTGAAGCCCCCTCACCTCAGGGTTCTCACACAGCGGGTGTCATGACCCCAGTGGGCTGGTTCTTTGCCTTCCCATTGTGTATTGCCTGTGGTGTTCACCCACAAAATATTAGCGCCAAAAGATTGCTGTTTTTCTTTCTTCTACATCAATCAGCTCTCTATTTTTTATTTCACTTTTCCATTGTGTTTACCCAAAACAATGCAAGATCTGCGATTTCCTAATTTACGCCCTGTGTTTCTCTACACAGCATTCTGCAACACGTATTCAAAGCGACATGCCAAATCAATCTGTCTTCATTTCCTTTAGGCCAGTTAAACCCCAGCAACTCAATTTTGAGATCTTTTATATTTTAATTATGCCTAGTCACAAGGCATGCTGACACTTCAGCCTTACCTTTTGGAAATGGAAGGAGGTTAAGAAAGGTCAGGATCTGGGGAAGGGAAATGAGTGAGGCTATAGGGCTTCCCTCGCTCCATCCAGATAGGAGACAGCAGTTCAGATCACACCTGCAAGGGCACAGCACACACTGGCTTGAGGCAGGGTGGCATGAACGTCACCGCCATCTCATCTGTTGGATAAGCCGCAGCAGCAGTGCCTGTAGTCTCCAAATGCTGGCAAAGCAGCATCACCGTTTCTGGGCTCTCATCCGTCTGGACCGACACAAGCTCTTGCAAGGTCTAGACTGATGAAGAAGGGGTTGGCCAGGGCATGCAGGGGGTTGGATTTCCCAAGGAGCCTAGAGAGTCATGGCAGGGTCCCACCAAGGGTTGTAGGGTACAGATCAGGAATGGAAGCACGGCCATTTTTGAAGGCCCCAATACGTAAGGGCTGCAGCTTTGTGGGCCCATAGGTGCCTGAAGCTTCCATCCTATTGAAGCGCTGAAGCCAGTCCCAGACTCCATTCCTAAAACACTGCCTGCTCAGAGCAGGACCACGTCCACCACTCTGTAGCCTGATAGCCATCAGTTCTTCTGAGAGCTATCAGTTCTCCAGGAATAGCCTGACCAGGCTTCCATTTTGTCTTCCTCTGCTTAGCTGTGCAGAGCTAGGACACCCACTTTTCCTAAATTACCTGCAGCAGAATTTCTCATGACTAAACCTCTATTCTTACTTTCCAGCAATTTGACAGGCAAATCTTGGAGCCAGCTCTTCTGAGCGTAAGGCATGGTGATGCCTGACATTGGTTGATCCTTAGTCTACGGGCTTGTTCCTCTCCGTATGGTCTCAGGATGCTCTGGCTGAATTGTCTGCCCTGGATCTGTCCCATTTCTGCTGGTGGATCGGCCGGTTTAGATGGCTTGCTGGTCAGGACCACAACAGGGTGGACATTCCCTTCGTATTTTCTCTCTCTCTTTTTAAAAATAAAGTTGGGAAAGTTCCAGCCCTCTCTGGGAAAGCTTTGCATTTTCCGATAGTGGCCAAGGACCCAAAGGTGAAAGCAGATTACATGGGACTTGCCGGGACAGCTAGTTCCCATGAAATCAAGCCTGAGTCTCAATCTGCATGGCATTGAAAGGACTGTGTAGCATCAGATATTGGGCAGGTTGCTAGGAAAATTTTGGTGATGCCTTGGCATTGACCATTACCCATGCTGTATCTATATGTTCACACTTTTCTATCTTTTCTCTGACCATTTCTGGTCCTTTGCCCCACCTCTCTTACTAACTTTCTATATTTCTATATTTCAATCAATAAGAACTCCTCATTCACATGGCATTCAGCATTCTGATTTTACCATAGTCAGCACTTCAGTATTTGCACACACACAGGATATTTGCACTTGCTCAAATATACTTTCTTGCCTTCTTGACTTTGATCAAATTGTTCTTTTTTTTTTTTCTAAAATTGTCTTGACCCTCAGTATCTGCTGTCAAAGGGCTTTCCATCTCACTAGTATGTGGACAGAGGTTAAGCAACCGTAATGGTGAGGGTGGACTTGGTAACGCTGCAGTAGTAAGTAAGCCCCATGTCAGTGGCTTCAAAAGACAAGTTTATTTCTTATTTGCACTACATGTCCAGCATGCGTCAGTGAGGGTATCTGCTTTTCCCAGTTAGAGGCTGATCCAGGAAGGTGGAAGGGGGTGAGAGGTGAAGGGAATGGGGGCTCAAAAATTACCTAAGTTCTGCTCAGAATTCATTAGCCGAAGTGGTCACATGACCACACCTAACTTCAAAGAGGATGGAGAAGGACAATCCTACTATTTCCCAGAAGGAGAATTTTGTGAAGCACTGTAATGACATCTACACATCTGTAAAACACATGTAAACCCTAAGACATCGTCCAGATGTTAGGTGATGTCACGTACTTCCCCTTTGCAAAGGTCAGCTTCAATGCATTGATGACAGAGAGAGCAGTTCCAATTCTGGCTGAACCACTTGCTAACTCTGTGACCATAGGCAAATTACGTAACTTCTCTGGGCTTCAATTTCTTCACCTAAAAATGGGAGCTATATTTCTAAGTTTCTCTAAAGGTGGTTATATGTGTTCAATGAGTTAGCAATTGTGAAATTATCCAATGTAGTTTCTGATGCTATATTCATATTTGCTGACTAAAATGGAATCATACTACCATGCACACTATTCTACAACTGGCTTTTTTTCTTTTAATATTAGGATGTGGTAGGCTTTACATACCTGCCTATATGTGTGCATGTGTATGTGTGTGTGTGTTCACGTTGTTTTAAAAATAGCTGCATTTTATTCTGTCTTGGCTCTAAAATTTCTTAGGCAGTTCAATTGATGGAAAATTCCTATAAGACAATTCAGGAAGGCCTTGGTTTCATGAATCTCCATTGACTGAACTGTATCCCACTTTACTCAGATGTAGGATCTAAAGGCTGTGTCTAATGACACTCAGTGGGGGATTATGTCCAGATCAATCAATAATTTAGTCCAGTCTCTCTGCTATTGATACCTTTATCTGGTGCCAAACATCCTCTAAGATTGTACTGCAAGCAGTTCTCCCCAAAAGAAAATATCACGTTCTTAGGCTTAGCCAAGGAGGTTACTTACTCATTAATGGATTGAGCTGTGGTAAGGAATTCGCACAGACTATGCCCTTTACCTTTCCCAGGAAAACACCATGCTGTCCCCATTCACTGTTTTCTTTCCAATGTTTGGACCTGATAGGGGTGCCATAAACATTTATTGACTGATGTAGCTGTGACTTTTTGGCGCTCCACATTCCTATGGTCACTTCAATCCTGCTGCTTTTAGTAATAAATTTGAAGCCGAATCTCTTTATTCTATTTCCATTTGGCCCCTTGAAAGCCTTTTTCTTACCTGCATTTCCCACCCCCAACTTGCATTTCTTCTTTGACTGGCTTCATAGCTTCTCTTCTTACATATACCAACAGCGTACAAAAACATGAATCTTCAACTCAGAAAAAGTGATAAGCCACACATCCCAGGTGGGATGAGGAAGAAGTAGTGACCACCGCATGTTGAGTTTGTAGAGGGAGAAGAATCTGGAGATGGGATCCCACATGCAAGAGGTTTATTAAGAGGTACCTCTGAGATCAATGTGTGTGGATGGGATGGGATGAATTAGAGAGAGGATGAAGTCTAACTGTGACACAGACACAGTAGTAGCGGCAGGCAACTCCACAGGAAGCCCTGGACCTAGAATGACCCTTTGGAGTGGACCCCCATTAGGCCAAGATGTCCAGACCTTTGTCTTCCTACATTAGTCAGTCATTGGATATGGTCAGTCATTTGGCTGGAAAGCAAAGTAAGTCTGCCATGGACACCTGCCCTGAAGGACCTGATAGCTGGAGGTTCTCTGCCACCAGCATTCCCAGCAGCTGGGATAAGCTCTTTGTGGCAGGGGCAGCTGGGTGGCACATCTCAGTGTCCACCACAGAGCAGGACTGGATGTTGGTAACCATAGCCCAACCCCTTCCTATGTCATAAGTACAGAGAGAGGGGGCCATTTGTGTCTGCTCAAGGGTTCCATTCTCCCCCTGCCATCTCATCTGTGTTGGTAAAAGTGGGTTTAAACATCTTAATGTACTGTGTATTTCTCTCTCTTCATTATTCTTTAAGTCTTCGAGGCAGTCTTTACCTGTTTCTACTTTTGCCGTCCCTGGCACACTCTTTAAAGGATACTTTCTCACTTTCTTTGTGCTGCTATGACAGTCAGTGCATCCCCTGCATTGTAACTGCTCTAAATATGGTCTCAACATCCCTGTACCTCTCATTCTGAGGGGATAAGATGCTTCCAAACAGGAGTTTGTTTAATGCAATTTGGACTAATCTGTGTGGCATGCTGCCACTGAGCATATAATTCTCTTTCCTATTCTTTGAAGAAGTTACTGTTGGAGGGGGCCCCCACCCCTTCTTCTTTCATCCCACAGATCATTTCCATGCAGCCCACTTGATATTGCCTGGCAGCAGAGGGGACAAGAATAGCATGAAGAACTGAAACCCACAGAAGAGCAGCAGCTGCCTCCCCCTTGTATATTTGCGAGCTGAGCTGCTAACAAGTGGCAGGAGAACTTCCTTTGAATTTCATCTCCCTGCATTTCCCCGGCCTTCTCTCTGGTGCTGCTGATAACAGGCAGTGAAAATGACCCGGGACGCAGGAGGAGGTTGGAAGGGGGCGAGAATTCGGGAGCTGAGATAATCCACAGTTTGAATAATCAAGAATGAGCCCTGGCTCCTTCCTCTCCCATGGCTTTAATTCATGCGGCCACTAGACAGTGCCACCAAACAAGGAGACGTTCCACAAGTGGCCTCTGGAAAGGTTTCTGTTGACTCTATAAAGACACCTCATGGAAGCTTTCATCTTGGTCATCTCAGAAAAAGCTCAGGTGCTCCAGCTG
This sequence comes from Mormoops blainvillei, assembly GCA_004026545.1. Taxonomy (NCBI): domain Eukaryota; kingdom Metazoa; phylum Chordata; class Mammalia; order Chiroptera; family Mormoopidae; genus Mormoops; species Mormoops blainvillei. Next base: position 95,795 of record PVJD01001877.1, on the reverse strand, counting down.
TACATGGGAAGACAAAACATGGAAGTTTTACAATGATAGGTTAGTAGGAGAGGGATGAACCTTCAAAATTATTTTCACAGCGTTGCCCGGGCGGGTGTGGCTCAGTGGATTGAGCGCCGGCCTGCAAACCAAAGGGTCGCTGATTCAGTTCCCAGTCAGGGCACATGCCTGGGTGGCAGGCCAGGTCCTCAGTAGGGGCCATGCAAGAGGCAACCACATATTGATGTTTCTTTCCCTCTCTTTCTCCCTCCCTTCCCCTCTCTCTAAATATAAATACATAAAATCTTTTAAAATTATATAGATTTTCACACCCAGACACCCAGGCCTCTGTCCTTCCTGGCCAGCAGATCAGAGTAATGCTCCCCTGCAAATGGGCACCCATTTTGGGTAAAGAACCATGGGAAGAATAGTCCTGCTAGTTGTTTGTGCCAGGGGCAAAAGTCCAGCCCAGTCAGGGAATATTTGCCAGCACCAGTGGAGAGTAATGACCATTTCCTTCTCACTCCGATAATTACCGTCTGGGGTACACTTTTCCATCACTCCTCCCAGCTCTGGCTGTAGAAGAGCAGGGGCAGCCTCTGCCCTATATAATTATTGGTCGGCTGGAACAGACCCACCTGGTTCCCCCAAACAGACAAGAATCTACAACCTGGGTAGCAGAAAAAAACAGTGCTTCCTGTGGCCAAGGCTGTGGTTTCCCCATGTCATCTGCCTCTGCAGCTGGTGAGAACTTGGTTTCTGTGGCCCTGTCACTGTCGCCTCCACTCCAGGGAGTTCCCAGCAGGTGAGCACAACGGGGCCGTGTGGACTCTCAGACGCTCCACGTGCCCCGGGGTTGCAGATGCAGACTTGCCGTCTAGAGCTGAGACGCAGTATAGGCAACCAGGGAAATGCTACAAATTCAAAGCGAAAAATCCACTTGGTACAGATTCAGTCTGTCTCTGCCGCTTGCTCCCTGTGAATACTTTACCTTCGTGTTTTGACTATATGTCTCTGAAACTCGTGGGCCAAGCCAGTGTCACAGGCTCGATGACAGTGCATCTAGGACACCAGGACCCATCTGGACTTTAATAATAACAAGCCATCTCAAAGCATGACTTCCTGTGACCATGGCCACCCCTGGGGGGCTTGTGGGGAGCAGACACATCATCCGCCTCATCTTGCTAGATGCTGATTTTCATGAATTGGACACTGCCTTCTTCATTTCCCCAGTGTGAGAGGCTCTGTTTTTGTTTTGAGCCTGATCGCACAAGAAACAGCTCACAATTAGTGACTCTGTCTCCTCTTCCATTTCCATGGGGACTGCCATGCAGATGGGGCGGGGGTGCAAAAGTCTGCACTGGTAAGGGGAGGCGGGCTCACTTCTAGGCCTTCAGCCCTGACCCCATCAGACTCTTAGGTTCTTGAGAAGGTTTTGCTGTGTTTTCAGTCACCCGATCTTTCATTGAGCGCGTACTGCGCAGTTGGTCCCAAGGTAGCTGTGGGAATGCCTGTGGACCACTCAGGTGGTCTGCAACGTCACCCACACATGGATGTTCTATGCTGTTCAGTCCAACCCTTCCATTTGTGACTTGAGAAATTGCTGAAGTGGAAAGAGTGAAAGGGCAAGAATTGCTGGAGTGAGGAGTAATGGTCTTCTTTTTAAAAATTGTACAAGCATTTAGAGGAGACAGGATGGGGTTTATGTGTTTTTATCTGGAAATGGCTCTCTCTCCTCTGCTTGACTTTCTTAGCTTCACCTGGACTGAGTGTTACTCTTTGGCTCTTCACCTAACTGGTTGGTTCACTGAGCTAGAGTAAGTGCTAGGGTGGAGAATGCCAATTCAGTTTTCTGTAACCTGCAGTATCATGTCTGAGCAAGGAGATAGAGGAAGGCCCACTGCATCCTGCAGACAATTAAATGAGTTTGGAAAGTTGTATTTGGTCTGTTGTTGACACAAGCTAAGTCCCTGGGTAGCTGTTAATTTTTCCGGGTGATTCCCATAGGTATATCAAGCTGCACATTTCCCTGTGGATCTTCAGTGAACTACACAATATGGAAAAGATAAACCATCTTTTCAGTTCATTTTTTGTTTTGTGGAGTTTCTTTACTATGAAAGGAATACATTTTTAAAAATATTTGGGATAAGCCTATGTTTAACTGTGAAGGTAGAGGGCTCAGGTAGAGAACAGGAAGAGACAAGAATATTTCTAGGCTATATCCAGTCCATTGATCTAATGAGGGCTACCTCATTCATCCGTTAGCATAGTTAGGTAAACAGAAGGCAGCCTGTCTGATGACCCTCCTGGTAGAATTAAATCAATAATGCCCAGGTGAGTTCTTTGTATGACTATTGTTCTGTGTATATTGGTTGGTTTTTCCATTCCGTTTTCTTCTTTAAGGAGGACTTAAGTTTTTTGAAAAATATTTATCACAGGATGAGTGAAGTAAACTTTGATCTTATGGGATCCCCATGTGATCATTGAAAAGATGAAATTCAAAAGTGCTTAACACAAGGAAGAGTCTAAATGTGAAATCAAGGACAAATTACATGAAGATTGGGCATGATTTATATATCTTTGTTTTGTGTTAACAAATTAGAGGGGCAGTAATTCTCGATTTGATTTGATAGACAGGGGTTCTGGAAGGGAAAAATTACGAGGTTCTAGAAGGAAAGATAATCTGGGTGCATCTAATTTCTCTATTCACCGTTAATTGAAATCTGGGTCCACATGTCAGCCTTGGATCATCAGCCTGAATTATTCAGTGAAAATTTGTGTGAAAGTACAGGTCTGACAGGCTTGTTGATGAGTGAGTGGCCAAACTAAAATTAGAAAAAGCGGTCACTTGGGGTTCTACCCTTTGCACCTGCATCATGGGGAGTGGATTTTGTTTAACAGAATCTTTTGCAGACAAAACAATAGGTGCACACCTGTAAGTATCAGACGTGCTGGCCATAGGTCCTGAATTAATACAGTGTTATTTATGTCAGTCCTGTTTCATCACGATTGCTAAGACATGACATTTAAATTATTCACAGAATCTCTAGAAACCCTGCTTTCTATGTAGTCATCTCTTCGATGTCTGTCTTAGTATTTATAGGACAGCTTCTGAAAACCTGAGAGAACCAGCAAGCACCAGGATAGCTATACACACGTGCCCAGAAATACTGCACAGGCTCTGTGTCCCGGAGTACATTTAACACAAAAGTCACTCAACAGGGAGAAATAACCAGCATTTATTGTGTACTGACCATGGGCCAGGTACTATTCTAATTAATTTACCTAAGGAATCTCACTTAGTCCTTACTACAAATGAAAAAAAATAAGCAAGGCTGTTATCCTCCTTTACAGATGAGGAAGCTGAGTCAAGGCAAAGGGATTGAAGCAACTGAGATCCAGACTCAGAAAGCGTGACATGTGAGGCCTTGCTGTAACCATGGGCCGTACTGACAGAGCACTGCCTCCACACTGGGCACTGTGCTAGGCACCAGGGACATGTGAGCAAGCAATAATTAAAGGTGTTAGTCAGATTTGACCTTGGACTTGGATGGATATCTTTCACCTGTGTATCAGTTTTTCTGAGTTACTGGGAGGTTACCATAATGGTTTGGAACATTAATAACTATCATGGCCGACAAATAGAATTAAATAATTTAGTTTCTAATGATCATGGAACCACTAATGTCCTTCAGCATTGAACACTTACAACATTCTTGAATGAGATCTCTGTAATACTTTTATTAAGAAGTATACTGGTCTGTTAGTTGTTAGTGTATAGCTGTTAAACAAATATTAATAAGCCTTGTCATAAGAAACATAAATATATCATCTTTTTTAATTGTTCAAATAGTTGTGTGTATCAGCTAGCTTTTGCTCCATAACCAGTATCCCGGAACTCAGTGGCATTTATTATTGCTCACAAATTAATGAGTAACTGGGTTGGTTATTCTGGCCTTGGCTGGGCTCACTCATGACTCTGCGGTCAGATGCAGGTCAGATAGTTGGCCCCGGTGGTCTAGGCTAGTCTTTATCACATGTTTGGAGTATGGTTGGCCCCAGGCTGGAATACTTTTGCGGGGACAACTGGGTTCTCCTTTAGATGACCACTCATCATCCCACAGGCTAGCCAGGGATTTTTCACATGGTAAATTGGGGAAGGGGCCATTCCAAGAGCAAAAGCAAGAGTATACATGGCCTCTTGGAAAGACCTAGGCTTGAAACTAGTCTAACCTAGGTCATAATGTCATTTCTGGCCTCCTCTGTGGTCAAAGCAAATCCCAAAGACAGCCTAGATTCAAGAGGTGAGGGTATCGGCTCCAGCTCTTGATGGGAGGAGCTTCCAGGTTACATTGCAAAAGGGGATGAATAGTTTAGGATCAGGAATAGTGGAAGTCATTTTTTAAAAAACAGTCCACCATACTACGTGAAATAAGAATTATCGTGACCATTTTATAGATAAAAAATCAATGTCCAGTGTTAACTAACATACCCTAAAAATCATAAAAATAATAAGTAGTGAGTTACTAGCACTAGTTAGCAACTAGAAAGTGGTTGAATGACAAAGTTAGACAAACTTAGGTATGTCTAACAACAAAGCCCTCTGTAAGGTTTTCAAGGCTGGGGAGCACGTCATTAATGACCTTTTCAAACATGAAAGTGGTGTCTGACGGTGAGGAAATAGGAGAGGATAAAATTCAAACATAATTCTCACCCATTCTTTTTCATTTACTTACAGGCACGAATAGCTTTAATCAAGGGACACTTCTTTAACAAAATGACCCTTAGTGATAGCTGTGGATTATTAACTTTTTCAACTCTACCTTCCACAAATAGGCAGAGCAGAGTTGGTGTTGAGTGCTCCTCTCTGGTAATATTATAAAGCCTGAGACAGTCAAGTACAAATAGAATTTTATCTGCAACACTTGTCATCTCGAGAATAGTTTAGTAAAGTAAGAGTATAGTAGTAGCAGTAGTAGTGGTAGTGTCATAAATGTGGTTTAATTAGACCCAATTAGCAAATATCAAATTCTGTGGGTGGTAATGCTGCAAATAATGGAGCATGGGGAGGCCTTTGGCAGGGGGACCAAACACTTTTAGAAAATGCTGAGTTAACAGGTTACTTTGCTGTACTTTTTCAGAACATTTAAAAGACTGATGCCCATAGTGACTCTCAAAGAGGGCGTTTCTCAGATTTATGTGACTTCACAATATTATTTAGTAAAACTCTCAGACACATAACATTCCACAGAACCCTTCAAAAATCTGAACTTGATTCTGATCTCTTTGATCAGGAGTTAACAGCATGTGTTTAACAGGTGCAATGATGTAGGCACTACCAGAATCACATCAGAAACCCATGAAATAAGTGTTATTCTGATTTATAGTTGACAAAACTGAGCAGATAATCCACTTGTCCAAGATCCCCTGGTGGCACCAAAACTGAGACACCCTGCTGAGATTCACACAGTTTTAATGCCCGCCCAGGGTGATCAGCTGATTCGAAGACGCACCATATCTTCTTGTGTATTTTGTAATCCCTGCAGGTCCTAATAGAAAATAGGTTATCAGTCAATGCCTACTGGCTAATCCCTTTGTTTATTACCTAGTTATTATTTTGGTCATGCTCATGGACAAAAGTTGCAATAGTAGAAAAGGGTATCAGATAAAAAGTAAAAATTGTTCTTCATACAATCAACTCCAGAACCATCCCCAAGAGGTAAGGTTATTATCAATTTTTTGTTGTTCTTCCCATAGCTTTTTAACCATATGTGTGTGTGTATAGATAGTTCTGTTTGGCTTTCCATAAATGTGATCATATATGTATACTTTTCACCTGATATGTATTTGAGATCTTTTTTATTTTAAATCAAGAGTTGTAGATTGCTTCTTTCTTTTGTATTGATGTACCATATTTAATTTTTTTGTGATGGACTGATGGATTTTTATGGTACAGTTTATTTTTTAATTTTTGTTTTTTCTTTTGCTGTGACAAATGGTACCTCAGTGAAGAAATAATCTTATACATTTATCTTCACACAGTTATGTTTTGAGTAAAAAAAGAACATATACAGGGCATTATTTTTCCCCAGTGACTCCTCTTAAGAAAAATAGTGGGTTATTGCCAGGAAAATGTTATAGGAGCTGTAAATAAACAGTTCTTTTTAAATACCAATTTTGACCAAAAAGAGTTCTTGCTTCTCTTATCTGCTTTGCTCTGACCAGGGAGAACATGGACTCAGCCAGTTGTCTTTAAGGTGCCGCTATAACTAAGATCCACAATGGCTGAAACCAGGGAAGGGAGACTCAGCCTCCTGGACCTGCCACCTTCCCCATGGAACAACTCTACATCCTTTGGTTTTGACACTATGGACACAGATTCAGTATAAACTGGACAGATATAACAAACTGTCATTTTAAAGACATTACCCATCATGTTATACAGTGGCCCTTTCAATGATGTACCAGGGGTGTCCAACCTATGGCCCACAGGCCACATGCGGCCCAGGATGGCTGTGAATGCGGCCCAACACAAACTTGTAAATACTTAAAATCTTTTTTTGGCTCATCAGCTTTCGATAGTGTTTGTGTATTTACTGTGTGGCCAAAGACAATCTTCATCTGCCAGCGTGGCCCAGAGACGCCAGAAGGTTGGATGCTCCTAATCGTAGACCATGAATAGACTTCAGATGAGAAGCTGAGAATCCTTTGACTCAAGTAGTCTCACCTCTTGGAGCTTATCTTAAGAAAATAATCTGACAGGGAAAATTTGTTGACTCAACACATGCATTTCAATTTCACATCATTTATGGTAAATTATTAGCAAAATTGGGAGAACACCAGAATATCTAACAAAAGAATAATGTTTAACTAGATCTAATATATAATTCCATTCACTGGACCATTACGCAGGTGTTAAAATGATAAATGTCACAATAATTTAGAACCTCAGAAAAGAAAAAAATTGTTACCTATGCTAAAATAGCAATTATAAAATGATGTGTGCACATATTTTATAAGGCCTGGAAGCATAAAATATTTCATTTGTTAGATATTTGAATTCTGGATAGTCTTTTTAATTTATAAAAATTCTATTTGTTCTATAATATTATTTGTAAAATTAAAAGTTACTAGTCCACAGAAGATAATTTATGTTGATGTCTAGGAAGACTGTGAGCCCTGAATCAAAGTTGCGTTAGCCTTCGGCAGGGATTGACATATCCTTTTGAAATGGCACACTGTAGATTTGACTAGGCTCTCTCCTAACTCTTTGGGATGTTGTGCATAGTAACAGGATCTTGTGTCTCACTTTGTCTGGAATAAGTTCTGTTTGAGGCTGTTGTCCCAGTAGTATTTTTCACTGTCAGAGTGTCTTTGTTTGTATAGCAAATTTTATGAACCCCCTACACACACACACACACACACACACACTTTATGGGATGTCCTAATTATTCTATCTCTGTTTTATTATGCATTTGTAGTATTCGTCATCCCTAGATGATCATTTAGCTTTCCATGGCTTAGAAAGTCTTTCACAGAGCAGTGATTTCACTTTATGCCTAAAACCAAAGAAGAATATAGATGCATCAACAGTGAAAATTTAAAGTTATTGTCCATTATGTTGTATAGTAACCCTTTTGTAGGATCTTCTAAAATTTCTGAAAATTTGAAAAAGTTTTACTCTGCTAATAACTAATACTTTTTATTAGATAATGACCATTTTGTAATTTGATACTCTTGTCTTCTTCCTTCGGCTGCCAGGAGACTCTGAGCTGAGCCAGGCATTTAGTTGCTGCAGAAGTCCCTAACCCTGTGTAATGGGGAGTCAGATAGAACCCCACTTACAGCTGTGTTCATTTTCTATGGCTGCTGTAACAAATTACCACAAAGTGTGTGGCTTAACATAACACACATCTATAGTCTTACAGTTGTAAAGACCAGGAGTGTGAAGTCAGTTTCATCGGACCAAAATCAGTCTGTCCGCAGGGCACATTCCCTCCACAGGTTCTAGGGGAGAACTTATTCCTGGCTGCTTCCACCTGCTGGCGGCTGCCAGCATTCCTTGACTGGTGGCCACACCACCTCAATCTCCACATCAGTGCTCATATTACCTCATTCTCTTCTGTGTCAGCTATCGCAATTATCCTTCATATAAGGGTATTTGTAATTACATTTAGGGCTCACCCAGATGACCCAGGATTATCCCTTCATCACAAAATCCCTAATCATATCTCCAAAGTCTCTTTTACCATAAAATGTTACATTTGTGAGTTCTAGTGATAAGGACCTATGTATCTGGGGGGACATTTTTCGGTATGCTATATAATCCACTCTCTGGCCCCCAAAGATTCACATCCATTCCCATGGAAAATACGTTCATCATATCCCAACATCCCCAAAAGTCTTAACCCATCATAGCACATTAAATATCATCAGCTCAGAGTCTCAGACCTCATCATCTAAGTCATCTAAAGCAAATATGAGGAGACTAGGGCAACATTTTTCTCCATCTTCAAAGTAAAGCATTTGGTCAAGTGCCTTGCACATAGCAGATGCCCAGGGAATTTTAGCCACCCTCAGAATGATTCCCTTTATTGTGGAAAGGGGAGGGCAGCTCTCCCTAGACTCCACGTTGTCCTAGCTGAGAGAAGACAAGGTGTAATATCATGATGATGAGGAGGCGAAGGAGGATGATATCAATAATAGTAGCAATGGAAATGACAATAAGAGCAAGTCTTGCTGAGTTTATCATGTAACAGAAGCTTTTCTAATTGTTTTATATGTGCTTCCTTAATTAATTCTTATAAAATCTCTTGGAGGTGGAAGCTATTATCACCCCACATGTTCAGTTGAGAAAATTTTGGGATAAAGAGGTTACATGATTAGTGAGTAGCAAAGCCATGCATTCCATGTAGCCCAATTAAAAACAGATACACCCATGTGTCTGGTGTCAATGTGCCAGCCCTTTTTCTAGTCTTGGCATGAAATGCAATATTTAAAAAATGCTCATTTTACCTTGGGTTTCCATTTTGCATCACTACAAGGATATCGACCACACTCTGACTAGTATTCCTAAAATGGGATTTCTCCTCTTGCAGTTCATTTTTGTTGTTGTTTATTGCTAAGCATACACTCTCCCCTCCTCCAAATTTTCATTTTATAAACTCAAGACTTTCAGGCATGTTGAAAAATTAGTACAATGAACCCTTTTCTATATGTCACTTTTCATTTACCAATTGTTAATTCTTTGCCACATTTGTCTCTCTTTTCATATATAAATATAGTTTTATTTTTGCTGGATGATATAAAAGTTGCAGTTGTCATTTCACTTTACCCCAAAATACTTCAGTGTGTGCCTCCTGAAACCAAACAAGTTCTCCTTCCTACTCATATGATAAAGCTCAAGAAATGTAAATTTGATATAATGGTTAACATACAGTTTGTATTTAAAATTTTACACAACTGTTCCAATAATGACCTTTCTAGCATTTTTGTAAAATCCAGAAGTCCACTTGCATTGCCTTTAGTGGTCACATTTCTTTTTCCTTTCATCTCCACAGCCTGTTTTTGTTTTCTCTTATTTCCTTTCAATGACCCTTGAAAAGCCCTGGTTGCCAGTAACATGTCTCAAGTTTTGGGTTGGTCAGATCCTTTTATATCCATGAGATTCACCTTAAATATATTTTGGCATGAATACAGTATAACAGGGGTCCCCAACCTCCCTCCTCCCCATCAGACACAGCTCACATTACCACCTGACCTCCAGTTCCTGTCTCCCCTCCTCCACTCCGCCCCCTCCCACATTGAAAAATTGTCTTCCACGGAACCAGTCCCTGGTGCCAAAAAGGTTGGGGACCACTGGGTGGGAATCATTTCCTAGTTGATCATGCTTAAGGAAAAAAAAATATGGGGCTCTAGAAAGAGAACGATCTAACATTTTAGGGGAACAACTAAATACTGAAACCCATAATAGAACATCAGCTTTGAATGGTCATTGATGGTCTCTGAAGCACATTTCATACATATTTATTTCATTTTATCATTGTAACTATAAGACCAATGAGGTGGATAGTATTGATCATAGTCCAAGGGCAACTAAGGCATGGATGTGAGTGACCTGCTAAATTCCTGGAATTTATTCCTCAGAAGGTTTGAATCCAGCTTCTGGAGCCTGGTTTCAGATCTCAGCTCTGTACCTTTCTGACCCAGTCAATGGATAGAGCTAAGCAGGATCGATTGTTTAATAATGGTAACAGTCACTCATCCGACAGAGAAATACAACAGATTCGACCTGAGTTAGTGCATTCTGAAAGCAGCTTTCAGGGTGCCTCTGGATCCTGATGAGTCTTTAGAAGTCTACATTTATGTAGATTGTGTGTTAAGAGTTTGCAGAGCTATCACTATTGTTAATGCCATAGGCATTTACTGGGAAATAGTAGAAAAGCAGAAAGAAACTGAGATGTGTGGGCTCCCACACAGTCTCTCTATAAACTTGCCATGTGTTGAATAATAAATACAGATGTTAACAAAGACATAGTCATATTTATTCTATGTTTAGTACCCACCGAGAGATAGATGGTGGGTCCAAAAATATGATTTTTGTTTGTTGGTTGTTTTTCCAGTGTGTTCCTGGTGGGAAGAACTTTTAAATCCACCCTGGAGATCTGTGGGCATCAGATCATGTAGGAAGGAGGCAATGTGCTCCCCTAGTACACTGAGAGTTTGCTTAAATGTTTTTTATGAAATAAGTTTCAAAAGAGGAAAATCAGTGCCTGAAACTGAGATCTGAAACACAAGATACTCTCCACTGGGGATCTCATCCCCCCAGGTGGCCGTATCTGACCTATAGGAAATAGGTTCCCATCCCTTGTTTGATAAACTCTGGGAGTTGAAGCTCACCCCAACTTCAAAACATCACCCAACTCCATCATCAAACAATGAGTCAACCTGGTTCTTATTTTAGGACATTTTGTGCCCCCCTCCACCTGCCCACTACCCAGCTCCAGGGGTCATGTAATAACTCCTTTTCTTGGGGAGGTGACAGGATAAGTATATCTTGATGCTTTTTGCCCTCAAAGTGGGCAAGGAGACGTTGGACTCACAGAACATGTACCAACCCACCTTCACATGGCAACTTGATACCTCCCTTTGGATTTCTATATCCAGCGAACCAGAAACCTAGTCAGAATTTCAATTTTACCGTCCTGTTAAATGAGGTCATACCTTAATTAATACCTGGGATGTAATAAATGTGGAATTAATGACAACTGTTTTATGATGAAACGAGAATGGGTCCTAACTCATTTAAATAATAAATAATTATTAAATTCTTACCATAGGCAATGTGGGAATATAAAAATGTGTAAGACACCAAACTTGTCCTCTGAAATCTCATGGTCTGGTGGTAAAAATAAACAGATGTCTTTAATTTGAGTAGAAAATGATAAATAATAGAGTAGGCAAGGATATTAGAGAAGGCAGCATTTGGAGGTTTGGGGAGCTCCCTGCCTTAAACAATTCTGGATCTGCAAGCAGATTATACTCTTTTTAAGAATAAAGACCCTCAGCGTCCTCCTGTATCTGTCCGCCTTGTCAGTTCAAATCCTTAACTGAACGATCACACTGCTGTTAGGAATGGCCCTCCTAAATGACTCATAGGCCAGATCATCGTAGTCAGATTTGAAGCCAGGAAAACTATTCCAAGCTGTAGAGCTTCTTCAGTGAGGGTGGCTCCTGATAAATCTCATATTTCAAGTACCATTTCAGCTTTTTAATCATTGATCTGTGTTATCGAGCTCAGGTTTCTGTGTCTGTGGTGGGAGATAGGATTGGAAAAGGAGGGTTGCTGTGGACAACAGGGGGGTCCTTAAAGCTCTTTGACCAGAGGGAATGCATGATTAGAGTGTTCCTTTAGCCTGACATCAGAGGGGAACGGGACCAGGGCAAGACTGCACACGAGCAGTCTGGAAAGGAGGTTCTTTGGCTTTCTTTCAGAATACCATGATGGAGGGTTGGACAGGAGAGAGGCAGTGGAAATATAAAGCATAGGAGAGATAGAAGGGAGAATAAAAATCAGAACTGTTTAAGAAAATCAGGAGGAAAGAATGGGCGATTTATGGTGGAGGAGGAAGGTAACTGGGTGGAGATAAATGGTGGAAATGATTTTACTTTTAGGTATGCCCAGTTTGAACCCCTGGAGGAACCTTCTAGTGAGAAGTGGTTATGAATAGACATGTAGAACTAAAATTCATGGCAGGCCTCAGCACTAAAGATGTGAAGGAAGGAGTTGTGTCTATGAACATGACCTCAAAGAGCAGCAGTAGAGGAAACTACTTGTACAGTTTGTTCACCTAAATTATTCAAGTCCCAAATCTCCCTAAATTTCTGGTCAGGAATTACACACATTGATGGCTTATGCAACCCGTAGTTAGCTTATTAAGAAATAAGTATATAATTTCTACGATCGGTTATAAAGCTAATTTTGGAAATATTACACTGAAAATATCATGTACTCAAACTTTAGTGTATTTGAAAATAAATAAACACTCCCCAAAGGGGAACAAGCAAAGGCCATTTTTCCCAAGCTTTTTATAGCAAGGGACTTAAGCATGATCCCTTGCATTTGGCAGGGAATCAAATGCGGGAAGGAAAGTGTAAAAGCTTTACAGTGAGAAAAACGAAAGTCTTCAGTATGCCCCGACGGAGACTCTTGGCGTGAGCAAGCTGGCAGCAAGCTCATTAGAAGCAGAGCGTCCTCTGGGATTTGTTAGGGGAGCAGATGTGGCTGTCCCCGGTTATTCTGAAGCTGGAAACAGGGACAAAAATTAGGAAAGCTGGCAGTTACTGATCAAGACCTGGCTGATCTGGGCTGATTGCTGCAGGTCGTGAGTTAGACTTTTATTTTTATATATGGCCTCATGATTGTTGGTGTGTTTGGTCTCTCATGGTGAAACACGTTCAGCTTTTAAAACTTTATTGTTTTCTCATTTGCCTGACCTTCTTGACTGCCACTGTCCCACTCTTTTTTAATTTTAATTTTATCTTATCATTTTTCATTTTCAATTATACTTGACATACATTATTATACTAGTTTCAGGTGTACATCCAAGTGATTGGACATTATGTAAATTACTAAGTTATCTAATAACAAAAAACCTCGTATCCATCAGACACCATACATAGTTATTAGAATATTATTGACTATATTCCCTATGCTGTACTTTACATCCCCATGACCGTTCTGTAACTATCAATCTGTGCTTCTTAACCTCTTGACCATTTTCACCCATTCCCCCAACCCCCTCCCATCTGACCACAGTCAAAATGTTCTCTGTATCTATGAGTCTGTTTCGATTTTGCCTGTTAGTTTATTTTGGGTTTTTTTAGATTCAATTGTTGATAGATATGTATTTATTGCCATTTTATCGACCCTTTTATGTACTTAAAAGTGGCTTTCTGAGGTATATATTCAGATTGGCTTTTCAGCTAATCCCTTGTCTTTTTGTATTAAATCTTTTAACTCTTTATTCTAAAACAAAAACAAACAAAACACCTTCATACCATGAGAAGTTAAAACCATACAGAGGGTATAAAATAAAATGACAATTCCTTTTCCCCTGCCAGCTGAGTTCCACTCCCCAAAGTTAACCATTATTAATAGGGTCTTAAATAGGCATTTGGAAATGGACTATGCATATGTAAACATATAAATTATATACATACAGGTGCATATTTACCTTCGGTTTTGTAACTTTTTACACAAATGGGATTATGCTATAAGAACCCCCTTTAAAGTATATTTTACTCATTATGCTATTACAGTTGTCCCGATCTTTCTCCCTTTGCCCCTTCGACCTGATACCCCCCCCCCATTCCCTCCAGCAATCCCCACCTTAGGTCATTGTCCATGGGTCATGCATATAAGTTCTTTGGCTACTCCATTTCCTATGCTGTCCTTAACATTGCCCTGTCTGTTCTGTACCTACCAATTTACACTTCTTAATCCCTGCATTTTCCCCCCTTCTCCCCCTTTCCTCTCCCAACTGATAACCCTCCAAATGATCTCCGTATCTATGATTCTGTTTCTGTTCTGCTTATTTGCTTAGTTTGTTTTTCAGATTCAGTTGATAATAGTTGTGAATTTGTTGCCATTTTAATGTTCATAGTTTTGATCTTCTTTTTCTTAAATAAGTCCCTTTAACATTTCATATAATAGCCTGTGGATGATTCACTCTTTTAGTTTTACCTTGTCTGGGAAGCACTTTATATGCCCTTCAATTCTAAATGATAGCTTCACTGGATAGTTTTGCTGGATAGCTTTCCTTACTTTTTGTCACTTTGAATACTCCTTTGAATGCTCCTTGATTATTTGAATAATCCCTTCTAGCCTGTAGTTTCTTTTGAGAAATTAGCTGACAGTCTTATGGGAACTCCTTGGTAGGTAATTGTCTGCTTTCTCTTGCTGCTTTTAAGATTCCCTCTTTACCTCTAACCTTTGGCATTTTAATTATGATGTGTCTTGGTGCAGCCCTCTTTGGGTCCATCTTGTTGGGATTCTCTGTACTTCCTGAACTTGTATATCTATTTCCTTCACCGAATTTGGGGAGTTTTCTTGCATTATTTTTTCAAATAAGTTTTTAGTTTCTTGCTCTTTCTCTTCTCTTTCCAGCACCTCTATGATTTGACTGTTGGTACATTTGAAAATGTCCCAGATGCTCCTTATTCAATCCTTGTTTTTGTTTTTTGGTTTTTGGGATTCTTTTTTCTTCTTTCTCTTCTGATTGAATGTTCTTTTTTTTCCTTCCTTCTGTTCCAAGTCATTGATTTGATTCTCAGCACCAGCCCCTCTACTGTTGGTTCCCTGTAATTTTTATTTATTTCACCTACTGCAACCTTCATTTCTGCATGTGTCTTTTTTATGCTGTTGAAGTACCCAATGAGTTCCTTGAGCATCCATATAACCCATGTGTTTGAATTCTGCATCTGATAGATTGCTTATGTCCATTTCTTTTAGTTCTTTTTCTGGAGTTCTGTTCTGCCATTCATGCTATATTTCTTTGTCTCCTCATTTTGGCAGCCTCCCTGTGTTTGTGTCTGTATATTAGGTAGCGCTGCTTTGACTCCCTGTCTTAGTAGAGTGGCCCATCTGGATGAATGTGGCTTCTTTAATTCCTTGGCTGTCAGGCTTCCATACACCTCAATTTTCTGATGATTCTAGGTGATTTTTTTTTTGTAGTCTAGTTATAATTTTTGCTTTGGCTGTGCCAAGAGCCCTTTTTTTTCAAGCTACTCTTTGTGTTCATCTTTGGAGAACTTTACGTAAGTAAAAGTCAGTCTATCTTGTTCTTAAATTTTAAATCTTTTATAGATATTCCTAAATTGCTCATATAGAAAGAGTGCCCCAACTTATCCCCTTATCAA
This sequence comes from Mormoops blainvillei, assembly GCA_004026545.1. Lineage (NCBI taxonomy): Eukaryota > Metazoa > Chordata > Mammalia > Chiroptera > Mormoopidae > Mormoops > Mormoops blainvillei. The sequence continues at coordinate 80,396 of PVJD01001877.1, read as the reverse complement.
GTGTTTGAGGGTGCTTTGTTCTTCCAACTTTGATTGGCATTAGATTTTTTTTCCTAATTTAAACCAAGATGATAAGTACATTACTTGAATTTATTTTACTGTCAGTGAGATCAAGAATCTGTTCATCTAATTTATTGGTGATTTTTCTGTCCATCTTTCCACTGGATCAGCTCCTTATTCCTTTGTAAGAACTTCCTTATGTTAAGAAAATCAGCCCTTCTTTTTAAATCACTTTTTGTATGGTCTTACTTTTTGTCATATAGAAGTTTTAACTTTAACTATTTCTATTTGAGGTTTTTTTCTCATTGATTTGAATTGTATGTCTTGAATTGTAAGAACTTCTGTTTTACTTTTTAATCAAATTCTTTTGTTTGGTAGTAGAATTACATGGAACATAATTGGAAGAAATTGGAGTGTCTGGCATTTCTTTTTGAATTTCTTCTTTTGTCTCAGAAGAGTTAATGAAAGCTTTGGGATTAGAAACCCTGAGCGTCCCTTCATGATGAGAGGAAAGAAAACAGATAGTTAATCAACTACTGAAAGGAAAGCCTTCTCAGGCAGTCTGCTAAGGGCCCCATTTTTTTTCTTCTGGAAACAGTATCTGATGGTTGACACTCCACCCCAACATTAATTCCTGTAGCTCAGAAGCATGAGTGACAGGACAATGTGAGCAAGGCATGGGACCAGGGATAAAAAGGCTTTCCGTGAAGGCACAGCTCATCCATCGATACCACACCCAGAGATACTGGAGCTTCCTGACTGCCCCAGAGCTATTAGAAGGAGATGAGGGGGTAAAGACAGAGTAGGCTAATGAGTTGAGAATTGCAAATGGGGAGTTCGGAAGTAGAAAAGATGCTGTTGGAGTTGGTCTGTCCTTTGGGTGGCTCTTGTTCCTTATCAGAAGGACAGGCAGTGACCGCTACTGCTGCTGCTGTTGCCCAAACCAGCGGGACCTCAGGCCTTCTCTGTGTTCTGCCCACTCATTGTTTGCTACTTTGGGTTCATAGGTAGACCTGATGACTGGAAACGGGGCAGGAGGGAGTTTTAGGTTTTCAGGTTCCTCTTTAGCTCTGTACTCTGCTGCACAATATCAGAAGAATGCCCCCTTTTTTACTCCAAGGCACATTTTCCCATGTTTTCCTGTTCCAAGAACCACTGTTGACCTACCCAGTAATTTGGGGCAATAACAACATGGCCATCGCTTTGTGAAATAGTATTTCAGCATAATGGATTAAAAAGACCTCTCTTCCATCCTCCCTACTGAAGATGACCTTGACTCGATATCTTTGCCCTTACTGTCTGCCTCCTGCACATCCAAGGGTTCCACTCCCTATATCTTGTATCTCTTGTCACTTTGTCCTGGCTAAGGGTGGGGGCTCTAGAGGCTGATTCATAGCTCCCAGCAATCTAGTCAATCCCAAAATTTTGTATGTTCCTTTTATCAAACATCATAGGGAGAAAAATGAAATACTGAGTTTGAGTCCAGTCTCTTTGAATGTAAGGGATACTCTGAATTTGTACTCCTAATAGACATTTCATCTAGTATGGAGGTGGACCATTTAGGGCATGAAGGATACCATTTCAACAGGGATTGCACTCTGATGTGGAAACCTCAAGATATACCCCAACCATTTCTCATCTGTGACCATGACCACTGGATTGACCATTCTGGAGAAGCCCTGATTAAGCCTAGAGGAGCCTACTAAGAAAGAATTCTATCCCGTCTTTCATCAGCCAGGAGCCTGCACTCAGGATTTTTTTCAAAAACCATCATGTCGAGATGTAAAACCAAGAGACATTTCATGAACCAATGTTTATGTTAAAAATAATAAAGGTAATTAGCATAAGGAAGAAAAAGCACAGCTAGGTGCTTCAGTATTTCATTGGTTCATTCAAACAATAGGTATTTAGCCCTTACTACATATAAAGCACTGTGCTAGGAGTTGGGAATGTATCTAGGATAATAATAGTAACCATAACTAATCATTATTGAGCACTGCACTACTTATTAAGAATTATGCTAAATGCTTCACATGGATTATCTTGTATAATTCTCAAGTCAACCTTGTAACTGGGTGCCTTTTAAATCTTTACATGAAGATAAGTAAGATTTAACAAGGTTAAACAACTTGCCCAGCCGCACACTGCTAATGAAGATTAAAGCTGCAGTACAAACCCAGTGGGCTTTCTACTTTTGGTACACTGTTGTTTCTGTATGAGGCAGAAGAAGTCTCTGCCTTCATGAAGCTTGCAGTCCAAATTAAAACACACTTTTCTTCAGATAGAGTCTTAATTTGTCTCTGGAGAGACATAGGGTGTCCTCCAGAGAGAACTTCCACCTTTCAGCAGGATTTAGGCTAGCCGTATGTACTCCGTTGATGGAAGTTGCTTGATGACATGGACACCCTTTATTTTGTCTAATCACACTCATTTCTCCCATCTCCTGTGTCCTTCCCCTAGCACCCTTTGCCTTGTTCTTCTGCTACCCTCTTTCCCCTGAGTGTCCTCCACTCCACACCTGTTTATTTTCTCTCTCTCCCCTTTAGACAGTTCCTAGACTCACCAAATGCCACTTTTGAAGGACAACGGGGAAGGAAGAAAAAATTTCATTGCAAGTGAAATGAGCTATTGATGGATGGCTTAGTAACCCTAGGGGTCCTTCTTCCGCATTCTCTGGCATTTAAGGGACTCGGGATTCCAAAAGCACATCCACACTAGTCTGCTCTCGCTAATCTCATTTTTTTTTTTATTAACATCCCAGTTCATTATGTTTTCAGCTCACATTAATCTTCTCTTCCGTGAGTTTGGTGACATTGGAAGTCGTTTCCCTCTGTATTTATCCATCTGGGATGTTTAGAAAAGATAAGTTTGCAGAGAGTCATTTGTTGCTCATGCTGAAAGTTGTTTATTGCTCACTGTCTGTAAGAGGGATGAAGGTTTCTCCAGTCCCGAGAGAGAAGCCTCTGCAGTCAGGCATGGATTCCCTACACAAGGCAGAGAGCCCCCGCCAAGGAGCTCCATGGGGGCCTCCGTTTGGGATCGAGCTGCAACAGAGCAGTATCAGAAGTACACCACACAGCAAGCAATGGTCCCTGGACCCTGACTGTCCTCCTAGAACAGATGGAATTGGGACAGAACTGTGGAGGTAGTAGAAAGAGTTGTGAGAGTAATGAGTCAGAACAAAGTCTTTGGCTTGAGTCCTTTCTTTACCACCTACACATTATTTGGCCTTGGGCAAGTCATATAATCTCTCCCAGATCCTTTGCCTCTTCTGTAAACTGGCCCCAAAGGTGCCTCGCCTCTCTATGTGAGAGAGTGATTTTGAAGGTTAACTTACATTCTTATCTCTGTTTTTGAGTAAGCTCATAACCTTGCACATATTACCTAATTTTTGCAATTCCTGCGTCCCCTTCAAACACTAATAATATAAAGGTGGGGCCAAAGTAGTTTTACAGTTGTTTGTGTGGACAATAATACAATAATTAATAAATAGTAATTTAAGAATAGACTCTGTGTTTCGCATACTCATAACTGTAAACCTACTTTTGCCCCACCCTGTTTTCATGACTAGAAAGAAATAATAGGCTATTGGGGAAGTCTTAGAGGTTAGTATTTCTTATTTCTCATCTTATACTTTAAAAAGACTTGGAGAGACCCTGGCTGGGTAGCTCAGTTGGTTAGAGTGTCATGCTGGTACACCAAGGTTATGGATTGGATCTCAGGCCAGGGCATGTACAAGAAGCAACCAATGAATGCATAAACATGTGGAACAACAGATCGATGTTTCTCTCTCTCTCTCTCTTTCTTCCTCCCTCTCTCTCTATATATATATAATTTTTAAAGATTTTAAGAAGGTTTGAAGGTATGTGTCATATTTAAAGATCTATTTGGGAGGGGATATGTTGTTTAGAAAACAGAGAGAGAATCCTTGGAAATTCAGGTAAGGGTTTCCCCCCAGATATAATGTAATCTCAGGAGGTTGCAGGGGAGGTTACTCTTTTGGAGATTCTGGGCTGATAGTCCCTAGCAACATTTTGTTGTGAGGGTTGGAATTCACTCATACATTTCTTATTTCAAGTAAGAGAAAATATTCCAAATTGGAATGTCAAAAGCCAGGACAGACACTACTATCTATAGTCATAACCTATGAAATACTATTGTTATTTTTCATTGCAGCCCAAATGCAGGGCTAACTCACATTAATGCATGTTATTGGAGGGAAAAGGGTGCAATTAAATTTTATTGCTGTAGAAGTTAGAATGGGTTCCAGAGAAGAATCAGTAGAGACGAGAGAAATCCAGACTGTTTGCTCTAATTCTGCACAACTCAAAACAAGACAACATAATTCAGATATGTTTTCATTTATTGACAGTTTTCTCCCCCATCAACCAGAATTTGAACAGGAGATTCCCATTACGCAGGCAACTCCCAGTGGTGTTAATGGAAATTACCTGCATAACCAACTCTCCTGCCGGCATAGAATGCCAGGTGCCTGAGAGTACTTTTAATTGCAATGTTCTTCCCTTTGCAGAAGAGCTAATTGCATCTGCTTCACTTTCCTTTAGGTATCCAAGCAAGGACAGGAATAATGAAGAGACACGTGTGTTAGTGGCAGCCTTTTGAACTGCACAAGAAGGAAATCAACGGTGTGGACAGGGCTGGAACCATTGCCATGCTTGTTTGTTGGAGTAAATGAGGAATGGGCTTGTGATTATGCTGACATTCCAGCATGAATCTGGTAGACCTGTGGTTGACCCGTTCCCTCTCCATGTGTCTCCTCCTACAAAGTTTTGTTCTTATGATACTGTGCTTTCATTCTGCCAGTATGTGTCCCAAGGGCTGTCTTTGTTCTTCCTCTGGGGGCTTAAATGTCACCTGCAGCAATGCAAATCTCAAGGAAATACCTAGAGATCTTCCTCCTGAAACTGTCTTATTGTATCTGGACTCCAATCAGATCACGTCTATTCCCAATGAGATTTTTAAGGACCTCCATCAACTGAGAGTTCTCAACCTGTCCAAAAACGGCATTGAGTTTATCGATGAGCATGCCTTCAAAGGAGTAGCTGAAACTCTACAGACTCTGGACTTGTCTGACAACCGGATTCAAAGTGTGCACAAAAATGCCTTCAATAACCTGAAGGCCAGGGCCAGAATCGCCAACAACCCCTGGCACTGCGACTGTACTCTACAGCAAGTTCTGCGGAGCATGGCATCCAATCATGAGACGGCCCACAACGTGATTTGTAAGACTTCCGTGTTGGATGAACACGCGGGGAGACCATTTCTCAATGCTGCCAATGATGCTGACCTTTGTAACCTCCCTAAAAAAACTACCGACTACGCCATGCTGGTCACCATGTTTGGCTGGTTCACCATGGTAATCTCATACGTGGTGTATTACGTAAGGCAAAATCAGGAGGATGCCCGCAGACACCTTGAATACTTGAAATCCCTGCCGAGCAGGCAAAAGAAAGCAGATGAACCTGACGACATTAGCACTGTGGTATAGTGTCCAAGCTATCTGGCATTGAGAAAGAAATTTGTGTGCAATTGCAGTAGAATAAGTGGTTTACTTCTCCCATCCATTGTAAACATTTAAAACTTTGTATCTCAGTTTCTTTTGAATTATGCCACTGTTGAACTTTTAACAGACATGACAACATAACAAATGATTTTAGTTTAGGTGACCCGCCCCTCCAATGTCCCCCCCGTGGTATATTCCTGAGTCAGCTACTATCTGAACATTAGTTAGCTCCATCTCACTATTTAATAATGAAATTTATTTTTTTAATTTAAAACCAAATAAAAGCTTAACTTTGAACCATGGAAAACAGAGTGACTTATTGGTCAAGAAAATAGTACAGTCATTCCATTGCTTTAAAGAGAAATAGACAACCCTCATGAAACTACAGAGCTATCTTAATGAAAGATGTGTTATTAAACCCTACTGTACATGGGAGAGCCATAGCCGAATAATTTACCAAGTAAAGTAACTGTCAGACTTTAGAATACTGATCCTTGGTAAACCCAGGTGACACTACACAGGGTGGTGTCCTGCAGAAGCTTAATCAGTGGGGATGGTTCTAAGTATTTGTTATCTGAAAGTTGGTGTGTTTAGCTAGAAACGTCTTGTTATAGCTAAATACGCCACTTCTACTTTATTCTAGAAACATAGAAAAGAGAAAGGCAGCCCATATTCTGTTACCAACATTACCTTCTGATGGACGGGGGTGTGTGAACAACATAGAAATAGCTGTGCTAAAAACGAAGGTCCTGTTAGTCACGTAGCATCAGCGGTGTGCAAGACGTTTTTATACTATTATGTCTCTAAGCCCTCACTACAAGAGGAGAAGTGACAGCTGTACCTTATTTAAGTAAGAGGAAACTGCAGGTGAAAGAGGTTCAGTGATCTGCCAGGAAGAAAGCATCAGAACTTGAATTTGAACCAAGCCTTCCTCTCTCCAAAGATTGAGGTCTTCTCATCACTTTCCTACTGGGTTGGTTTAAAGAGGTATGATCTGCATATTTTAAAATGCACCCATACTAAATGTCTCTAAGTTTTAACAAATGTTTATACCTCAAGATATTATGTCCCTGATATTGTTCAGAAATAGAGGAAAACTCAGTTCTTAAAGGAGGGGATTATCGGGGGTTGGGGGGAGGCATTAAGGTGCCATTACAGTTAATGTAATCACATCCTTGACATTTGGGTGGGATGTCATCAGATGGTGCTATAGCCAAGGAAGGCAGAGGAAGCAGAGGGAACAGGGATAAAATTTTAGGGAGGTATTTGGGATGAAGGAGTCTAGGTAGGGGAGGAGTGAGAGACAAATTGGAGCCACACCATGGGTGTCTCAGTTCCAGGCTCGGGAATAAAAGTCACTGATTGCATCTATGGAACACTTTCTATGCCTCAAGTACTTTTTTGAGATTGTCTTAATTAATCCTCACAATTACCCTAGGAGATAGTCTTTTGTGAATGAGGAATCAGAGACATGGGAGTTTAAGTAATGAATTCAGGACCCTAGAGCTTATAATATGCAAAGCAGATAAGGAAACCCAATCAGTCAACTCCAGAACCTATAGACTTCTTAACCACTGTACTGTGTTACTTAACTGTCATAGACTTTACTACAGAAAGTTGCTGGTTGCCCAGACCTAGAGGTTTTCAGGCTCCTAAGTGATGGTTTCATTTAAAAATAGCAGAAAAAATAGCATTTTGTGGGCTTACGTAGGAAGGAGGTATCCTTTGCCATTTTGACCACATCACCTTTTCCAATCTATTTTAGGTTACCTTTGGGCCTTCAGGAATCACATTCTGCCCTTAGAAGGCACTATAGTTTTTAAACATACCAATTGTCTCTAAAATGGTTATCAGCATGGACCATGAGGGTCAGCGAACCCAAGACCCATTAGGGCATTCAGAGCAAAGTGGTCAGGCTACATCGTTGCACACACCACAAGCCATGGGCTTTTCATGCCCACCCTAGTCTTTCTAAAATGCGTGCAGCCTACTCTAGAAGACTGAGATGTGAAATTCAGGATATGGGCCCCAGAACTCCTGCGTTCCAGGGAAGAAAACCAGACTGTCTGCTTTTGCTAACAATTTAAAGGACTGCTGGTGAATTTGGACCTTTGCTGAAGATTTAACGCCCCCTGGAGGACATTGTTATAATAGATCTCTGTAAGTACTACCTTAAAAAGATGCCTACCTGATTACAGCCCACCCCAGTTTTTCTCCTAAAGAATAGGAAAATCAAGTCTTTGCTAGAATAACCCTTTAAAATTTTAAATAAATTGTACTTATTTGAGTGCGTGAGTCACATTCCTTTTAGAAAATCTTTCACAAATTGCGTAATCCATTCCAGTTTGCTCCTTCTAAAATTTTATTAATGAGTTTATTTTGCTAGTGGGCAATTAGCCAAATGTAAGTACTATACACAGGAAAAACCTCTGAGGAGTGTTATAGTATAGTTGTATTCTTGCTCAGATATGGCAAAGTTAAATTCCCATATTTTAGTTTGTAATTCTCTGCTTACACAGAGTTAAGAGATGCTGGCTAGGTTAGTAATTAGCCCCTTGCTCAATGTACATATGCAGATTTTCAGCTAACAGTGCTTTTTTTGAAATAATAAGTCAGGTCCATGTCACTATTTAATAAAATTTATTATTATTTTTATTTAAAATCAGTTCGAGGAGGGAATTCTTTTTTCTTGAATAAATAACAAGCTATAAGACTCCTTTGTGACAAGACTGGAAGGGAACTCTCTTCCTGTCCTCTTGTAAGGATGCCGCACCCGAGTGGACCAGCAGCTGGCGATGGCAGCGAGCGGGGACCGCTTACGGAGCTTCACGGCTATGCAGAAAATGGCCTGATGCGGATGTTCTGATTTTGATCCCAGCATGCTTCTTTAAAAAAGAAAAAAAAAGATTTTATTTATTTTATTTTTAGACAGAGGGGAAGGGAGGGAGAAAAAGAGGGAGAGAAACATCAATGTGTGGTTGCCTTCCACACGCCCCCTGCCGGCAACCTGGCCCACAACCCAGACATGTGCCCTCACTGGGGAATCGAACCAGCAACCCTTTGGTTTGCAGGCTGACACTCAGCCCACTGAGCTACACCAGCTGGCTTCTTAACCTTTCAAACCTTTGCAGGTATTTGTATACATAGAGAGCTACCTATTTTAGGACTGTAAGGTTTTCAAAATTAACTCTAATCTCATTATCTAAGGCACATACCTTCTTTCTAAATATTTTAAATAGCAGCTCATTTGCTCACCCTTCTCCTTTCTCATCACAATCTCAACCTTTCAAATTAAAAAAATACCTGGGGATTTTAATGTAATCACTGACAATGTGCTAATCTCTGAAGCAAGGGAAATCATAAAACATGCCAACCCAACTGGAACATTTTTAAGAAAGGAATAAAAAGTTACATAATGGAAGATTTAACTTTCAAGGACATGCCGGCAAATTGTAACACACTGATATACAAATTCTGCCAGGTACACGCTGTTCTTTTTCAGGTCCTTCTCTGATTACCCACAATAATTCTCATTCTGACATCAACAAGCATAAGGCAGTCTGGGGTGTGGGTAGGTTTTCCTCATTGGCTCGAGGCTTTCAATGCATACAGTAAGCTCTTTCATGTATCTGGCACAGTTAGAGAAAGAAAAAGGATGCTTAATTAAATATTCAGGGTACCAGAGATAGGCAAAGTCCCGACATTTCAGGACTGGAAGAATCCTAATCTCACCCATTGATTTTACAGGTGTTGAAATTGAAACCCTTGCAGGCTTGGGGACTGACACTTATGTCTCCATAGTCCCCATCCAGTGTCCCTCCCAATAAACCATTTCCTAATCTTCAAAGTAAGAGACCAGCCTAACAATATACACTACGAAAATGCCACTGGCTATTGGCAGTCATTTCTCTGCAGATTCAGAAGATATTTAAGGTTCCTACACTGTCAGAGGGTTGTAATAAAGAACACCCACGATTCTTGAAAGCTTCTTATTTCTTCCAGATATAACGAGAGAATCTTTTTTCCTTTTCACAAGTAGCCCCTGGATAACATGCTCAACACTGTGCACGAGCTGGTTTTCCAGGGGAGACACAGAGAAAATGATCTTGGTGCAGCTTCCTGGGGAGGAAGAATTGATTAGCATTTGTTACCTTGAGTAGCAACATAAACCCTGAGTGGTCAAGGACAGCCCTGCTGGCAGCGGGGCAGTGAGTGGTTGGAAACAAGGTTCTTCTCCATTTCCGGAGCTCTTGTCGACCTAGCTTCCCAAAGTGGTATCATAGATTCATCAAGTTGGCTGGGCCTGACCCAGACAAAGCAAAGCAGAGGCAAACTAATCTACAGCACATTTGGAAATGCCCTTCTCAGCTGTCTCCCAAAGGCAGACAGGTGAATCAGAATTCAGGGAAAAGGAAGACCTGGATTCCTCCTCATTGCCTGTTTGCCCACACTCGTTACATGGATGGTTACACAAATGCACCAAATAAATTAGTGGGTCACAGAGACAGAGTAGATGAGATTTCTCAAGGTCCAAGACTTTTTCCTTCCAACCCAGGAAAGGGGGGACGGGGGTGACAGTAAAAGGAAATCTACTTGCATGTATGGCTCTCACTCCTTCATGAAAAAACCAAAGCTAGTGTGAATCACTTAAGAAGTGTGTGTCCATGTGCACCCGGGAGTAACTCGGAGAACTGGGCCCTGAGAGCATCAGGAAAAGAGATAGTAAGAACACCAAAAGCAGAATCTACCTGTCAGTAATTTGGTTTAGGGATAGCCCAGGTTTCAAGTTTCTGAGGAAATTATTGATGTCCTTTCAAGGATGTCTCCAAGTTCAGTGAAAACATTTATGCCTCTTACTGACAGCAGCTGAGCTGATCAAGTTTGTGAGCTATGCTCCTTTGGCTGATAAATGTTCTAAATTTTGCTTGTTATTTTAAAAAGGAATCAATGCTTTTACTTTCTTTGCCTGTGGATGCATGAGCATCCAATTGGCAAAAGTTTTCCAGATCTGGCCTTAAAAGCCAGGTTGCAAAAGAATACTCTGTGGGTCTCTCTGGGGTTGGGACCAGCGTTCTATTTTTTGCTTTGATATTTCATTTGTTTTTTACTCTCAGAGAAGAGTTTGTAAAATAGAAGGCAATCTGAAATCTGGCTGTTGTTCTAACGATTAACAAGCCAACTGTTGAGCTAATGGCTTTGATTGCTGAACAGATTTTTTTTAAAATGGTCCATAGGAAGTAGAATGGGGCTACTCCACCTTCCTTAGGGTTGTCCACATTTCTTTAAAAAAATACATGTGAGTTGCTGGTTGTGTCTCCAAATCTTTCATCCTCAGATAGTCTTGCCAATTCTCCGTCTCTCTAAGGAGCAAGCTGTAGTAACAAGAGGAGAATGTGAAATGAGAAACAAAGAACAAAAACTTGGGAAAGTACTGCCTGGAAGCAAGGCATTAGGAGCACAAACAGGACTGACTTAAACTAACATTTTCAGCCCTTCGCCATTGACAAGACCTGTCTTCACATTGACATGTGAACTGAAGCAGTCCTGCGTATAAATAAATCACAGATAAAGAACCTTTTACAAACAAAAGGACCTTTTGTCAAATTTCACCTCTCCCTAACCAAAGGTATCATTTACTTGGCACGGTGTTCCTCCCATCTGTTCCTACCTTCTCACAACAGTCCTGCCAAGTAGGCATTATCATGGCTCCCATTTTATAGATGAGAAAACCAAGACCCAGAAGGTATTCTGCCCAAGACCACACAGCTGATGTGCGGTATTGGAGCCAGACCCGGCTACCTGCAAAGTCATTTTTCCCACCTAAGCCACCCTTCCTAGTTATATATCATCCTTTAGTCTTGTGAAGTCTCATCTTCAGGCCTACAATAATAAATGGGGGAGGATAGGGCAAGACATTTTTCTTAATTTTCTCAAGAGAGAAATGAGGTTCAAAGGGAAAACGCAAAAGCTTACTCAGCCAGTTAGCAGAACCTGGTGTCTGGGGACCACAACGGTTCATCCTTTCCTCACATCCACCCCTCTGTGCCCAGCCCTGAAATCCCTGTGGACGGACAGTAAGCCATGCTCTTGGGAAGGGCGGACATGAAAATAGCTCTCAATCAAGGAAATGACCCCCCTTGGCTCCTCTGTTGCACCTGAGATGGTGGTGAGCGTGGGGTCCAATGCGTCGCTTTGTGATAGGCACGTCCGCCCTCATGCCCCCAACTGCATGTCCCCCTGCCAAATTCCACCTGGCACCTCCTGCATGTACTCACGTGAGGGGTTTTTCTGACGATCACAGCACCCTTTGCCACGCACAAAGAAAATGAGGATGCTAGGGAGATGCCACTCTCCGGGAGCAGCCCTCAGCTGGTGACTATTGGGGACTTGGTGTATAAACCCCCTGCTCCTTTGCTCTTGGAAACCTGCATCGTACTCTGTGTTAAAGAGCTTCCCCAGCATGATGAAGGTCCACTTGCCCATCATGGTAACGGGCTTGGTGGGGCACTATGTTGGGGTCTTTCCTTCCTCATCTCATTTCCACATTAACCTATTAGCGTCTCCTTCATCTCCCAAATAAACTCTTTGCACTCAAAATCCTTGTCCCAGTGTCTGTTAATTGGAAGAACCCAAACTAAGATACTTGAGAATACTCTATATCAATACTTTCCACGCCTGGCTGATGATCTGACAGCCTGAGACAGCTTTTGAAATATATAAGCACCCATGCCTTACCCAGTCCTGCTGAACTGAAGCCCCTAGAGGTTGGGCCCAGGCCTCTGTGTGTTCTGTCGGCTCCCCTCTCCCCTGGAGATTGAGGTGTTCAGTCAGCGATCAGATCAGTCCGTGATCATGGACCCAACAGGGCATCCTGTACTGAGAATTTCCCCTCATGCATTATGCTTGGTGAAACTTTTCTACCTTAAAAAAACAAACTGCTGTCCCATCATGAAGAATGGGTGTCATGTGCACCCATGATAACGTTTCTCTTTTGCCTCACATGCCAGGAAATTAAGAGAGGAAAAAACTGTGTACTTCTAATTTATTAACTTTATATCATCTCATAGCCCATTGATCTACAGTTTAATTTCTTCTACTTTTTGTCTGCTGCAACATGTATGACCTCAGTTATTCTGATTTTTAAAATTTATTATTTGCCTTTTTCTATTTTATAAGTATCTCTTTAAGGCCCTTTAAATAATGAAACAAATAATTTATGTTTATTTCTTGTCTTTTAAATTTTCCTCAAATGTATAGATTATTCCAGTCTCATTTCCTGTTCTGTATTGCTTAAGTTCTGATTTCTTATCATTCGTTTCCCCTTGCTTCCATGTTCCAAAACAGTGTGATATTCAGTCATCCTTTTCTATGAAACTATGCCTGGATCACCAAGATTTAGGATCAAACACAAATTCAAGCCTCACAATCTCACAGCCCCCAGTAGCTATTTGTCATATAATTCTCCCACCCACTTTGGAAGGAAGGAGGTAGAGGGTTTGATAACATCAGTTTCCAAATGAGGGAACTGAGATTCAGAGATGCTAAGTGACCCACCCAAGGCATCTCCAGGTAACAAGGGGGAGAGCTGGGACTTGGGGGGCTCTGTTGACAACAAAGCTCTTGCTCGATCCACTTCTCATTTATGAGTGATGACTGCTTTTGGAGAAGTCTCAGGGAGCAGTAGAGAAAAGAGTAATGATGTGGTTCAAGAGGACACTCAGTTGTTGGGGGCCAAAAAAAAGGTCACATTTATCTCTACTCGAAGTTGGCAGATTATATTGTCATTGTTCCTGCTATTATAAGACAATGGCGATAGTTAGTCCTGTATTGTTTTTTTTTTCCCATTGACTCCTTCCAACTGGTGCCACATGTTATACGTCGCATTGTGTCCCTCTTAAAAGTTGTGTGTTGAATTCCTAACACCCAATGTCTCAGAATGGGACTGTATTTAGAGACGGAGCCTTTAAAAAAGATAATTCAGTTAAAATGAGCCCTTTAGTGTGGGTTCTAATCCAGTATGACTGGTGTCCTTATAAGAAAAGGAGATCAGGGTATACCAGGTACATGTGTGCCAGAAAGGACATGTAAAGACACAACGAGAAGGTGGCCAACGGCAAGGAGAGAGGCCTCGGGAGAAATCATACCTGCTGACACCTGATCTTAGACTTTCAGAACTATGAAAAAATAAATTTCTGTTGCTGAAGCCACCCAATCTGTGGTATTTTATTATGGCTGTGTTAACAAACTGATATATTATACCAACCCTTGATTTCCAGCGAGTATTTTGCAGGAAACACAATTACTTGATGCCATAACGCATTTGGATTTTTCTGTGTGGCCCTTAGTTATTACAGACAACTGTGCCTTTGACATAGATCTACCTCTATCCTCTGGAAATGCCCCCATGCTGAAAAATAAGTGTAATAATTCTGAGACATGTGGACATTCATGCAGATATATGAGAGCAAAATTACAAAATGAATAAGTGACAGGATTGTACTGGTTTCTTTTCCAGATTGGCCACAGGTAATAAAGCATCTTACTTGGAAGAATGATATAATTATCTGTGTGCCCCATATTTAATTACATGCAAATTACATCCGAAATCCTGTTCCTCCTCCTGTTCCAGCTTCATTAGGAATTTTCCTCAGAGCTAAAAATCCCAATGACTCCACTAAAAGAGTTGTCCTTAAGAGCCAGGGCGCTTTGCAATGAGAAGAGTTTTAATCAGTTCCTTTCCAGCAGTTTTCACAGTAGATTAGCTCAGTTTACGAAGTCAATGATCAATTCTCTGATTAGGGGCTTCGAAATCTGTGACCAGGATGGTAAAGGACAGCTCTTGTCTCTCACTTCTCAAAGAGCAATAAAACACTGTAATTAGAATTGGTCACCATTTGGTCGATGGCACACCCTCAGTGACTACAGTTCAGCTGCTTAAGAGACTCAAAAGACTTTTGCAGGCAAGAAACTTAGAAGCCAGAGCAGCGGGAGCCTGTGTAAGAAAACAGTCCATTGGGCCCCAGATTTGGCTGCTGTGAGAGACTCAGGTGCATAGAGGCCCAATGAACCTGATGTTTTAATTTACCCTGTGGTGTGGTAAGAAAGAGCACAGGATCTGTTTTGTTTTGCTTGCAAAATGAAAATAACTTCAATGTTTAAAAATCAGAGACTATAGAATCATGTAGAAAATGAGAAAAATATCAAAGAACATGAAGAAGAAAGTACATATTACTCCAAGTCCCACCACTCAGAAGCAACTACTGTTAACATTTTGAACTCCCTTCTGGACCTCTCTCTGTGTGCATATGCATATATAAAATTTTATGTAAAAGAGTGGACTGTACATATTATTCAGATACATTAGATAGCACCCCATTTCACCCTCAATAATGTCCAGGCCCAACTCCTTAATGCTAACATGGCCTTTCCCAATCAACCTTGTTCAGTTTTCCAGAATGATCTCTTGCCTCTATCTGCAAAGTCCACTTAGATCCTGCCTTTCCCATCTTGAACTCCTGGAAACTCCCTGCCCACCCCCCCACCCCACCATGAGATGACAGGGGGATCAGCTTTACATTTCGGGAAGCTGACTGGCAGCAGTCGTCAGGGGGAATTGTCAGGTGCCAGGGGATGACCAAAGATGCAGAGCCCGGGGTATTCGTTGCACTAAATTCAAGTGAAGAAAACTAGTGGCCCAGGCAGGGATCATGACAGTGGAGACAGAAAACGTGTCGGTTTGAGAGATGTTTGAGAGGTGTTTGGGAGATGCAAGGAGGCATGGGGTAGGCGCTTCTGTCAATATAACCACCATCACTGTCATTGTTATCATCATCTTCATCATCATCATAGTTTTATTGTTGTGGTCGTGCCCTGGCCCTAAAGTTAAATGATTATATGGGGAAATAATACAATCAATCAAATACGTGGAATCAATGAGGCTTCATAAAACCAGCCTAATTATTCTAGCTAGGCAATGTGGTTTCACTGTCAGGTTTAACCTGAGGTAGCCAAAAATAGACTTGATTTAAACTTCATCAGAGATTAAATGGTCTTAAATCTGGCTGTCAGAAAAGGATGAAGTTCATTTTATTTGAATGACCTCTTTTAATGAAGGCTTTAAATCAAAAACTGTATCCGCTTGTCACCTTGCAGGGAAGTGACTGAGATCATATTAATGCAGTTTATTAAATTTCTTGTCTAATCCTTGACCTGGAATCTTAATCAGCTGGAATCTCTGTCCTTCTAGCTCCTCCCACACCATGCATGTGGGGACCTGCTTCTTAGGAGGCCTGGGCCACCTCTGAGCTTTTATTCAGGAGACTAGGATACAAGATGTTTGTACCTTGAGCTCACAAAAAGAGATATTCTTAAAGAGTGGGTGGAAACAACTGGAATGTTCTTTTCCATGCCCCTCAAGTCTCATCTCACACGGTCTAGAAGGCCAATTAAACTGTTATAAGAAGTTAAAGTCTGTCAAAAAATAAAATGAAGTGTATTATTTTTAAAAATCAAGAAAAGGAAATGTTCTTGGGGCCCTTTTGTGTTACAGGAATTTCACAGATACCACAAAATAACTAAAATTATTATTTTTAGTCGATCACATTTATTCAGCCGTTTATATGTGCCAGGTCTCGTCTCAGCACTTTTCATGCCATTCTTAGTTACTCTTCAGAGCAACTCTCTGAGGCAGATACTAATACTATGTTTCACATTTCACAGATGAGGGAACTGAAGCAGAGAGAGGTAATTAACTCACCTGAGGTCACACCTTATCCAGGGTACAGCAGAGATGTCAGTGCCAGCAATTCAACTCCAGAGGCCACATCACCAAACTGCAGCTTCACAGCACTGCTCCTTGCCGGGAGAACACAGGTCTCCGTGTTTCATCACCACAATATGTAACACTTGTGTTAATTCATTTAAACCTGAGAACGCTGTGCATCATTATCATTCTCATTCTATCACTAAGGATTTACACCCAAAATCTTCAGCCACTCCTCAGGGTCCCCGAGCTAGCAAGGCCGAACAGGGACTGCATCCTCAATCCTCTGATCCACGAGGTTTCGTGCTGCCTTTCCTATGTCAACATTTCATATCCCATCTCAAGTCCAGCGGTCCCTTTTCGAGTTAGCCACCACCCGCCAGGGGGAGGCATAGCTGGGAATTTTATAAATCAAGGGACATCGAACTTTATCAAAGTTAATCACTTGTGTGTCTTAACCAAGCTGATATAACTTATTATCTCCTGTTCATTGTAAGTAATAAACTATACCACTTAATAACTACATAAAAGTTTTACTTTCACCTATGCTACATTACACTGCCAGCACTAAGATTCTATAGTCAAGGTAAAATGTCTTGCTTAAGACAATGAACTACGATGATCACATTATGGGTACATGCTGAATCCTTATTACTCTTCTCTGCCACAGAGTGGGCGTGTTAGTCATAACATACGCTCTTTTCTTTAGGAAAGTGTGCAGTAAATTTGGTTTCTGATTTTTCCTAACCAGAGATAGATCCAAAAGACAACTTTGTTTTCGTCTGAAAAACAATCAAGAATTTATTAAAAAATAGCAACTTTGGGGATGAAGTAATCTCTATATAATTTTATCTGCTCTTTCTTAGGGTTTTAGCTCTACCTAAATTAAATGAAATTTTAAAATGGCTTTTCATATATATAGTATAGGGATCAGAAGGCCCCATGTAAAAGCCCATAGGAGGAAAACAAATATCCCTGAAGAACTGGACCACGATCCATGTCCTATGACTTGCAGCCCTTCTCCCTGTAAAGAGGTGACAGTGTGCCAGTTCAGAGTCTAGGCCTTAAGAGACATCAAATGCCTCCACTCACCCTCCTATGCTCCTGCCATTCATCATGAGAAAAACATATCTTAGGCAGCCACTGGCCTAAGGAGAATAAGAGCCCCATGAAACAGACTTCCTGAACTTCCTGAAATAAATCACCCAGTAGCTTGAAGCAGATTCAGCCCTGCTGACCTTCAGAGCTGTCGGCAAGAAAAATAAATGTTTCTTCCTGGTCTTAGTCCGTATGGATCTCTATAACAAAAATACCATTACGAATTACCATAGACTGGGAGGCTTAAATAACAAACAACAATCTCTCACAGTTCTGGAAGATGGGAAATCCAAGATCAAGATGCTGGCAGATACCATGTCTGGTGAGAGCCCACGTTCTGGTTCACAGGTGGCCATCTTCTCATTGATCCTGACATGGTAGAGAGCAGTCAGTTGCAAGCTCTCTCAGGACCCTTATGGCAGCACTCAGCCCATTTGTGAGGGCTTAGCCCTTACGACTCATCTAACCCTAATGGCTTCCAAGGACCCAACCTCCTAATGCCATCACATTGGGGGTTAGGATTTCAACATATGGATATTAAGGGGACACAATTCAGTCCATAACATCTTTTAATATTCACTTGAGGACATGTTTATTGATCTTAGAGAGACAGGATTGGAAAGAGTAAGAGAGAGAGAGATAAAGAGAGAGAGAGACATCAATGTGAGAGAGAAACGTCCATTGGTTTTCTCCCACACACAAGGAGGTATGTGCCTTGACTGGGCATTTAACCCACAGCCTTTTGGTGTATGGGACAATGCTCCACCCAACTGAACCACTCATCAGGGCAGTTCATAATTTTTTTTAAACCATTGAGATGTTTAGGCTTCTTGTTACATAGCATTATGGCAATAACATCTGACTATTACAATCCATAAGAAATAATGGTAAAAGTTCACTAAAAGCTAACCACGTGAACAAAAGAGTTCCTTCAAATATTTTGTCTACTGCTTTAATTGAATAGTCCCCAACATAAATGGGGAGGAAAAGATTAATGTTACTTCATTCTCTGCCTGGAGGACACCCTTTATTTTAAGAGGATACATTATATATATATATATATATTATGCACAGAAATAGTTCAGGTTCTTCCTTTGTAAAATTCTTCAAGTAAAAATATTGATACAAAATATCACTTTAGTGTGTTCAATCTGATTCTCACATAAAAGGTAAATTAGTGTAGGCATACATATCAGCAAATGTTTAGCTCATTTCCAAAATCTCCACAGATACGTTTATTAGAATCACTCCAAGTCATAGGCCTACATTTTACTTAAACCTTCTCCCTGAGATTGCCCCAAAACTTCATAGAACTCAAAGGACACATAATCCATGGGGATGAAATATGTTGCAACTTTGCAAAATAATTAGTACTTTGTTTAAGGACCAAAATACTCACTGCACCCCGAGGGCCCCCCATCTGTGGAGCTACAGCTCATCAAGAAGATACTAAGTATGTAGCAGGAACATCAAGAATTTTCACCTCACTTCCTCATTCTCATCCTGGTGTCAAATTGTTCCTCTAGAGGGTGACCTGGCATGATTTACAAAGAAGCCCCTCACAAGCTGTATCAGCACACATGTCACAGCTACGCAGTGAGATCGAACTGGCTTTGGATTCTGGATTTTACATTTCCCGAGAAGTCACCTGGGGTGATTTAAATGTGTAAAGTGAAAAATAATAATAACTACCTACTGAAGTTTATTATTATGAAGTTTATTATGAAGTTTAAATGAAATAGTGTGTGTCAAATGCATCATATAAGACTTAGATATACGACCTAAGATTTAGGTTCAGCATTATGTGCTGCTCGGACATCTGGTGAAATTGGAAAGGACTTGCATGGCCTAACTGATCATTTTTCTTCTGAACATTCTGATTCCGTGGAGAAGATCCTCTAGTTAAACAGTCCTCCTTTATCATGAGGACCAGGCCTAGTCCTTGCTTATCCCTGAGTAGTGGGCCTCAGTTTTGTGCCAGTCGCAGCATTATTCAAATAAGTCAGTCACTCCCTCCCATGCGAATCAGGGGGCCCCTGCCCACAGCCCCTGGCGTTTCCCTCTGTCCCTAAGCGCAACCCCTATGTAACCTTGCATAGCCTGTGCGATGTTCTCCTTCCCCGGCTGTGAGTGTGTGTGACTAATGAAGGCTGTCAGTCTCACTGTCCAGTGTTGGATGTCTTGTGTTTGGTCATCCCCATAGGGCAGGAGTCTCCTTCTAAACAATGTGGTAAACAGGATGATCACAACAAATACCTAATATGCAAAAACTAAATGGTAAGTAATGTCATAGTTTAAAAAAAATAAACCCTAATATCATTCTCCAGCCTCTTAGAAACCCCTTTAAGTTGCTTTTCCCAAAGCAGAGAGGTGGTCATCCTGTCCTTTATCAACCAGGAGCTAACATTTAGATACTGGAACTCCAGGAAAGAAGTAAGGGCCACAAATGGGGAGAGACCAAGGGGCTTTTGGTCTCTATGCTTCTTGCTCCATGTGGCCCGTAATGTAAAGGAAACGGAAATAAAAAACCAGGTTCCACAGTCAACATAATTCTCTCAACATATCTAGAGTATCTTTCCCCACAGTGATCCTATGGGACCCTCTGAGGGAAGTGTCAGAGCATCCTGGCTCTGCTGTCGGCTGTGTCCCAGCACGCTGGCGGCTTCCTGGCCTGTGAGCCTGGACATTCAGGTATAACCCCAGGTGGATGAGGAGAAGCTTCAGTGCAACAAGGACCTCTGTGGGGGCTTAGGAGGCTAGAAAGGAAGACAGCACATCGTCAACTGCTGGCTGCTACCATCCTTCCTAAAGAATAATTCCTTTTGAAGTTTCAATCATTATCACACTAAATAAAATGTAGTTACTGTGTTGTTCCCTTTTGCCTTCATAGCACTTAGTGTGATGCCTAAGGGCTTGGAGGGCTCTCAATGATCACAAAGTATTGATCGAATAAATGCAAAAGGGAAAGAAAGTTACTATGCACCTGTCACTATAAGAGTGTAAGATTTTAAAAACACGGTCCCTGAACTTAAGGAGGCAGAAACCAAAAACACGTGGAGCTACAGAGAACTCAGTGTGAGAAGAGTAGGTGGAGGCTCCTTGAAGGTGGGGGATTGAGTCTGAAAAGATCTGAAGAGAATGAGGATAAAAGAAGGAGTCAGCGGGGAACAGAACACGGTGAACAAATGTCTGTGTGTTCCCATGGGAGAATATCCTATATGTTTCTTGTGCCCTATTTCCAGAACAAGGAAGCAAAAATGTAGATGAATGGGCACATGATGTCCTGCAGGAAATGCTTGTGGGCCTTTGAAACAAATCAACTTCTATGCACCATATTCAAAGCACATAAATTAAACTGAAGGAGATCTTGTGACAATAGACAGCAGTTTTGTCCCATTTAGCTTTCTTTCGAACAGCAGCATTATTAATTTTAAATGTTCTCATCTGTGAAGTTTAGTGTACCCGGCGTGATACTGAAATATCACTGATACAATGTAAATGAATTCCTACCTCAGGATAAACTCATGAAAAGTGTCAGTTTTCCCTCAATGCTCTTTTTTATTATGTTCAGAATAAAATGGGAGCCACGCTACAATGAAGGCTTGACAAAGCAATGTTGAGGTGACAAATATCTGAGGCATGGAAGTTGAAATGTGATATAAAATACCATCACTAAAGGAAAATAATGGTAGCTTTCAAACTTTCAGAAAAATCTCATTATAGAATTAGGAAACCAGGAGTTATGATTTTAGGAAAAGGCTTAAAGCCAGTGCATTCTCTTCTACTCTGCTGGTATGGTGCTATGTCAAAGTATTAGAATTAGAAGTTGAAATATAGTCTTAAAAGCTGGGATTAATGGACAAAATCACATTCGAAACTTAAAATGAGCCTGTAACCTTCAGAATAAAAATATTTTTACATCTTGAGAAATTATTACAATGCCATTAGAGACAGAAAAGCTGCAGAAAAATGTACCGATATTTTTAAAATGTTTTATCGCTGATGTAAATAGCTTCTGAGTATCCATTTTTAACCTAAACACGCACACACGTATACAATGGTCCCTAGTTATTATTTTGGGTTAGAGATTTCATTTTAAAGCAAGCTGACAATTTCATCTCTTTTTGTCTGATGAATTGGTGTCGATATCTCATAATTTCCAAATAATCCCAAAATGTTTAATTTTTCCCTGCAGTCAGAAACTCTCCACAGCTAACACTGTGCCCATCGTGCTGTTGACTAAGCTTATTTCAGGGATTAAGGGTTTGTGGTTTGGGTTTAGAGTCTCATTGTCATGGTAATGTGAGATGCTTTTGATATAACTCAGAGAAAGTGTGAATGCTTTCTCCGTCATTATAATGCCAAGAAGTTTTAGTTCCTAAGAAAGGAAATCAAAGTTAAATAAATATGAGGAATAGTTTTTTCAAGGTCTTCAGACTTGAGAATCCAGGAAGAAAATAAAACCTTGCAATAGCGTGACATGCAGAGACACCTTAACACATAGTCTGTATATAATTTTAGAGAAATATGATTTTTCCCTGAATTTTCAAAGCGACAGTTTCTTTTCATGCAATCGCATCTCCTTTACAACGAAATGTGGCATTTGGGTTACAGGATGCTTCAAGACTTCTCAGCTTCTTTGGATCTGCAGATGAAGGGGAAGAATGGTGACTGGTGACTGGTGACTGGCAGGAAGTTTTCTATTTTTAGCTGTGAAGCTTCCAGTCCACAGCTCTGCTTGTAGATGATTTTTATCACTTTAAAATTTCAAGAGGACAAAGATCGATCCATTTCCTTTCTAAAGAAAAAAGAATTCCACAGCAATTGTGAAAAGCTTGTAGAACTAATAATGCCCTTTCAAGGACAAATGGCTTTCACTGGAGAGGTTTCTGGAATTCTACAGCATTCTTCTAGGAGAATGACCAGGTGTCCGAAGGATAGAAATTGTTATAACTCAACTAAAAGCCAACCACCAAGGGGAAAAGTGCTCAACTCCAGGAAGACCCATCACTTAGCCAAGAGCTACAGCTCAACTCAGGGTCAAGATACAACCAATCTCCCTTTTATGTAGAGCTATCCAGGAAGGAATCATTCTGGTCAATTAAATATGTTGACTGGCCTACTCTAAGTGCTACACACTAATTTTACACCAGCACTTGCTGTTAGCTTAGGTAGTTAGCTAGATATTAATACAGGAAGAAAGCAAAGGGAATCAGACATTATTAAGTATAATCGACTGGAGAGCAAGAGCCTGCTTGCTTCATTAGGAAGTTACAACTTCTCACACTCCCCAGGGAACCACTGGTCTTTTCCCTGCAGATCACTGGGGTTAGGGATCAAACAATGAAGGGCGAGGTCAGCACATGCACAGAAGTCAACATGACTTGGGGGAGGTGCTTTTATGAGGCATGTGCAATAGGAGCCAAGAAGGCAACCATAGAGGCCTGTCGGCCTAGCCTGGGAAAGAAATAGATTTGTTAGGGGCTGGACCCATCATCAGCCTGTGAAAGCTTGGAAAGTTGATTGGCTATTTTGAAAAAACACCTGGTCCTTCCCAAGCCTGAGATAATATAATCCCAGGGAGTAAAGCCCTTCTCTCTCTTGCCAGTAATATGTGCTCCCCCTGTTCATGTACGTGTTTTCTGTGTGGCAGCCACATGGGTCTAAGAGGCCACCTGGGGCCTGCAGCAGAACATGCGGGCTCCAAAGGACTAAGTTTTAATATGAAACGGAAACTGGACACCAGCCTTTGTTCTGGCCCTGATGAAAGCAAGATTGGACTCTTTCCATGGTGGGGTGGGGTGGACAGAGATGGACCACTGGGAACCCAGGGGAACTCCTTTGATTTTCATCTGGCACTAAAAATAAATTTTATCACCAGACCTTATCCTCCCTTGTGGGTGTCCTGAAATGCTCTCTTTGTGACACCACAAGAACCTGACTTCTACCAGCAACGTTACCACATTGCACTCTATGCTTTTTCTTTCCCCTTCAAAGAGCTGTTTGGTACTCGAAATCGAAGGCTTCCCCTGCAACTGCCTACCTCCCAAGGCTCTTATGGAGGTACTTTGCAAATATATGTGTTTTACAAATGCGTATTAATATGATTTTTCCCCTCCACTTCCCTGACAGGATCCATGTCCTCATTGACCACAGGAAATCAGAAGGGAAAAGCATGCCCAGACTCTCTGGAGCTGCCATAGGCTGCTATCTGCACTCACCCTATGACATATACATTCCACAGCATCTGGAGTCAAAACTCTTCTCTGATTTCTGAATTGCAGAACTAAGATAAATACAACACTGCCCTGCACTGAAGACAGAATCTTTCAGGGTAGGGTAGTAACAAGTCACAGTTTCGCAGAGATGCCACAGAATCATTATGGGTCTGGCAGGGGTCAAGGGTATCCAGGGTCCATGTAATGTTTAGTATTTACCTTCCATCCTGGCAAAAAGCACACAATACTGGATACATGCCTTTATGCATTCAGTGAATACTTTACTTTCAGGGGAAAAGAACTCCAGAAGAGGGAAACAATGTTTATGGTGTGTACTATGTGTTGCTTTACTCAACACAGATTCTAGCTTGCTTTCCTAAGCTATAGAATCTGTCAAACTATATTTTAAAACTACCTGGAAGGTAGAAATCCATAGGGAAACAATTTCATCACACAGATATAATTCCTCATGCCTTAAAGGTCAAGGGAGAAAATGGAAGCAGTGCCCCTCAGTGGAAAGACCCAGTTTTTTGGCCAGCGGATACATGGCTATTGTGCACCACAGGGACCATTCTGAGATTTGGTCCTTGGCATCGTGTTGCTAACTGGTAGGTGGTATCAGCAGTGAGGTTTCTAGTAGAGACTTCCCTGGTATGTTTGGTCCATGAGGCTGCATTGCTTTGCAATGAGTGACATCTAAGCCTCAATCCCTGTTTAATGCTAAATACCATCTCATATCTCTTTCTGATTAATAGCCATAGAGGATTCTGTTGTCAGTGACTAACAACCTCAACCAAGAGTACTCCATCATGGCATTCTTATGGAAATGAAAAAGAACCACTGCATTTAGATTTAACCAAACATTTGGAAAAGGAAAAAGAAGTGATTTTTTTGTTAAATAAACATAAATTAAATATATAAAATTAATCTGATTAGTTCTAGGTAACATCTCTCATATTATAAAGTTGAGAGAGTATTAGAGTTCTTTTTTCTTTGATCGGAATGAATATAGTGCTCTATGTATGCAAAGTTGATATAGTCAGAAAGGTTTTTGGGGGAGGAGTAAAATCTATTTTCCCTTAATATTTCCAAACTTCTTCTAAACCTGTTTCCTTAAATTAAGAACAGCACTTGCCTGCCAAAATTTAATGATATTTTAATCAGTATTAGAAAAGCCTCCTACTTGGCAAACACAGATATTTTAAAATTATGATTTGTAAAATTAAATAGTGTTCACCATATTTTTCCCTTCTGGGGACTTTCCACTGGAGGACTCCTAGTCTTTCACGTCCAAGGTCTTGAGGCACTACATAAAAATCATGGCTTGAGTCTTGAAAGAAATTTGAGAGGCAGAGACACTGGTATTTATTATAGACAAGAAAGCCAGCCAAAGGTCATTCTAGCAACTGGATACTGCCTTATTCTAGAAAGAAAGAAGGAAAGAGAGAAATAGAGAATGAAATAAAGAACAAAAGGAAGGGAGGAAGGAAGGAAGGATGGAAGGAAGGGAGGGAGGGAGGGAGGGAGGGAGGGAGGGAGGGAGGAAGGAAGGAAGGAAGGAAGGAAGGAAGGAAGGAAGGAAGGAAGGAAGGAAGGAAGGGAGGGAGGAGGCCCCACATTACTTTTTAGTTCCAGAAGTTGCACAATTGCCCCATTTCTTTTAAATTAGATCCCTGTTTTATTTTTGTTTGAATTCTCCAAACTGTAGTCCTTTTTTAAACCTTAATCACTTTGCTAGGAAACTGTAATCTGTTTTTAAAAAGTCAAAGATGATCTTCCTGTCTGCTGAAGGAAAATGCTTGTTAATCTGTGGAGGAGACTGCTATATATTCACCACAAACTGGTGAATTGCACTTTGTGGTTCAAAGAATGAGTCCCCTGGCCCTGCTAAGATGTCCAAGATGTCTACAACCTAATTTCTAAAACCTGTGAATATGTGACCTTACATAGAAAAAAAGGAAATTTCAAGATGTGGTTAAGGATCTTGAGATGGGAAGATGATCCTCAGTTTTCTGGGTGGGTCAAATGTAATCACAAGGGTCTGTAGAAGAGGAAAGCAGTACCGTCAGAGTGACAACAGGTGATATGACCACAGATTTTAAGGCTTTGACCTCCAGAACTACAGGTAAATAAAGTTGCATTTTAATTTACTAAATGTGTGGTAGTCTGTTAGAACACCAAGAAGATATACACATACATTTCTCTGGGACACACAGCAGGACTACTCCTCTGAGACGAAATGTGATCATGTGACTGAGTTCTAGGCAATGGAATGTGGCAAAAGTGAGATGCACTGCCTCCATGTCAGGGCAATAAAATCCTTTTTAATGACCTTTCATGATCTCATTTTGCTAGATGTACGAAAATAATGCAGCAGAGACCTCTGAGGCTCTGTGAGGGAGGATCCTGCTTCCCTGAATCTCCACACGGTAAGTGGCCCACCAGAACACCCCAATGAACTGATATATAAGCAAAAAAAAAAAAAAGTTCCAATGTGGCCAACCACTGAAATTTAGGTTTGTTTGTTACTCAGCAGTTATCCTACCTAACTAATACATCATTTAATTAATAAATAATTATTAAGCACCCACACTATACAAGGCTCTAGTAAAATGGTGAAAAAGAGATAAACATGATTTTTGTCCTCATAAAATGTATAGTGTTCTTAGACATCTTTCTGCTTACTTAATGAAAAACCTCCTGATAGTTCTTTTTTAATACACAATTATGTTAAAGCCTGTCACTTATTGTGGTAGTTATGGTGTGTAAAGAAAAATGTGAAATGATGTTAGTAACTACATTAATAATAGATTAGTGACTTGCCCATGGAATAATAACTCCTATTAATCAAGGTATGCTTACTTTATAACACGTAACCTGAGAATCTCAGTGTTTTAAGGCAAAGGAAGTTTTTTTTTCTTCTTACTTGTGAAAAGTCAACTGTGAATGAAGCTTTTTAGAGTACCTATTAAAAAAGGGTTACCTCAAGGACACATTTACTTCCACCTTGAAGCTCTAGTGTTCCTCAGGCATTACCAGTCAAAGATGAAGTGAAGAAAGTGTAAGGAGGACACACAGGTATGTTTAACCACCAAGGACCAATGATGGACGCATCACTTACTATCAGCCAGAAATGATCATATCATTCTCTCTAGATGCAAGGGAGCTGAAAATGTACTCCCTGATGGATAATCATGTTCCATTAATTACTGTGGACAGTCACTGAGCCATCTCTGCACCTAATCAGGAGGCAACCACTTTAGAAGGATTTTCTCATTTAATTTTAAACTCCTTGAGACATTGTTATTATTCTCCCTGACTTACAGGTGAAGAAAATAAATCTCAGAAAGAGGAACTCACAAGACTGCAGGGGGCAAAGCCAGGATTCAGGAAAGCGTTCAGAGAATCTCATATCCTGAACACTTGTGCAGTCTTACGTAACAAGCAGAAAAGAGACTAACACCCAAAGTTTCTGTTGCAAAGATAGATGGCACCTCCCTTTCAGAGAGGATTATGTGCAGTCTTAGGGAATAGGAATGATTGTGAAAGGCCAGTGGCCAAATGTTTTGTCTGCAGCGCTAGGGGAATGTTTCTTCTTCCCCTTCAGGACCGCAGGGAACTTGTCCCCGTCCTCACAGCAGCACTGCTCAATGTTGGGGAAGCTCTGTCTGTGATTTTATCTCCCACCATAGCCATAGAGAGCACATGGTCTCTATTCTCTCTTGGATTTAAAACATGAGAAAGTTTTAATGCTGAAAAGCAAAAATAAACCCAGGTGTGAGCAGTTCCTTAGCATTTTGCTTTGCACTCCCTCCACCTCACAGTAGTGTTGGAGGTTCCCATGGCTTCCCACAAGATTTCCCCTCTGGCAGCCCTGGAGGAGAAGCCAAAAAAGAATCCCAAGTTTTGCTTTCAGTTGCCCCACACTAGGTGATGGGGTTGACGCTGACCCTTGAGCTATGGGAAATCGGATGCTATTCTGTGATGCTGGGGGTGGATCTCCAGAGAATGGGATGCTTCCTTCCTTTCCCAGGACTGCTCTCTCTGGGAAGACTTCATTAGCCTTTCTAGACAGAGCTCATTGTAGCCATCACTTATATCTGATTGCACTGGGCAAGTTGTGTCCGCTCCCAGCTTCACTCGTTACACGGGGCCAGGGTACTTAGAGGAAATTTTAAATCCAAGCTCAATGTGTACAGTGGCTCCTGTACATAGTGGTAAGCCTTTCCAATTTTCTCTGCTGCCTCTACAGACTCTACTGTATGGCCATTGTAGTGAGAAGAGGGAATGAATACCTAGTTTAAGAGCTGATAAAGAGGAGGTGCTAGGACAGGAAAGTAAAAAGACAGAGAGACCTCAGTGGAGGTCCCATCTACGTATATACGCACATGCCGTTGCCTCTTTCTGATGTCATGGTCCCCTTTCACAACAGGGCTCTGACTCCTTTTCCTTCAGAGCTCAAAGTCTGCAACATTTTCCTCTGGCAGAGTTTCTTCCCCCAACCCCATTTACCAGGCTACCTAATCCTGTGTTCCTATACCTTTCATTAAGATGTTCGTTGCATTCTGTTGTGCTCGTTGACTTTCTCCTCTGTCTCCTATACTTGACTGTATTGTGAGTTAGGACAATATCTTATTCACATTTTTTATTTAAATTTCCACCCCAGCTTTTAGTGTGGGGCCTGGCACATTGTAGGCCTTTAATAAATACTTTTTGAGCCCACAAATGACAACAGCACTAGAAGCAGCACCCTGAGCCTTATTTAGTTTGTTTTTTTTCATCAGGAAAACCTAATGTTCATCTTTTACAAGCTGAAATCAGTCATTTCCTCCGCTATTTAGCAAAAAGGATGCTTCCCTGCCCCATTTGAGAAGGTTACTAAAAAATTGTAGGAGAGCTTTCAGTGCTTTTGAAAACCATACTCTATATAAAAGGCCTCCCAAAAGAAGATAAATAAGCATTTGCATAGAAAATCTGACAATGATATCTTTATGTGGGAGAATTCAGAGATCCCAAAGATTCCAACCAAGAAAAATACTAGCTTGTGTTCTTGTCTCAATCTTGTTATTTTAATCAAAAGTTTCCATTTTCAGTCAAATTTGTAGCATGTTGCATGAACACCAAACTGAAGAAATGAGGTGCTCTTTCAGACAACTGATGTATGCAAAGTCTGACTCATTGGGAAAAAAAAATCAGACATTTTATGAAAAGATGTACTGACCATGCCGGACTCACTACATGTTTAATGCAATTTACTTTATTAAAATATATATGCATGAGAGTTTTTCAGAACTTATAAATTTTCAATTGTTTTGATACTTAAAACATCTTTCAAAAATGCTTTGCCAACTAGTATCTCACTTTATTTTTTAAAAGATTTTAATTATTTGTTTTTAGAGAGATGGGAATGGGGGAGAAGGAGAGGGAGAGAAACATCCATGTGTGAAAGACACATCAATTGGTTGCCTCTTGCACACCACCAACGGGGGATCTGACCTGCAACCCAAGCATGCTCCCTGATAGGTAATTGAACCAGTGACCTTTCAGTTCACGGGCCGGGGCTCAATCCAGTGAGTCACACCAGCCAGGGCTCATTTTATTTTCACATAATTCTTGGAAATTGGTAAGACAGTGATAATTATATAAATTCTATTGATGGCTAATGCTTACTGACCATTTACCATATGATAGATACTGTTTTTAGTGTTTTCTATATAAAAAAACTTTTTAATCCTCCCAATAACTTTATGAGGTAGCTTATTGTTGCATTAAATGTCCCTATTTAATAGATGAAGTACTGAGTCTCGGCCTGATGAATTGCTTTCAGTTTTTCATATTGACAGTAGTGGGTTGAGTAGCTTTCCCAAAACAACCTCTGGTACCCATGAATGTGACCTTATTTGGAATTAAGGTCTGTAGATATAACTAAATTAAGAATACCAGGATGGGATAACGTTGGGTTTAAGGTGTTCTATGAGGGAAGGAAAGGGGATATTTAAGACACAGAGACATGGGGAAGAGACCCATATGGACATGGTAGAGTTTACAGCTATGCTGCCACAAGCCAAGGGATGCCAAGAGCTGTTAGAAATTAGAATTTATAAAGAAGGATTCTTCCCTAGATTCTTTGGAGGAGCCAGGCCCTGCTGACACCCTGACTTTGGACCTGCTGGCCTCCAGAACTGTTAGAGAATCAATTTATCTTATTTTAAGTTACCCAGTTGTGGTAATTTGGTGTGGTAAGCCTAAGAAAGTAATATATTGCCTATGCTCCCTTTTTATATGTGCTCTTCCCTCATACTCTCTGCTTAGAACGCAGGAAAGAACTAAGAAAGTTTCTGTATTGGTCAGCTCTTACCACAGTAATGCTGCATAACAAATAGCCAAAAAAATCTCAGGGACTTCCAAAGACAAGCTTATATTTTTCACACATCTGCAGGTTGGCCAGGACAGCTTTGCTAATCTTACCTGGGCTCTTTTATACATCTGTAGGTAAACTATGGGTCAGCTAATAGACACTTGATGGGCTGGGCAGCTTTCCTTCAAGTTCTGAGACCAGGGGACTTAGCTCTTCATGGTGGGTCGGGCCAAGATTAATCTTTCCTTGCCCCTCCTCTTTCTTAGACCATCACACAGGAGCTGGGTGGATTCTTCTTACCGGGATGAAAGAGAACTATGTGATGCCTCCCTAGGCCTTGGCCCTGAACTATCACATTATCATTTCTGTCCACATTCCACTGAACAAAGCAAGTCATATAGAATTAAGTGGGGAAGGGATGTACACTCCACCTACACAAGTGAGGTGGCAAAAGGATTGAAAATCTTTGAACAAAAATTTAACCTACCACAGATTCCTTTCTTCTCTGTCTCACTCCCTGTCCCCATGTCTGCCATCTACTATTTCATTTCATGAAGCAATCTAGATTTCACCTCCAGGGGGCCTTCCCGTCAATCCAAATCTGAGGCGTTCTCCCCACCCCGGACTCTCCCCTCTTTATGTTGCTGTGACACTAGATTTAACTGTTATGTAATTATTCGCTCCCCCACCCCAATAGGCTGTAAGCTTCCAGAAGACAGAACTGAAGTCTTTCTATTTCAGTTCTAGTCTTTTTTCTTGTTTTCTAGTTTTTTTTTCTAGTCTTTTCTAGTCTTACTTTTCTAGTTTCTTATCCAAACTAGGTTTGGGCAACATCTTTAGCTGTTTCCCCATAGGTGACTCTGAACGGCACCTTGCCCTGATAGAGGAGGTGACCTGACAAAGCCTCCGATTGAATTCTCTCAGTTAAGAAGTAGGAATCTGAAGTCCCACAAAGATGACATGTTTTCTCCAGGTTACCTGACTACAGAAAGAACAAGGTTTGTATACATAAGTAACACTTTTGCTCAGCAGCCTAGCCACATGTTTTCTATCCACTTCTTTTATTGATTAGATCTTGGATTAACATCAGACAATAAAGTTTTCACAACTTAATACATCAAGGTTAAGGAATAGGCAATCAGGTGGTAGATCATGCTGGCGATAGTGACTCCATCTAGAGTTGGGAGTTCATTACGAATCGTGCTATCCTTTTAGACTATGCAGTGTATCAGTCAGTGTCCTGAGAGGAAACAGGGTTCATTTCAGATGGCTTGAACAAACTTTAAAAGAGGTGTAGGCACAGTTAAGGAAAAATGATCAGAGACTGGCAGTGGTGGGAAGTTATTACCGCCTGTAGTAGCTTTATTGAATGAATGGTCTCAATTAATTTGCCCTATAAGATTCTCTGTGGTATGGTTAATTTAATGTGTCAACTTGACTGGGCCACAAGGTACCAGATATTGGATTAAGTATTATTCTGAGCATGCCTGGAAGGATGCTTTTGGATGAGATTATTATTTCAACCCAAAGGCCAAGTAAAGCAGATTGCCCACCCTACTGTGAGTGACTGACATTCAATCAAAACCCAAATAGAAGTATGGTGATTGCCAGAGGGAAGGGGCATGGGAGGAGGTGGAAGAGGGTATAGAGGGCATGCCTGGTGATGGAAGGTGAGTTGACTTGGGGTCGTGGACACACAATACAACATACAGATGATGTGCTATAGAATCGTACACACAAAGCCTATATAATTTTATTAACCAATGTCGCCCTGATAAACTCAATTTAAAAAAAAACAAACCTGACTAGAACACAAAGCCTGACGTTTCCTTGAATTTGAGGAAACCCCTGTCGTCTGACTATTATGAGCTGGGATGTGGTCTTTTCCTGCCTTCGGACTCAAACTGCAACCTTGGCTTTTCTTCCATTGCAAGCCCATGCATTTAGGACGTACACTGATGACCCTCCTGGTTCTCAGGCTTCAGACCAGAACTGCAACTACACCACCGGCTCTCCCGGGTCTCCAGCTCACCCGCTGCAGCTCTCGGGACTCCTCGGCCTCCATAATCACACAAGCCAACTCTTTATAATACATCTCTTTTATTTTGTTTTATATGTACATTTGTTTCTCTATATATAGGTAGTTTATATAGTTATTTTTCTCAATATATAGTTTATATATATTTTCTCTATACATAGTTTATATGTATTTGTTCCTCTCTACATATATAACATATATAGTTGTTTATATATATATAGCTTATATGTATATTTGTTTCTCTGTGTATACAGTTTATATATATAGTCTACATATTTTCTCATATATAATATATATATTTGTTTCTGTATGTACATAGTGTGTGTGTGTATATATGTGTGTGAGTGTGTGCATATATATAATATATAATATATAATATATATATATATTTCTCTGGAGAACCAGAGTCACACACTCTAACTTTATTGCCTCCCTCTCAGGATGACTCTCATAATTACATTGGGCCCACTCAGATATTCTAAAATGATCTCCTTATGTTGATACCCTTAATTTAATCAAACCTGCCTGGTCCCTTTTTCCATGTAAGGTAGTATTCACAAGTTTTGGCAATTAGGATGTAGACATCTTTGGAGGACCATGATTCTATCTACCACAGGCTCTCATTAGCCCAGAGTAACTCACCTATTAATCGCTGACCTAATCTCCATGGTTAGGAAAACGAGCTCCTCTGACTGGCCATGCCTTAGACCTATGCCCATATTTTTACCTTGGGGATGGAGTGGGGTGGGGGAAGTAGCCCCAGCCACACCATGTGGACTGAAAGTAGAGGCAGTTTACTTCTCCAAGGGAAACTCAGGTGTGATTTCTACTTAAGGGGAACTGAATGCTGGGAAGGCAACAATGAAACATTCTCTATAACTTTCAATCCCAAGGTGCTTTCAAAGTTCCTAAAAGTGTTGTAACACAAAGAGGTCTAGCTTGGGAGTCAACCAAATCCTGCTTTAAATTGAAGCTTATCCCTGAAGCCCTGGGGTGAGTTACTAAATATCTTTCAACCTTAGTTTTTTTCGCTTCTGAAAATATAGATAAAAGTATCTATCTTTGCTGGCTACCACGTTGACTGAAGGTAAACAAGTATATAAAATGCCTAGAAAATGAATGGCCCTTAATTGGTAGACCATAAATTTAAGTTCCCCTCTTTTTTTCCATTTCTTTTCTATGATATTCTACATCTAAAACACCACAAAGTAGATTTGTACGACACAGTTCCTAAGAGCTCTGTTGACCTGAAGTCATGGTGATTTTCTACCTGGTTCATCACATGACCATTTGGATCTGCTGGCTTCCAATGGGTGGATTTGAGAAGCCAAAATCAAAACACAAGGAGCTTATACCTCAAATTCCTGCCTGACAAGAAGGGATTACAGGCAGCAGTTGGTACCAGGAGCTCCTGGAGAACCTAGGAGATGATAAGAAGGGAGACATGGAGATCGGAAGCTGGGAGAAGGAGATCAGGATAGTTTCGATGCAGGCTTTTCTAGGAGCAGGGACAGACACTTCTGTGATCTCTTGCAGTCCCTTCCAGTCCCAGAGGATCATTATTCACCAAAACCTATTATGTAAGCCCTAGAAATAAACAGCCTGGCAACCGCCCAAGAAGCCCAGTGAAGAGCATTAAATAGCACATGTTCTGCAAACATACAGCTGCACTGCAAAGGTTAAGTAATGATGTTTCGGAAGTACTGTCTTAAAACTTTTGCTACTTTTCATCAGTGTTTATGCATAATTATAATTAAAATATTAGAGAGGAGAAAAAGTCAACGCCCAAAGCATATCGGGCTGGTTGACAGAAAATCTGGGAAAGAAACGGAATGTATAGTAAACATGGAGATTGGGACTGAATATATTTATCCTTGGACTTTTAAAGAGCAGGCAGATGGCTTTACTGAGTTGTGATTGATTATTTCTGGCAAGTCACCAAAAACCCTTAAGATTCCATAAAACTCAAGCACACACATAGACCTCATTTCCTGGATCTCATCCGACCTGGAAAAGTCGGCCTACATCTGAATGGTAAGTACTTGGTTTTGACATGGTCTTGGAACTTGAGTGTGTTGCAACATTTGGGGAAAACATTGTGTAAAAGAAGGAGCCCAGACCCCAGAGTCAAGGTTCTAGTAAATCTTGGCTCAAATACTAAATGTACAATCTTGAAAAACTTTTTTTTCTGAGCTTGTCTCCTATGTTTCCAAACGAATAAGAACAAATAATCTGAAATGGCCTTTCTAACCCAAGCATTCTATGATCATAAGAGGAAAATGGTTCAGGAGGGACTACCTACTCATTTCATCTCCCAAATCAAATCTTGTCTTCTCCATGGTTTCAGCACTTGGAATCCTTTTGCCGAACCCTCATGGCAAATTGTGACTTCTACAATGGGCTCAACTGTCCTTTCCCTTGCATTAGAACAATTTTAGAATTTCTTATATTTCTAACAAAACTAGCTTTTCCTTCAGTGCAAGGACCCTGACCAATATGTATTTGATCTCCAGTCCCTAGCACGAGGCCCATAATAGCACATAATAGATGTTCCATGAGCATTGCAGAAAGTTGAGTTGAACTTTTCTATTGTCCCAGAATTGGCAACCAAGCCCCAAAAAACTCTAAGCACCAAATATTCTTCTACACCTGATCAACAATAAACACCAATCCTCCTTCTGACAATATGAGATCATGAATAGAGAAGAGAAAGAGGGAGAAAAACAATCCTTAAAGTCATGAGTTGTGTGGATGTTTCCTGTCCTAAAAGAAAGTGAGTTCAGATAAAAACAAACAAATAAATCTTATGCAAAATAGAGTAGATATTCATTTCCAGTTGGAACTTAAAATTAAATTGTCAATCACCCTCACAATCATCCCAATTTCCCTATTTGAACAATGAGAGATTGAAGAGAGGCCAAATGGGTGAGTTTCCATGGGTCATGTGAATACCAATGGAGATGGCTAGGTTTGAGCCAAACTGCAGAGACCCTAACCAAGACAGTGTCCAGAAAGATCACTTATTACTGATTTCTTATTCCTCACTCATCTTTAAAGGAAGAACCATGAATGCAAACCTTTTACACTAAAGCCATTGTGATCCGGGAATGAACCAGGTAATTGGAAATATTATTTTCTAAGTATACATCACTTTCAGTATAAATATGGTTGTATAAGTTAGTACTTTTTCTCTTCTCCTCCTGGATATCTTACAGAGGGAAGAAAAAAATATATAAAACTAATTTTCAGCAAAACTACAGATTAAGTATGTGTAATTTGCAGGTACCAAAACATGTCTAAGGGCTGTGCCCAAACAAACCAAATTGTGCAAAAAAGCCTTTCAGGAGAAAGAAGCAATTCAGAGGGTGGTGATCTAGCCAACTGAAGAGAGAAGCGAGAACATCCAACAGAAACATCCTTCGTGAAGGTGAAGGACTCAGCCTGAGGAGTATTCTGCATTTGTAACAGCCACTGTCAGAACTGAGTGAGCAGGACTCTACTGGCAAAAATCTTCCCCTCCCCCTCCTGCTCCACCATACTGAGAAGAGGCAGTCTGTCCTGAAGCAGCAAAGAAGAGAACTTTGGGGTGTGATTTGGAAAGCTTCTCCCTCAAAGTAATTAATGAGCAATAAAAAGGAGTGTGCCCAACACAGAGGATAGCTACTACAGTAGAAAAATATAAGAGCCCAAACTTACCAAGAAAATATTATACGCATGGTGCAGATGACACATTTGTTCAACCTTTTCCCACGAATTGAAAAGGCATATTAGAAACATTATTGAGGCAATCTTGTCTCTTCAGGAAGGTCCCAAAGAAGGGAGGTTAGAACCCAGGGATGTGGAGGCAAAAGAAGACATGAGATACGATCTGGCAGGGCTCAAGCAAGAAAGAAAGAAAAGCAAAAACTATCCCAGAAACGAAGCTGAAATAGAAACAGACAAATGCAAAACAGACCAAAAAGACGGACATAAGAACACTGAATTAAAGGGTGTGGAATAGGAAAAGATAAGATAGATTAGAGAGAAAATAATAGGTAAAGTTAAAGAATCCACCACATTCATAAGTGGAGTCTTTCAAAATTTAAAAAATCGAACACAGCAAATATTTAAAGCTATTCAGTATGCACATGAGGCCTCCACTTCCTTGACTTTAAAATGAGATAACCTTGTGCCATGTCAGTGCAGAATAACAGGGAAAAGTGTACATGAGGCACTGAGTCTAGTGACTGGCTCAGAGTAGCCCCCGCAAGCATTAGTTTTTATTTTTATAACTATATCCAGAAGGAATGGGAAAAGGAGAAGGGCAGAAAAACCTTGGACCGAGGAAGAGGGCGCTGCTTAGCACAGAAAATTAGAAAGAAGCTTGCATTAGTCTTTCTGCAGCACTGGGTTCATGCCTTAGCTCTGGGTCTAGGACAGAGGACTGTGGGGACAAGAGAGCCCCTTTGGAGGAAGACAGAATATGGCACAAGGAGGAAGCAGCAGAGAGAGAAAGAGAGAGAGACAGAGAGAGAGAGAAACATCCTGAGACACTCTGGGGCCAAAGTCCCAAATTAATTCCCGCGACTGTGCTGGAAGCACTGCTGCAGCATCGTCAGGGCTCCTTTTTGTGCCTCCCCTTTCTTTATGTTGCCCAAAACATGAGGTTTGTAATTTTTTAAAGGCTCCTCTTTGCCCTTTGCTCAAGAACTTTGAGAGGCATAAAAACCACTAATAATGAAAAACATAGCAATAACATAATAAGCAGGCAGCCATAAAAAAGTGCCCCATGACCTAGAACACCCAGGTGGCAGGACGCTGGGCTGCATCCTCATGAGGTCTGCTCTGGCTGGGCTTTGTGGTGACATGCAGGCCACGACACAAGTCACAATACTGTTGGCCTCCAGAGTTGGTGAGGAGCCACCAGCAAGGGGGTCCTGGGATCCTGATGACCCCAGAGGGCCCAGGCATGACCCAGCTCCAAATGGTACTACCTTCCACTCAGCTCCCTGGGCCACTTATGGAAGGCACTCCAGGCACACTGAACAACCTGCGAGATTAGTAATAGCCTTCAGCTTTGTGTGTAAACCTCTGGGAAGTTATGAACTTGCCCTAGGACACCTATTGTCTAAATATGAATCTGAAACTGGAGATCAGACTCAGATCCAAATTCGGTTGTTTTTTTGGTTGCAGGTGAGCGAAGGATGCTGTGGTTATAAGGTAGGGTCTGGGGACAGGGAGGCAGGCAACACCCCAGCCAGCCTGAGGCTCAGAGCATTATAGTGGAAGGACCCAAGGAGGCCATCCTCTCTCCCCATCGAAAGAGAGTTCTCCCAGTCTTATTCAGGAAAGACCTGTTTTCTTTAAAGAGTTTCAGAAGTCAATTTCCTTCACTTGTTAGTACCTCAGTTTTGCCTTCCAGAAAAGTATTCATAGAGAGGAAGTGAGAAAATGCCAGAAGAGCCAACAGAAAACTTTGTGATGGCCACTTGATTCATGGAGGAAGCAGTGAATTATTCCAACTTACTCTATCTTCCCTACCAAGACTCTATTTAGTTCATTCGATTTTGTCTTCATCCTCCAGCTAATCCAATTACACCCTCAGCACACCTAGGCTCATTGTCGGATTTGACTCCCTGCAGCCTAACCAATGCCAGTTTTACGTTTCAATCACCTGTCCAGTTCACTGCAATGTGTGAATATTTACTGCCAGCATTTAATTGCCCCAAGACATTAAAACAACTATCAAAATGCCAAGTCTGGCTGACATAGCCTATTATCTGTAAATGGCATTTTCTCCAGTTACTTAAAGGGCTCAGCAACTATCACCCCTTAGACACTAGCTGTTCTATTGCTTTGGGAAATATCAACACCTCCCAAGACAGAAACACATGCTGCAGACTAGCAATGCCTCTCTCTAGAAAAATAATTGCAATATTTTGCTTTTGAATAATTCTTCACTTGTTACAAACCTATTAATTTACGTTATTTCATTCTATCCTCATATCTCTTAAAATTAGTTTTCATCATTCCCATTTTATATAAAAGGAAACCATGATTGTTTCAATTATTTGCCAAATATTTAACCCCCTCATATATTTCCTTATCCTTATTGGTATCTGGATTGGTCACGTGTCTTGCTTTGGCCAATGTCATATTTGGTGGCTGTGATGCAAGCAAAGGCACGAATCAAGTTTGTAGTGTTGGGTATGCCTTCTTGTGCATTTCCCAAAATCATGTTAAGAGTTTTATTCCAAATAGTTTCTATGCCTCAAGCCTAGACCCCAGAATTAACCCATGTAGAGACATTCTAAGACCCAGTGAGGAGACAAGTCCAGCTCATAACTTGAAGCAGAGCCACTCAACTGAGCCTGGTCAATTTACAGCAGACCTACAGTCTATGAACATGAGAATACCCACTGCTGTAACTGAGTTTTGTTACAAAGCATTATAGGGATAGCTGACTGACAGAGAACCTGAAGTTCTGAGAGGTTAAACTTTTTTCCAACATTGCACAGCTGGCAGGTGTTTAAGATAAGATTCACATCCAGACCTGTCACCCTGAATAGATTGCTTTCCCTACTATATCACTGGGAGGCGGGGGAGTGAATAAGAGAAGATATCCTTTGTGCATTTATCCTTTCACTGTTCTTTAGAGACATGCCTTGCATAGCCCCCTGTCTAATGGAATGGGTTTATGGAAGCAAAGTAAAAAAATCCTCTTCTGATTCTACAAGATTTTAGGTAAGAAAGGGAACACTTCTCTTCATGTCTCATTAATGGCGCATTTGAAACCATAATTCTAGAGGTCTATAGATTAAGGAGGGGATATATCATTGTGATAAAGAACACAAATTTTGGAATCAGATTTAGGTTTTGTCTGGTTCAACACACTACATATATGGAATTTGGATGCAATATTTAAATTTTCCTAAACTTAATTTCCCAAAATATAACATGACCGCAGTAATATGGACTCTAAACGTGGTCCTGAAGATAAATGAGCTGATATAAAAATAGAGTCTGACAACTACTGGTATTAAGAGCACAGAGTTTGGAGTTAAACTGTTTAGGTTTATGTGTTTGATCTTTCATTTAATATGTGAAGTTTAGGTAAATTCATAAACTCTGTTTATTAGTTTACTTCTGTGTAAAACAAGGACAAGCTTATACCTATCCCATCAGGTTATTTCATAGGTTAGATATGATAACAAAGAGTCTGACATACAGTATGCACTCAATAAACATTAGCGAGTATTTTCCTTCCTTAATGAGTGCAGAATAAATAGTGGCTTTATAAAAATTTCATTATGTTGATTCCACTCCACAATGCTGTAGGGGACTCTAAAATTCTGGTAAGTCAATCTGTTCTGCAAGGAGACTCTTTGGGGTGTAAATCCAGGTTATAGCATGAAAAGGAAATTTCCAGTGGACAAGTTTTTAAAGCATAGACTCCACAAACTAGAACCTTGAGCAAACATTATGTGAATATTTTTATTTTATAGGATGTTACATGCAACCGAAGACCCTACAAACTTCTCCCAATTGCCAGGGAAATAAAGGGTGGGGTATGTGTGTGTATGTCAAAGGCTTTCAAGGGCCAGACAGGTAACATAAATGCATGTGGAATAAGGTAATAGTGAGTTTTAAGTACTGGCAAAAATGTAAAAATTAAGCCCTGCTTCAAGAAATT
Source organism: Mormoops blainvillei (assembly GCA_004026545.1). Classification (NCBI taxonomy): domain Eukaryota; kingdom Metazoa; phylum Chordata; class Mammalia; order Chiroptera; family Mormoopidae; genus Mormoops; species Mormoops blainvillei. The sequence continues at coordinate 40,726 of PVJD01001877.1, read as the reverse complement.
CAGTTTCCCAACTCTTAATGCATTATGTTGACAAAACATGGCATATCTACAGACTGTATTCAGCTATGAGTCACCAGCTAAAATCTCTCTTTGGGTGATGGGAGCAGGAATTTGCTTCTTAACTCTTACTGGCAGTAGAGGCTAGTAAGACATTTTTGTGTCCATGGACGTCAGTTCGTGAGCACCTATTTGCACGGGCTCATTTGTACTCAGAAGACGCTGATCTGAAGGAGGACTGGAACAGGTGCCAGGGGACAGGTCTTGAAAAGGAGAGTGAGCTTGCTGTCCACCCCCTTGTGCAGGAGGACTGTGCACAGTGAGGCAGGTTGTGCAATGCACAACCCAAGGGGTTCCATTTACATCACTGCCTATGAGAATGACACCAACTCAAACTGTGCATGAAATCACATGTATGGGGAGTGACCCTATAGTACCAGGAACCATATCTTTATGTGTGAGTTTTATGTAGCAGTGGCTGTTTTCTAAGAAGTTCTGTGACCCGAGCAGCACTAAGTGAGGCCCTGTCTAATAATGTGTAACACCAAAGAGCCCAAAGTCTTCCCTTATGCCAGTAAAACAGACAGCAGGTGATTTTAGTGGGAGGCAGTGTCATCCCCATAGGGAAGGATGAGGAAGGGAGTGTGTCAGTTTGTAAAACTACATTTCAAAATGATTTGACTATTTGATTATTTTTCATCCATTCATGCAACCTTTATGGAAGGCGAGATACTATTTTTATCCATGTATTGATGTTAAAGAAAGTTGAAGCCCTATCATGTCATGTCAGCCATGTCATTCTGAGGCCCTTGGGTCTAACACAGACATGACAGATTCCAGAAGAATGCCTGGGGGTGCAGACTTGTTCTGAAGCTATGGGAACCTTTCTCAAGGGCTTGTAGAAATTCATACTTCTCAGGGCCTGAGCTGAGCAGAAAAAGGCAAGAATCATGGAAATTTAAATTGGAATGTCACCGTTATTTTCTTCTCCTATACCCACAGGCTGGAAAGTTCTGGGAAAGCAGGAAGATGTGGTCCAAATTTTTTAAATCCAGTAAATAGCCCCGACTGGGACGGCTCAGTTGGTTGGGTGTGATCCTGCAAAGTGAAAGGTCACCGGTTTGATTTAATTCCCAGTCAGGGTCCATGCCAGGCATTGCGGGTTTGCTCCCCGGTTGGGGCACATACGAGAGACAACAAATTGATGTTTCTTTCTCATGTCAATGTTTCTCTCTCTCCCGCCCTTCCTCTCTCTAAAAATAAATACATAAAATCTTTTAAAAAATAAAAATAAATAAAATAAAAAGGCCAGTGAATGTTATATAGTTTTATATAAGCTAGTTTTTAACTTAGGAAAAGTGTAGACTTTGCCACCTTCTAACTATGGCCCATGCTCTTAGGGTGAATGAAAAGCTCTGCACCAAATGATATATATGCACACATACATACATATAGTTTTTCATAAGAACCCTTCTAACTGAATGCTGTTATCTGCATTTCAAAGATGGAGAAACAGAGGCTTAGAAAGATAAGCGACTGGCCCAGAGCAAGTATTGAAACCCAAGCCTGACTGATTCCAAAGCCTGCTAATGCCTACTCTGCTTCAGTGATCTTTGGACCTGCTGTGCTGATCACATGGACCATAACGTCGACACCGCAGACTGGCTTATGGCAGCTTGTTGCCCCGTCATTATTTCCACTGCTCACCCATGCTGAAAGTATCCAGGACCTACTCAGCCTTCTGGTTGATTCTCTGTGTCCACAGCATTTTTATAACCATCATAGAGTTCAAAACTGAATCTATTTAATCCAGTCTGTGGGGCCGTGGAGAGCTCTGAGGGACTGCTGGCCCACTGAGGTGATCCTGGGCTGTGGTGTCATCCTTCGCCCTTCATCGGATAACCAAGCTATTTTGTGTTAATTTGAGATTATTTTAAGTAGGGAAAAAAATCCTTCACTGACTTTGCAAAAGAGAAACATAAATTCACCTGTATGAATACATACTGTTGCCAAGAGCATTTGACCCTTCACATCGAAGAGGGACCGAAATATGTTGCATCTTTTTAACTAGGAAGAAATTCTTTTTCCTTTTAACTGAGGGGTCCCTGCTTGGTCTCATTCTGTTCAGATTCTTTAAAAAAGAAAGAACTTTGTTAAACAACCTAAAGTAAATTGATACACAAAAAATGCACATATTTAATATATACAGTTTGATGTTAATGTACATTTGATTTAATCTACACAATTTGGACATATGTATATACCCACCTGTGAAACCAATACCCCAATCAAAGTGACACAACTATCACTTGCGAAAGTTTCCTTGTGTTTTTGGTGCATGTGTGTGTTTGTGTGTGTTGGGGGTAGAGGTGGAAACAAGGAAAGCTGAGATGAGGACTACCCTCCCAAATTTGTAAGTGCACAGTATTGTATAAACTATAGGTGCTGTATTGTATAGCAGATCTCTAGAACTTACCCATCTTGCATAACTGAAGGAACTCCCCATATATTGGCGCCTGCAGAACCTTCCATTTATCTCAAAGTGATTCCAGTGAGACTCTCAGAGTCGACTATGGAACTAAGAAACTGTTTGTTAAGAAAGAAATTCCATGGGACATATTTACTATTTCCATGCCCCCTTATTCCCAGAATGTGATTAAAAACAAACACAGAATAATCATATAACATTTAAAAAATGCAATCCCAAGAACTTATTGTATACCAAGGGCAAAAAAATAGATTCGGCTCTAAATTTTTCCAGGAAGAAAAAGATCATACAAGAGCAACAGAAAGCGTGGGATACAGTTGACTTTCTTTGCAGCGACCCTCAGCACCATCATCAAAAGAACAAGCAGCAAGGAGGAAGGGTGCTTTGTGGGGACTCAGTGCCTTTCAGTTTGGATCAACTTGTCAGTCTTGATCAACACCGTGGACCTTGTTTCAGGAGCAAAGGTCCTGAATGATGGTTTTGGTGTCCCAGAGAGCTAGGTAAGTGGATGTGTATCTAATCACAGGAAGGAATCTTTCTGCAAACTGCTTATTAATTTATTTTGCACTTCCTTACTCAGCAGCTGAAATCTTCCTGGACTGGAGCCCTTAGCCATACTCTGCGTGAGTGCCCATTTCCAGTTTTAAAATTTTTTAAATGTTCTTTCAACAAATACCGATGTTCTCCTAAGAAACTACCCAGAGGCCAGCAAAACTTTGCTTTGAAATATGCTAAACATTCAGGATCTTATTCATCATGGGATTTGCTGAGGCTGTGTGGAAAGTATTCAGGAATGCGATTTCATCTTGCCGCCTTGAGTCCTCCAGAGGGACCCACATGCAGGTCCCGAAGTGAATGACCCCACGTCATTTCTGAAGAGGCAGCCAGAGGGGAGGGGAGAGGGGGATAATGGTGGAAAGAAGGGGAAGGGACTAGTCAAAGAACATGAACGACCCATGGGCATGGACAACAGTGTGGGGATTGACCGGGGAAGCAAGTGGTCTGAGTGGAGGAGGGCAAAGGGGGAAAAATTGGGACAACTGTAATAGAATAACAATAAAAAAAATTATTTTAAATAATTTTTTTAAAGGTAAAAACCCTGTCAGGTTTCAGAGGAGGTTACCAAATGTTTCATTCAATCCATCCTTTGGTGAAGTCTTTCTGTAGAGTTAGAGGAGACAACACCCTTTTCAGTCCTATGGACAGACATAGAAGGGAAGCGTGTCATGAGGTTGGTGGAGGTTAAGAACGGTCTCCTGGGAGCTGGATATCACAAAAGTAAGGGGTTCTGTTGTCTATTATTGCTGGTGGGATTCTAGAACTGCGTTCATGGCTTCAGGATAATAAAGTGGGGAAAGCACCAGCTGGTGTATGTCCCAATCTCTAATCCCAGCTCTGCCTGCACCAGTTTGGTGACTTTGGGCAAACCACTCTTCCTCTTTCTAAGCCTGAGCTTTCTCCTCTAAAAAGTAAATAAGAGTTCTGCATTGTCCAATAGGATAGCTCCTAGCTACATGTGAATTAAATTAAACTAAATTAAATTAAAATTTACTTTCTCAGTAACACTAGTCAAATTTAAAGTGCCACACGTGGCTAGCCACTGCTATAATGATAGCAGAGATTATAAACCATTTTCATCATCACAGAAAGGTCTTTTGAATAGTGCTGGTAGAGATGATGTATCTGGTCTTTTCAAACTCAAAAATGCTGAATCCATGCCCACATACCATCTGTGTAATTCAGGATTATTTCAGGATTGTAAGGCAAGGACTTCTGGCCCCAGAACAGTAGCCTTTGTCTGCTAAACATGACAATGAGAGTGGTATTTGTAACAGAATGGAGAGGTGTTGGCTGGGATCAACATTCACCCACCAAGCAGATGCATCAAGGAACACAATGGAAAACCCCACCAAAGAGGAATGAAAGAGAGAGCTGGCTGACCAGATGGCACTCCTGGATTCCTATTCCCAAACCTGCCATGTGGTCAAACCTCAGGAAGGGGCAGAAATATGAGACCCAGCCTTCAGAGAACAAGGTCTCTACTCACCAGAAACTAGCTATTTGAGAAGAATTCACAATTTAAAACTTGGTTAATGCTATAAGAATTAAATTTTGGAAGACTCTGCCTCCAAAGAAGCCAGGATTACAGATTCACCTTCCCAGCAAACCACAAGGGGAATGCAACTCATTACTGTCTCTGAGCCTCAGAATGTGATGCTCACAGAGCAAATCAAGATACCCCTGGCCACGCAGCTGCGATTCTTTGGGCACAGAGTTTCAATTTTTCCCTTGGACAGAGCTCACTTCTGGTTGTTATCATAATGGTTGGATTTAAAATTTTTTGAGTCCAAGAGACCTCTGAACATGGGAAAGAGGCACTGTTGGAAGGATATAAGGATCCAGGCCAAATGGAAATAATTCTGGCACATTTTTCATTCTAATGGAGTGACGCTAAATCCACAGCTGACTCTCATTTAATCGTGGCCTCTGGGTCTAGAGAGCCAGGCCAGAGGAAAATCCACTGCAGCACCCTTTTAGCCCAAAGTTTACATTCTCCACGCAACCTCTGTCAGTCTCCACTCTAGTCAAGTAAGGCTGATCACAAACATTTGTCTAGCTCTTGTAATGCACTTGGCATGCTGCCAAATGCTTTGGCTATATTTGCTCATTTAATCCTCACAGTAAATTTATGAGGTAGGTATTCTTATTGTCCCCATTGGACAGTGTGAAATGGAGTCACAAAGAGTTTAAATGATTAGTATGAGCACACACAACTAGGTCATGATAGACATGGATCCTGCACTCACGAACTCTAGTTGTAGAATTTCCATGTTTAACCACAATGCTCCAAAGATTTTCTAATAAAAAGTCTTTAACTGAAAGCCAGCTTGTAAATGGCATAACTTTTATAAAACAGGATGATTCAAGGTTAACGTATTAGAAAAGGGAACAGAAAGAGCAAAGTGACTGTGACAGGAGCAGGGATGTGCTTGGCTGGCCTCCCTGAAGCCAAAGAAGTGACCACAACAGTCATACAAATCAAAACCCAGCGCGCCTTCAAACAGAGGCTGTTAGCAAACACAGCATGAATTAATGGGGCTTTTCCTTTTTCTCTTCCTCAGAAGGTACAAAAGAGTGAAGCAGCCAGAAGAAAGGACATTATGAGGAGGACAGGGGCATTAAAAAGAGATGTAGAAAAGCGAGAAGTTGAGAGTATGAATTGGAAACATATGGGAGCATCCCACTTGAGACTGGGCTTGCACTCATAACATTCATCATTCTTTAAGAGTATTTACTCTACCAAGAAGGATAGCAAGGGGTACGTACATTTTCTTTCAATCTAGGCAGCTGCCACATGGATGGCAGAGAATTTCAGATGATGGTAGCCAGTATTAAACTGTTCAAGATAGAGACCAGAGAAGGCTCAGGGATTAATGTACACTCCTATACCTGCTATAATTTGTTGACAAAAGCACCGTTTCTCATGAAGCAGCAGTATGAAATAGTTGAATGCATTCCTTAAGATATTGAGGGACATGATAAGTAGCAATTGAAAAAATTACTTTACCCAAGTGCTATGTGACAACCACTTTTATACTCACTGTGCATTGATCTTCAGTGATAAACATTCTTAAATTTGTCTCAGAGACAGAGCCCTGCTCTGAGGTTTTATTGCCATGTCTCAATCTCCCATCACCAACATACCATTTCCAAAATATATGCCCACACACGTGCTCACACACACACATCCCTTAATCTGAATTCCAAGGGTGAGGTCTACGCACATTGAGCATTTCATTTTCCAGGCTCTACTATTTCTGTTTATTTCCTTTTTCCACTGCCACTGTCATCTCCTAGTCCCTGAATGATGAGTTCCTCACTGGAGGCAAAAGCTGTACCTTTTTGATGCAAACCTAGTTATTATTAGGTGTGTATCTGGTTCAGGCCACTTCCTGATTGTGTCAGCGTGGAATGTTTGTATGAATCAAAGAGAATGGGTTTTCAGTACACAGCAGTGGCTCTGAGCTTGACACACTAAAAACCCCCCCTGGGTATACTAGTTAACTAGACTCTATTCCAGTTTCCTAAGTCCTTTTCCCTTTCTTTTCAGAGTGTACACCCCAATTCTTTTTGTTCATGCCATTATAATGACATGTCTTACTCTAGAGGTATGTGGAATCAGACAAAGCTATGAGTTGTGTAGTCCTAATAGCTAAGAAGATGATGAAAATAATTCAGAATAGAACAAAGTAGATAAATCCAGTCAAGCTGTATGATAGCATGGATTGAAAATTTCCTTAAATAGATGAAAGAATAAAATACTGAGAGGACTGACACTCAAAATGATGGGCAATCTGCCCTGTTTAAATTCTGGAGTCCCTGCCACAGTGATCATTAAAAGCCTGCAAGTAAATTTTAATCTATGTCTTAAGCAGTTTCTCTAATTTTTATGTAACCTTCACTAGTTGAGAAGGTAACCACAAAATTATTTAGATAATATAACCCTTGTTAGTGAATAAGAATCTTTTAACCTTAATAATATTGAAAGTAAGTGTAGACATGCTTAAGAGAATTATGATACTGATATTTTGTATTAAATATGTACTTAATAGCTTAAGAGTTTTTAACATTTTGAAGAATTTTATCTTTGAGAGTATTATATCAGCTTTATGATTTTAAGTGGTATAATTTGAGGTTAAAATTTTCTTATACCTATATATATTGTGGGATTGTTTAATATAAATTTAAAATTTCTCTTTTTATCAGTTTAATTGATAGACTTGAAAGAATAACTTATGAGGTCTATCCAGAATGTATCCAGCCATGTAATACAAAAAATAGAGACATTTATTAAAGAATATACAAGATACAAGAAACATAGGATATTGATTTCTCAGTCCCCCTTCAAAGTAGGCACCTTGGGACCTCACGTAGTTTTCCCAATCTCCATCAGCTGCACTGTTATGTTTTCCTAAATCACATCAAATATCTGAAGTCTCTTCCCTTTTAAAGGCGATTTTAGTTTTGGGAAAGACCAGAAGTCACAGGATGCCACATCTGGGCTATAGTGGGGCTGAGTTACCTGGGTGATTTGCTGCTCTGCCAAAAAACTCTGCATAAGACATGATACATGAGTGGGTGTGTTTGGTGATGAAGCTGCCAGTCACTAGCTGCCCAAAGCTGCGGCCTTCTGAATCGTCCAAATAGTTTCTGTGGAGGAATGTCCAAGCTTAATGCAGAATTTGATGCAGATTCGTTGCTCTGCTCACTCAGTCATTTTGAATATGACAGCCCCACAGTACACATGCTCACTCTACCGCATCTACTGCCCCCACTGACTAGTACAGTGAAGTTGTCATTGTTCATGCATGAGCATTCTAGTCCACCCTCCTCGGCTGCCAGGTTATATCAGTGTCACCCAAAACATTCTGGTTATACTAACAATAGCTGGACTTTTTCCAGACAGACAGTATAGATATTCAAGGAGGTTTTTTTTACATGTCTGTTATTGAAAGTTCTTAATAAGGAAATTGAATGTACTAAATTTATACAGTGAGTTTAACATGTTCAAAAGTTTAAGTTTAACATTTTAAATAAGAGAATATTAATTGAAGTTCCTTTAAAATTGAGCATTATATTTTGCTAAATTTATAAGTAAAATAAAATATAAATAGAATTAAACACAAGAAAAAACCTTGTATTAAATGAATTTTAATAAATTAAATATTAATATTAAAATCAAATAACACCTAGATAATTTTTTTCTGTTAATTAATATCTTCCTAGGGAACCTCAAATTTTGCCTTAGTTTTTTTTCATCCTCTTTTTGATGAATCTTCCAGGAATGAGTTGTGGAGTTGGATGTCAACCAGGTTCTACATTCTTGAAGAAGAGGTCAGCTTGGAGCAGGTCAAGGAGTCAGGGATGTAAATGTCACCTAAAGACTAAAGATCTGGCAGATACCATTTTGGGTGGAAAGGAAGAGATATATCCTAAGCCAGTTCTCATGACAAATGGTCTGGGTTGATTGGTTGTTGGCTTATTAGCCACTGCTTTTAGTGCAAGATGTATGCCTTTGTGGCAATCGGTCCCAGGCCAGTGTGTTGTTTCCTGAGTGGTGAATGGAAAAATTTTTCATTGACAGGAGAAGTGTGGAAAATCATGACTGCTGTTGGTTAGAACAAACGATAATTTGAGTTGAGTGGTTACCTTTCTTTTTTGTTAGAAATGAAACGAGCGAAAGATAGGTAAAGGGATGGTTCATCTTACTATCTCCACAAATTTATTATTAGACTTTTGAGGAAGAAATAGACTTATTGGTGGAGAAAAATTGTTATGCTTGAGAATGGGGACCTCAGTTTATATTGTCTTTTCTGTTCGTTAAGTGTGTTTCTCAATACATCATTAAAATTGTGGCAAATTAGCACTGATTTGTAGAAGAGCCACCTGCACCACAAGAGATTGGATGAAGTTTTGGTATTAGTTGCCACTGCTTAAGGGTGTTGAGCCCTGTGTTCCCTGATTCCTCATTCTTACTCCCTGCTTTCATTTCACTCATCAAAGCCAGGCTTGGAGCTCTTCAGAGGAGTGAGTGAGTTCTTCCCACATCCTTCCTTTGAACCTCTGTAAATCTTTCGGTTATATGTCCATTCCATTTGCTGTAACTTCAGAACAAAGTAAGACTGCTAGCTGAGCCTCCAATTTAAAGTTATCACTATTATGCAGATTTGTGAACAGGATGTAAAAGGAGAATTAAACCAACAGAATCAAAAGGATTCTAGCATATACCATGATCACCTGCACATAAAGAAGAGCAGAGGGTGCTATGGGGAGATGCTAGGAAGGCACCCTTCTGTGGGATTTGGAGGCTGTTCCAAGGTATGCTTGAACTACACTTGCATCAGGATTCAGCCACCAACCATGGAGTTTAAGCTAATAATGAAAGGAACTTGGTTAAAAAAAGAAAGGAAAAGGAAGTGCAATTGCAGAGGATTCAGGGAACAATACAAATAGTGTCCATGACTAAGTCCCCAGAGAATGTTCAGCAAATATATTTTGTAGAATTATAGAAGCACAAGACCTTTGAGGATGATGAAGTCCAAACCTTTAATTTTATGGATGAGGAGAGATTACAAATCTTGCCCAGGGCAATGGGCCCCAGTGTCCCAAGCCAATTTCCTTTCCATTGCATAAGGGTTGTTTGGAAGGTGATGCTTGTTGGCAGGATTCAATTACAGGCACAGGGACTGGCTGGTCCGCTTGCCTGAGGGGCTCCCTCCTGCTCTTCCTCCAGGATTGCCACTCATCTCCCTCAGAAATGAAGAGGTCTCTTCTATTTAAATTGCAGTGACAAAAACTGGTGGTTATGCCAGGAGCCATAGTTTACTGCTTTGATTCTTTTAGACTATTGCATTAAAATAGTATTTCTCTTCCCTACAAATTTTTGGCACCCTCTTAAGTTTTGCACCAGAGACAAACACCTCACTGGCCTCCTCTTAGTCCTGGCCCTGACTGGATTTAGAATCTCTTGATTAGAAGGAAGAGATGACTGGCTCCCATGGAGCGAACTTCTACCTGGCACCTGGTAAGGTATGGGAACTTAACCACCCACTGAAAATTTAAATCAGCCTGGTGTTTAATGTTTAAGATTTTCCAATGGTAACACTGATCAGTAATTGCCAATTACTTTATAAAGTTTTCAAAATAGTTACAAATAGAATAAAAACTAATATATTTTAATGAGCCACAGGAGGGAGGGTGGGGCTGGCCAGAAAGGAAAGATAGGGGAATGTTTTTCCTTAAGTTTCCATGAGATGGTCTCATTATAGCCAAGAGCTGATGGTGGTTCACAGAATGGCGGTAGCAATGGAAATGAAGAGAAGTGAACAGGTTTTGAGAATATTTAGCCAATAGAATGTCCTAATGGATTGGATATAAGATATGAGAGCAAGAATAGAGTTGGCATTGATTCTAACATTTTGGTCTAAGCAACTAGATGGATGAAATTACTGTCAACTGAGACAGGGAAATCTCTGAGAGGGGCAGGTTTGATAAAGAGGGTCAAGAGTTCAGTTTTGGACTTACTATATTTGAAACATTAATCAGACAACCAAATACACATACTGAATAGGCAGTGGGGTATAAAGTCATAATTAATAATAACAAGAACAACAACCATAACAAGAACAGAACTTCTTGAGAGCCAAATATGCTTCTAAGTAATTCACATGCATTAGTATTATTTTACTATCCCTATATTATAGATGAGGTCAGAGAGGTTAAGTATCTTAGTCCACTAAGATGCCAGGGGGCTGCTAAAACAAAAATACCATACGCTGGGTGGCTTAAACAACAAATACTTATTTCTCACAGTTCTGGAGGCTGAAACTTCTAAGATAAAGGTATCGGCAGATTCAGTGTCTAATGAGTTAACTTCCTGGATCACAGATGGCCGTCTTCTCCCTGTATCTTCGCATGGCAGAAGGAGGAGATGGAGCTCTCTGGGGTCTTTTAAATAAGGACACTAATCCCATTCATGGGGACTCTACCCTCATGGTGTAATCACCTCCCAAAGGGCTCACCTCTAAATACCATCCCTGGGATTAGGTTTCAACATGTGAATTTTGGAGACACACATACATTCAGTCTATAACATTAAGTAACTTGGCTGAGGTCAGGGATTGGTAAAATACAGCCCATGAACTAAATCCAGCTGAACAACTATATTTTAAGTAAAGTTTTATTGGAATACAACCATTCTCACTTATTTATGTGATACCTATGGCTGTTTTCATGCTACAACGGTAGAGCTGAATAGTGTGAAAACACCCTCCTCATGGCCCACAAAGCCAAAATATTTGCTAGTCACGCTGAAAGCAAAGAGTCTGCCAACTCCATTCCTAGGAGATTCAGCTGGGCAGTAGCAGAATCTGATTTTGAGTCCAGCCTGACTAGCCTAAGAATACACAGAGCCCAGCCATAATAATGGACTATTTTCTCCCAATAATATGCAAGCTGTTCTCATTTTTAATATAAAACAACTTTATTTTCCTTTTTTCTGAAAGCCATTGGACTCGTTTTTTGTCCCAAATTCCATGCTCTTCTTACCCTTAGAATAAACATAGTTTCTGTGAACAGTGGTTAGGGGCCTAGATCTAGGAAAATTAAGCATTTCTAGATATTTCATATATTCTTTCTTAAGACAAAAAGAGAATGGTGAGGGCTTTAGTGTAGAAGATAGGATGGGAACATTGGAGGAAGGAAGAGAGATGTCAGCTTGGAGGGTGTGACATCCTTGGGGTCCAACCTCCAGAGGGGTTTGGCAATGTGGAAAGTGCTCAAGTGTGTAGGCCAGGGTAAGAACTGGTACAATGGTCACTTTTCCTGACTAGGAATGTGAAGGTTTTCCTGACTAGGAATGTGCTTTACCGATCCTGAGTTTCCCACTGGGGTAAAATTTGCTAAGGCCCACTAGCTGCCTTGAGTAAGCCTCAATGTCACCAATTCCATGCCTAGAAACCCCACAAGTCAGTTCTCTAGCTATAATGCAAGCAGGCCACCACCTTGGCCATGCTCTGCATTATTGAAGGCTATAGTTTTTAGCTACTCTTTGAGAGCCTCTCCCCTGACCCATGTCAGGGTATTTGAAAGTATGAAAGGGGCCTGAGGACATTGTGAAGGTTATGGGAAGTAGTTGCTACTGAAATTTGGGCTTTAATTGAGCCAGCTAAGATCACCCAAATAGATGTTGGGATTGGAAACTTCTCATACAAAAGGATAGAGTAAATAAAAGTAATGGATCATTTAAAGGAACTGCTCATTAAAGTACATGGTGTATTGTAGGTGTTTAATAAATGGTACATTGACATGATGATAATGGAGGAAATAACAGAAAGGACACTAATAATTGGTGAAAAGGGGAGACAAGGCACACAGGCTCTGGATTTTAGAGAACCTCTAGAATGCTTTATCTAACGGATTAGAGACATTGGTAGCTGTCACACTCATTTTGGGAATGCTAAGGCATCTGAGATTGAAATTAATTTTTTGGCCTTTGGCCCTAAAGCAGATAAAGTCTGCTTATGTTTATTTTACCCGCTTGCTCAGAACGCCCTTTAATTCGTAAATCTGGTCCACAGTGAAAGGATAAATCTCAGCCCAGACCTCTGGAAACACAGTAGATTGCAGATGAGATGATGCCACACCGGTATAGTTTGTCTATTACAGGACGAAGCTCTGGTATCGATGATGGTGTCATTTTTCTGAGCCAAGAGCAGAGTTTGTGTCCATGGCTGCTCTGCTAATGACAGCATTAAAAAGTATTGAGACTTAGATAGTCCTGGCTCTTCTGTAGCTTCTGTGGCACATCAAGACCAGTATTTCCTCTGTGGCTGTCAGTGCGCCTGGACTGCAGACTTAAAGATTGGATTTGCTGCTAATAAAGAGTTGGCAAGTGTAAGGCTGATGATCACAGCACTAGTATTAATGCCAAACAGAGTGGTTGGGTTTTTAAGGCTTTTAGGAGGGGATACCAGTATTAAGGCTCTGTAGAGGCTACCAAAGTATAAATAATAAAAACCTCTCCTGATTGCTTCTCCAGTCCCAGCCAGTGCTGCCTGTCCTTCTGATCTCATTTCTCCACTTCATATGCAATGAGAGCTTCTTTTTCCTGTCCACCAGCTGAAGTGAAAGTAAACAAAAAAGAATCTCACTCTACTCTTCCCCAGTTTCACCTGTAACGGCAGGATTTTTTTTCCAAGCAGTCTTTCTTTGCAACTCAAATCCTAATTTAATTAAATTCGGTTTGAAAAATATTTGGTAAACATTTTTAATGCTTCTAGAACTTTGTTGGCCATTGTTGGGGTCCAAGGTATGGGGATTGCCATCATAAATTCATAAAATGCTTCCTGTTAAAGAAAAATTCAGGTCTAAAGCCTCTTACATAGAGCAAAATTATGATTAAATACGTAAGAGTTGTCAGGCAGCCTGTCTTCACCTGAGACTCCCAAAAGATGGCTGTTAAGTTGGTCAACACTTTGAAGCATACTTGACAAATCTGATCATGTCATTTCACTTAATGGTGAACAGGCACTGGGGTGTTGATTCTCAATGATATAACATTCTTTTTGTACCTCCATTTTATTCTAACGATACTGTTTTTGCAACTCTTTACACCGTGAGGCTTCAACTATAGGTAACCTAGTAATCATCTCTATTAACCTTGATTAAATGCTAATGGATTAAGTATAAAGACAAGTGAGAAGTGTCAAAAACAGAAGACTAATAAAATTACTTAGATAATTTTGGCAAAAATATGTTTTCTTTGAGTGATTGATTCCCCTAAAGATATCCACCAAATATATCTATGTCCTAATCCAGAACCTGTGAATATGTTACCTTACATGGCAAAAGATACTTTGTAGATGTGATTAAGTTAAGGATTTTTAGGTGGGGAGATTATCCAGGGTTATCTGATGGTCTGGATATGGTCACAAGGATTTTTGTCACAGGGAGGTAGGAAATATGAGTAGTAAGAGGTATGACAATGAAAGCAAAAGATTTGAGTGGTGTAAAAAGGACAGGGGTGCTGGGGCAGGGGGTGGGGGTCTTGAGTCAAGAAATGCAGGCAGCCTCTCAAAGCTGAAAAGGGCAAAGAAACAGATTCTCCCTTCAAAGCCTTCAGAAGGAACCAAACCAGCTAACACCTTGATTTTAGTCCCATAAAATTTATATCAGACTTCTGATCTCCAGAACTTATCAGAGAATATATTTGTGCTATTTTAAGGCACTAAATTTGTGATAACTTGTTGCAGCAGCAATAAGAAATGAACAGATTTTGTACCTGGAATTGGAGTGCTACTGTAACAAATACCTAAAAATACGGATGTGGCTTTGGAATTGAAAGCGGATAGAGGATTGAAAAATTGGGGGGCATGTGGAAAAAGCAGCCTACATTCCTTTGAGCAGACAATTGGCATAAAGATGGATATTAAAGCTGTTACCCAGTGCATGTCTGGCTGCCTGCCACAATGAAAGCCAAACTCAGAGACAGGTTCTGGTGGGAAGGAAAGAGATTTATTCAAGTACCGACAACCTGAGGAGATGGGGGATTCTTGCCCCAAAACCCATCTCCAAATCTCAGTGCTGGCAGAGGTTTTTCTTATGAGTGAGAGGGAAAGAAGATCAAGGCGAGGGAGTTGAAAAATTCTATATGTGCAGGTTAGCACAGTCCATTCTGATAAGGACCCTAAAACTGGTCAAGTTATGGTCTGGTGAGTGTCATCATGGTTTTACAGTTAAAGGTCAGCAAATCTCCCAGAGCTGGGATGACTGATGGTCGGAGTCTGTATCTTTTAAAGTTAGTTCCTAGGATTCTTATACAAACATGCTGCTTATCAACAAGCTACATATTAGTCTGAGTGAACATTTACAGAAACAACATCAAAAGAATGGTTCAGTGGGTTACAATTCCCCACTGTTACAGAGCCACTGCTAGTGAAGGCTCAGAAAGAATTAAATTGCATATCAGAGAAAATCCGTATCATTTCAGAGAATATTTAAATTGTCATTAAAAGACTCTTGATAGAAACATGGACATTAAAGAGGCTGCTGTTACAGGCTCGGAAAGATATGGTACTATGTTATTGAAAACTGGGAGACAGAATTCTTCTTATTTCATTGCAGAAAGCATAGCTGAATTTTGTCAGGGAGTTGAGTGAAAAGCAGAACTAATACGCAGTGAGCATGGATATTTAGCTGAGGAGACTGCCAAGCAAAGTGTTAAAGATGCAGCCTGGTTCTTCTTGCTGCCTATAGTGAGAGAAAGGAGATACACTGAGAGAAGAAACTTCAGCAAAAAGGAACCAGGACTTGATGAGTTAAGGAATGTTCAGTCTATTCAAGCTGCAAAAGATACCGACATCAGGAGATTCACTGTCAGGATGGTAAACTCTACAGAGAAATCCAAGGGTGTGGCTCTACAGTCTTTTTCTAGATCCTTAGAAGAGACAAAAGGGCACAATATTCAGCCCCACAGAAGCCTTTTTGAAGTGATTAGCATGCCCTCAGGCTTACCAAAAGAAGCCAAAAATAGAGATGAGATTATCTAGGAAAGACTTGTGAAGGAACATCTTGTCTAATGAAATAAATTTCTGAAATATAACAGGAGACTCAGAAGTTTTTAAAGGATGTTATATCAGCAAAGACACTATTTTTGGAGACTAAAAGTGACTAAGAGAGAATGAATCTAAAGGAAGTTTTTTTATTTCCAAAATTTGACAAGCAGAAAACAGGCAGATATAACTATACAGCTTCAAGCTCATACTACCCTGACTGAAAAAGGAAGGATGATTCTATGGGCAGAAGGTCCTCCAGGTGGACTCAAGGGCACAGAAAAAGCAATGATTTGGGGGCCTTAAAATTGAATGGAGTTTGCCCAGTTGAATTTCAAAATTGCTTGGGATTTTTTTTTTTTTTTTGGTGGCATGTTGGGGGAATACATATAATTGTCATCCTGTGCCTGTCCCATCATTTTAATTCTGGAATACATAACTTGAGCCTCGAATGTCATAGGTACACAGATAGACAGGAATTTTGTGCCTTGATGAAATACATCTAGAGTCTCATTTATACCTAATTTAAATGATTTAATGATGAGATTTGGGACTGTAGAACTAATGAGACTTAGATGACATTCTGAACTGGAGTTAATACTGTAATGGGTTGAGACTTTTTGAGGCACTGGGGTAGGGTGAATTCATTTATGTGTGGGAAAGACACAAATCATTGTTATAGCTGTAATAGAAAACTAACACATTCAGTTACTAAAACATTTCTTAAAAGATCCTGTAATTCATGTCGCTTTGCTTTTTGTTGCTTCCAGTGACAAGTCTTTGAAAGTGAATGTGGATAATTCAGCAAGAAATTTCTTTTTCCTTAATTATTCTCTTAATTGAAGGTTGGCTCTGAACTACAGTATTCAGAGAATTATTTTATTTACTGTATAGGGCTGTGTGCGTGTGTGTGCGTGTATGTGTGTGAGAAAGAAGTCAGTTCTTTATTCTGACATCGTGATTGAAGGTAGGTAGCATTAGATTTGTTCTTTTGGTTAAGATGTAGTTCTTGGCAAACCATTGTCAAGATTTTATGACACACCCCCACATTCATGTTTTTTTAATTCTCCTTAGCTTACCGTTTTCGAGTCACACATATTAAATGATAGCTTCAATTATATTGTGCTAGACTAATTATCATAAATCCTAAAGCCTAGACCATGTCTTAACACAAAGGAAGCTTTCAAGACATGTCAGTCTTGTTAATTGTATGCTGAGAAAATGAAACCCAGTAGAGACTTTCCCTTTGGTAACTGAGAGAAAGCCCTACAGTTTCTTCAGGCCTGAGATATTAATGATTTGAGCTCATAATTTATTAAACTTTTATTGTTTAGGTACATTTATAAAATTGCAACTCTCCCCATAAGTGAATACTGAAAATTCCACATTCTATATTCCACAGTGCTATTTACTATTCCGTTGTAAAGTGTTGTAATTCATATAGAAAAATACTTAGGGTCCTTCTAAGATCTATTAAAAAGGACTATGGCCACCTACTATTCAAATCCAAGATACTAAGACTAATCCAGTTTCCAGAACTTATAGGGAATTTAATGAAAATTTCATGAATATTGAATTGTTGCTATAACCAATTCAAGGAACAGAAAAATAATGAATCAACTAATTTGTGTCAATGAGCTGAAAAAAAATTAATGGCTTTTTTTTTACTTGTCCCTCAGGAGTTACACATGTTTGCAGAGAGAACAAACCCCTGGTCAGTCAAGAAAAGGGACCCTGCCTTCAGTTGCCCGCAGGCCTCAGGATGTCACACTCATTTCTTAAAGGCTCACTGGAGAATCAGGGGCCTTCATGGGGGAATTACAGAGAAAAAGGGGAAGAGGAACATTTGCCTCAGCCATTGGGGGTCCTGTTAGTTTGTGTAGAAACAGGAAAGCATCCAAAATGTATTTTATTTTTTCTCTAGAGCAGTCCAGCTTTGTGAGGAAGCAGAACACCATCATATAAAAGTTTAATTTTCTGCTGTATGTATAGAATAACGACCTTGCAAGGAGAGCAAGAAAGAAAAGATTATTACATTCCTGTTAGCAAATTTTGCTTTTCTGTCCTGTACCCCAAGCTCGTTCTTACAAAAAAATGGAAAAAAAAAAAAAAGAGAGAGAGAGAGAGAAAGAGAAAGAAAGCTTATGGCCACAGCTGTCTCCTTATCCATCTTCCCCGATCTTCGCTTGGGATCCCGTGCTGCTGAAATACCAGCTAGAGCACACCACTCTAAAACACACTCTTCAGATCCAACCGCCCTCCCGACCTCCGTGCCTAGACTCCCGCTTGCTCCCGAAAGATACGCCTGAATGCTGCACTGATTTCTCAGATGTGGCGGGCCCAGAACAGAAATTATCTCTTTTTTTCCTACAAATCTCCCTTCCTCTGGCATATGCCATGTCAGTGAATAGCACTAGCATCCACACAGTCACCGAAAGCAGAAAACTGACATCAGAGTGAGTACCCGTCTCTCCTCCTCGCCCCTTCCGAGTAATCCATTGCCAAGGTCTATTCACTTACCATGTGCAGCACACCTTAAATCCATACTTTCTTCATTCCCTAGGTCACTGCTAATTGCAGCCTCTGGAAATTTCTCCTTTGAATCGGCTTACTAGCACGGAGAGGTGCTACTGACCTGCGGTCTCACCAACTCTACGCTGCCTGTCATATAGTCACCAAAACTGATTTTTAATTTTTGTTATAATTTTGGGACATGGAAATAAAATTCAAAGGCAGTCTAATTAGAAAGTAAAACAAAATAGAGAAATACAAATAAAAGTCTCTTACCTTTTCCCCACTCCACTCTCATTCCAGAAGTAAGCATTATTAACATATTATTAATTAGTGTCTTACCAGACCTTTTTACAGACATTTATGCAAATATGCACTTACACACACAATTATTGCTATTTAAACTAATGGAATTATAGTGTCTTGATTTACAGCTTGGTATGTTAACAATGTCTTAGAGATTATTTCATGTTAGTAAATATAATAATATGTAATGTTTATTTAGCAATTATCATGTGCTAAAAACTGTTCTAAGTGTTAGATATGTATTATCTCACCTAATTGACACAGTATCTCTCTGTAGTGAGAACTATTAATAGTATTCCTAGTTTACACATAAGATAATAAAAACATATAGAGGTTCATTAACTACAGATAAAAAAGAGAGTTAAATAATAAAAAAATAATTTAGCTGGTTCACAGAATATAAATTCAATTTACATTTCTATATACCAACAACAAGCAGAAAGTACTAGAATCTACAATTGCATGAAAAAAATAAAATAACTAAGAATAAATATAACATGTTGTACACTAAAAACTATAACACATAATTATTTTAAAAAATTTAAAATACCTAAATGAACAGAGAAATAAATCATGGTCTGGAAAGATTCAATTTTATAAAATACTAAAATGCTATACCAATTGATCTACAGCTTCAATACACTTCCAATTAAAATCCCACAGGTCTGTGCATATGTGTGTAAATTGACAAGATACTTTTAAAGTTTATCTGCAAATGCAAAGGGCCAAGAATAGCCAAAACAATACCGAAAAATACCAATGCTGGAGAACTCTTATAGTTTAATATCAAATTTACTGTAAATGAATAAGAATTAAGTTAGCATGGATAGCAAGACAGATGTCACAGAATAAAGAGCTCAGCAACAGACCCATATTTAGACAGTCACTTGGATTTACAAAAAAGGTGCCACTACAGAAGAAATGAAAACAGGCAGTCTTTTCAATAAATGGCGCCAGGACAATAGAGTACCCAAGAGAAAATGAAATCTTGACAATATCTTACACTACACATGCACACACCCATGATTGCTGAAGTTGCACTATATAGGAAAAGCACCTAAAATGGTGAATTTTTATGCTAATGAGAAGCATGTGGTGGGAAGGTCAATAATAGAAGAACGGTCCTTTGACAGCATGAAGAATGAGAGAGATAGAGCCAAAAAATGAAAGAAAACAGGAGAGAACATAATATAATCCTTCCGCATCATCCTTCAAAGTTTCATTAAAGTTTTTAAAGCTAGAGAATTCTGAGTATGATTCAATTTCTTATGGAAACGGCTACAGGATTTACGCTTGTCTACTGGTTGGCACGGATCTGAAACAATGTGTGCACTGATGTGTGAATGCAATGTCAGGAAAAAAACAAGGAAAGAAGTATTGGAAATTATTGGAAGGATTTTGAAATAAAATTACAGCTGAGATTAGTGAAGTTTTCCCTGTATTGGAGGCCATAGCAGCTGTTCGACTACATTCATATGCCCGGTCCTATCACATTAATTGGCATAATGCAGGTACTCAATATACGTGTGTTAAATTGAATCACTGCTTGGAAATTGAGTATAAGAAAGCAATTCATCCTCTTTTACGGTGATTAGTGGATTCTGGAAAATATCCAAGGTGATGGAAGGGACAAATGGACTATCAGAAAGTTGTTAGAGTCCTGTTCTAAGCATGACACAGGCTTCTGCTAAGATGATTGAGTGACCCAAGACCCAGGTGAAATACCCCCATCATCACATCAAGCTCCAAGAAAGAGAAGAGAATTTGGGAAAGCAGATAATAAAATAGGGAGGTTTATAATTAAGATTTAAGTGTTCTTTCAGAAAGTAAATGTGTATAGAAAGGAATCTCAACTTGCAGTACCTAACTTCCCACCAGACATACTCTCAGGGTGACTTCTTCCTCCTGTTTTCCTCGGCTTGAATATTTTAGCTAATTTCAAACATTGTAGATTGTGATTAACCATTGAATCAAGCACATAAACATGACAAAATGTGAGGTTGTCACTCATTCTTTGGGTTATCCAGAGACGATGCCATTGAAAATGATTCTCTGAACTCTTGGGCCGTTTTGAAAATTTTTTCTTTCAATAACATAGGCACTCTCTCATGCAAGTTTTAGGGTATAAAAATGTGTTCTCCTTTGGGTCAACCTTCACTTTGGATGTTATAAGTAAATGATTTTCTGCATTCCCCCGCCCCCCCCCAAATTATGGGATAACCTATCTGATTTTGAAGTTGAAACCAATAAATTAATTTGTTTTCCCCCTCAAGGACTTCAGGTTCTCCATAGAAGGCCTCATTGGACACCTACTACATTTACATATAGTCTTAGTATTTATTTCTAAAAGAAAAATATTCCCCACCTCATTCTTCCTACTACCCAGCGATGGATACCATGGGAGGAGCTTATATGTGTGGACTAGGAAGGACACCAAGGCAGGGCTGTCCGTGCTGTTTGGTGGTGTCAGCTGCTCCGTCGGAAGTCACCAGTCACGGCAGATGACTCCTACCCACCATCCTCGGGTACTTCACCTGAAGTCACATATTTAGAACCAGTGTTGGATGGAATTTGGTGTTACCTTTGCTACAAGAAACATTCAGATAAAATATCCGAAGGCCATCCAAGTGTTGGTATACAGCAGTTAAATTCTATTTCTAACACTTTTACTTACTAGGTTAGAAAACAATACCATCAGGTTTCAATCTTTGGTCCACCCAGATGGCTACATTTCAAGCAACCAATATACTAAGGTCTCTGTCAATCACACTAGTATCTAAATACAGATGATTAAGAAACAGGATGATTGAAAGTTGTACTAGCTGGCTATTCACTGGGCAGTTAAAATTAGGAATGGAGGATGCATTAGTAAGGGTCAATGATAGGCAATTCTGAAAATTTAAAATAATCCACTGCTGATTAATAAAGAAATGGCTCAGGTTCAGGCTTACACACCTCTTCTCATCCTAAAACAAGGATTTAGTAACTGACAACCTATTCCTCAAAAGGTGTTGATATATTGCAAACTCATGTATAGACCCAAGCAGAATATAAATTCTTTACTAATGAAGTTTTAAGGAAATCTGGTAATCTTGGGAATTTTTCTAATATTTTTCACACCTTAGAATGACAAGTACTGACAGAACAAAATGCTGCAGGTTCACCAAAAAATAGGCAAACATCTCCCAAAAATGAGAACAAAGGCTGCAATGCCTTCACCCATATGTTCTGATAGAGAACCTCTTTCCATAAAAACTTTGGTTGCTAGTGTTTGAAAGGAAGTTGAAAATGGGAGTAAGTATGAAATCTTGTTAGTTAAGTATATTTTCTCTTTCTTATATGATTCTTATTGAGAGTATCTGCCAGATGCTAGACCAGACCTACCTCCTGGAATGTCGATGAGGCAAACATGAAATTAATAAATCCAAGATTCTGGAAGCCACATAAGTCCTTTTCATCTTTCACTTGCTTCAGTGCTGCAAAAGATTATTGAAAAATCACTTAGGGTACTGATATTAATATCTACAAAAAACATCCCACAAAATTATTGATTTAAAAAGAGATAAACATGAAGGAACATGGGACAATATAATACAGGGTGGGGCAAAAGGGAGTTTACAGTGGTGAGTATGCAAAACAGTTTCTTTTTGTATTATTACTCATTAATTATTGTATTATTTTTCCTATGAACAACTATAAACCTACTTCTGCTGCACCCTGTATAATCAGTTTAGATCAGCGACTGTTTCTCACTATTGTTTACCAAGCATTGAGCTCATGCCAACTACCAGGTGGGTACTTAATTATCATTTGTTAAAAGATAAATGAATTAATAAGTGAATAAATAAAATAATTATGAAATTGGCCAGCACATTTACAATTATAAAATGTAGGCAATGAGACTTGCACAACTGGTATTACTGAGCCGGGGCAGAGCATGGAGAAGGTCATAGATAGGAAATATACATATAAGCTCTACAATAAAATTAACCATAATTTTTCTTTAATAAGTACCAATAAATGCAGATTATTTTTTCTCAATCAAATATAAAAGGGAATAGATGCCAAATGGGGAACAAAACATAATATAAACATGAGCAATAGAGATAAACATGTGCAAATAAAATTATTTTTAAAAGTTAAACAATAAGGTGATGACATTGCATCCAAGAATAATAAATAAATGGGAAATCATAACAAGTCAAGGATCAATAAATACAATAGCTTCTTAGATACAGTGGCAGTAATTTTAAGTAACTGTTGGGCTGTCCTAAACCAATGTCCAGATTCCAGTAAATAAACCATACTGAAAGTAGAATCATTATCTACTAACATGTCATTCATTGGAATAATTAGCCAGTCAATGGATGTTAGTCAAACAAAACAAAGTACTGTGAAGCTAACAAATTTCTGTTAGCAAATTCCACTGAGGATCTTTAAAATGAGACCAAAAATGCCTTCAAATTGCCTTTTAAAAGTGTAAAGGACTTCCACTTCCAGAAGGGATGAATAAAATCACAAGTTACCATTGCTTCCACCCTAACGCAAACAAGCTAGATAAGCTATAAAATCAGTGTTTTCTAATACGTCTGAGACCTGAGGATGTAAAGAGACCTAAATCAACTAATTTCCGGACCGTGACAGTTTATTCTTAGCAGTGAAGTAATTCATAATCATGTTCATGCCTTGCGAAGCAGTGAAAGAAGGCAAAATCTCCCCTAAACATGGATAAAAGGAACAAGAAAAAAAATTAACAAGCCTTTAAAGTTGTGTGTTGAATGATATGATAAACTAGAATCCTAAGCAGCCGCAGCTACAGGGCAGTCGCGCTCACCCACCAGATATTCGCCTGAGCCTTTGCCCACTGCACTGGACACGCTGAAGGCCTTCGTCAAAGGCACGGTATTCGGCCTTCCAAGCCTGGGGAGGCCTTTCTGCAGACAGAAAGGCGGTGGTGGCAAAACAGAGATCAAAGACAATTCCCCAGCTATCCAGAGAGCAAATGACAAAGAAGGAAAATGTAATTAAGGGGGAGGTGAGTGGTTTAGGAAGCCAGCAGCAGGGCAACAAAATGTAAAGAGATGTCTAGAATCTCAAAGGATGCTCAGCTCTGAAGCCCTACAAAAGAGAAAGTCCATATCAAAACATTCTAAGCCAATGGTGAACATAACCTAATAAAATTTACAACAAATGTCAGGCCTATTTCAATTACAGATTAATTATACAAGTTCCCAATACCATCAATCTCACAAGAAAATGTGCAGTCCTTCTTGGAGGAATAGATATTATTTATAATTTTTACACACAAGGATCAGCACAAAATCAGAGGCTATGAGAAACAGAGAATCAAGGAAATGTGACCATGGGAAAGGCACAGTTTCTCTCCAGAGAAATAGCCCCAGAGGTGGGCCAGATGTTGGAATTATCAAAATGTTTTTTTAAATAACCAGGAAGACTAATTCAAAGATCTCTTGTAAAAAGTAAACAGCAGGCATTAATAGATGAGAAATTTTAGCAAGTATGTGGAAATTATAAAATGAACCAATGCAAATGTCAGGAGCGAAATAACAATATTGGAAATGAAAAAAAAAATCACTCAATGATATAAAGAGTAGATTGGACATAGCAGAATAAGAATTAGATACTGACCATGGGTCAGTAGTTTATATAAATTGAAATACTAAGAGAAAAATACTGAAAAGAAAACATAATAGAGCAAGATCTGTAAGACAATATCAAAAATTCCACATACGAATAATTAGGGGAGCAGAAGAAGAGAGAAAATTAAGCAAAAGAAATATTCAAAAAGATAACTGAGGATTTATCAAATCCGATCAATGAAATCAACCCAGAGACCCAAGAAGTAATCACATATAAACGTTAAGCAAGATAAATTCAAAGAGAAGCATACTAAAGCACATCCCAGTCAAACTGCAGAAAACAGAGATAAAACTTCAAGACAATAGTCAGAGACTCATGCCGATGCCACGCAGGGCTCAGCAATAAGAATGATGTCCTACTTCTAACCAGAGACAGCGTAGTCCAGATAGTGCATCATCTTTTCAAATGCCGACAGAAAAACAATGTTAACCCAAAATTCTATATTCAGTACTAAGAAGATAACATTTAAAAAGGAAGATGAAATAAAAACATTTAAAAATAAAGAATAGCTGAGGGAATTTATCAAAAACAAACCTACATGATAAACAATAAGAAAGTAATTTCTTTAGGATGAAGGGCAATGATAGCAAGTGGTTATTTCTGGATCTTCAAGAAGTGCTAAAGAGCACCATAAAGTGGACTTTTCATCATGCGTATGAGTGTGTGCGTGCATAAGCACAAATATACATATATATGTACACACGTACTTATACACGCATACATACATTTCCCTAAAACATCATTGGCTGTTTACAGAAAAAGTAGTAAAAACATATTGTCGGGTTTTCATCATGTGCAGAAGCAAATGTGAGACAAGAACACAAAAGGGGGAGGTAAGTGGAATTGTAATGTAAAATTCTTACCCTGCTTTGAGAGTAAAATAATTATTTAAAAGTAGACAATAATGTTAAAAATGAATATTGAAATCTTTACAGCAATCACTAAATAAATAACACCAAGAAGCATAATTAAAATATCAACAGAAAATGAAACAAAGAACGCTGACAAAAATTATTTTCTCATCCAAAAGAGCAATAAAATAGCAACCTGGGAGCAAATAGATGAGGCAAAAAGCAAACACCCACATTATCGGCTTACTGCTAGCCATACAATTAATTATATTAAATATTAATGGGTTGAACAATTGAATGTATGTCATACTAAATTTTAAAAAAAGTCTCAGTTATGTTGTTTACAAAAAGCACACTTTAAATATGAAGACCCCAGAAACGTTAAAAGTAAAATGATGGGAAAAGAAAGACCCTGGAAACTTTAAGCATAAGCTGGGGAGGCTGTATTTGTATTAGACAAAGTAGACGTCAAGAAAATGAGTAATTTTAGAGACAAGTTCAAGATCTACGTGACAGCTGGTTTGACATCTGACGAGAGCTGTTTTCCTATCTTGCAGGTGGCCACCTCCACAGTGAGGACTCACTTGGTGGAGGCAGGGAGAGCAGAGGCTCTCTGCTGTCCTTTCTAATGAGGACACCAATCCTACTGGATAGGGACCTACCCTCCTGACTTCATTTAACCTTATTAACAGCCACGAAGGTCCTGTCTCCAAACAGAGTCACAGTAGAGTGTTAGAGCTTCAACATAGAAATTTGGGGAGGGGGCGCACAGAAACCTTTGGTCCATAACAAGTAGTAATGAATGTTTTCTTTAAAAAAGAAGACTTGCTTTCACTGGAGAGTAGTCGTTGATTTTGTTTTGCTGTCTGTTTTATTTAAAGACAACCTCCCATGGAATATCAAATTAGGCTAAGTAAAAGAAAACAGAAAGTATAATTCTGCACCTAGAAAAGTACCTGGAACATGCTGAGAGAAGTCATTTTATTTTTTGAAGTAATTCTTCCCATACAAAACAGACAATTAATTTAGCAAATGGAAAAGTTTATGTAACAGCCTTTAAATTATGAACATGTGAATAATTTCAAACATTTGTAACACTTAAAAATATCCCATGAAGTAATGGTCTAACATCCTGCCTCAAAATCTAGAAGCTAAACAAGCCAAGCACCAACTAAATCAAATAATACATTGTATTTTAAGACACATGGAAAAGCTGCATTGTCATAATGAAAAATAACCCTAACCCTAACCTAAGGTGTAATCAATGACAAGAAATAAATATAGGCCTATGTGCTGAAAACAGTATTTCTCTCAGCTAAATATTTGATGTGTTTTATGTGTGTAGGGGCCCCAAGAAATCAATCTTTTCCAGATAGATTGTTTGCCCCTTGACCTCAAAAGCAGCAAAGATTTTTAACTGATTCTCCTGTGTATGTTTTGGCCCAGTATTAGTAAGGCCTGTTCCTTTCCTCCTCTAGTTTTATTGCACCATCAGACCCTGTCTCTATTTATAAGAAGAATTTCTAAGGTTTTCATTTTCAAATAAATTGAGCGTTGGGACCAACACAATCTTGGATCTTAAATATTGTTTTTCTGGAAGTAAAGATGGGATCTAGTTAAGAGAAGAGAAAGTTTATGATCAGATTGTTTAAAATATACTTTTAAATATTGGGAAAAATCTCATAGAAAATAATTGAAAGCAGCCTTTTCTATGAAACTTGAGTAGACTCATTAAGAGTCCTGTACAAAGATTATCTGTTTATTTAAAAAAAAACAAAAACAAAATAAAGGAGGCTATTGTGTATTGTAATGGTCTTTGACCATCTGTAGGTCCCAAATAGATCATAATACATGTAGCAAATTTAAGAAATTTAACAATTCATTATATGTAACAGATGATGTTGGTGCCCTACCCAAATTCCCTAGCACTCCCACTCAGTGACAATCTGATACCCACCCAACTGTATCCCTGCTTTCCTTGAAGCCTTTCCCTGGCTTCTGGAGCTCACTTGGCTGCCACATGGAAGGTTGAGCTTGCCAGAAAGATAATGTTCCCCTGAAGCAGCCCTCCACAAATGCAAGATTGAAGTCATTGTATCAATACTCAGGTGGAGGGACAGTTCTGAGATATGTTGCACTGTCTTCCTCCTCTTCCTCATGTCCTCACTCTCTCTCTAGTGTTCTGAGATCACATCCCAAATAGATTTTGGTTCTTTAATCCCTGTCTCAATGTTCGCTTCTGGGAGACCCCCCAAAAAAAGACATCATAGGTCCATCGTTCATCTCCTTGCAATTGTTCAGAGGTTTAATTCTAACACATAGAATGAATCAGCACTTTCGGACTTCAATGATAAAACTGACACTTGCAGCGGCTGAGCTAAAAAGATTTAACCAATGAGACTATGTTGCAAAAGGCCTATACCAGAGCAGATTTAATAGCATTTCAGCCTGCCATTCACATATAACCTTTTTATGAAGGAGTTCTGAATGTCAATATCTGTAGGTCTTTACTGGGGGACCCATTAGCTTCTACAGAAGAATTCCATCATTTCCTTCCTGGGGAATTATAAGCCTCATTTTGGTATTCTGAGAACCTGGACAAGGTTTGCTGAGAGACTCATAATTTAATGTAATCTCCCTGTTTTGACTTTCTGTTTTCACCTTTGACTTTATCCATGTTGTGTGTCTAAAGCTTCAAGACTCGCTGTTTCCATTTCTCCTAATAATGGACCTCCAATATTTTTCAGAGGTGGGGAGAGCTGCTTACAGAAGGTGACAATGATAAGCACCTTATACATTAATTTAACTAACAGTCCTCCCCTGAGCCCCATGCCTTTATCCATATTGCATGGGTTCTCCAGTTGCTGGGACATGCCGGGGCACAGCAAGGGACATGGATTTCTCCTTGGTATCCATCCTGCATGTTGTTAGGTTTCAGCTTCCTCGGCTGTGTTAGCAATAACTCTTCCAACTGAGGCCACATCTCTCTCCTGTTGTTGTCTCCCTCTAAGGTTCTGTTTGTCCTTGTAGCCTTATTTCTTTCTTGCTCATTCCTTTTGTGTCATTCTAGTGGGAACCCAAGATGGAATAGAAAGAAGCACTTGGTTTGAAATTACCATTTTTAACAGAGGCTGAAGTTGTTTTTCACAGAACTATTGGCTAAGGATGTCAGGCATCATGAGTGCCCCAGTCCCCCCAGGCTTGCAAAGAGCTTGGTCTCACAGTGTGCTGCATTATGTGGATTCTCTGTAGAGTTTTATTTTTATAATGGGGAAGAATAAAGACCTAAAGTAAGAGTTAGATGCATGTTGCTGTGAAAATGAAGAGCAGGTTGACAGCTATTGGGGTGGGCGGAGAGATTGGGGAGCTGGGGAGCTGAGGGAATTGAGCACAAAAGAAAAGAAGAGAAAAAACTCATGGATGTGGCTAACAGTGTGGTGATTACTGCGGGGAGGGTGATGGAGGGAGCTGGAGGAGGGTGTGGGGGGATAGACGGTGTTGGACAGAGACTTGACGTGGGGTAGTGAACACATAATACGGTGCGCAGATGATGTGTCGTAGAAGTGCGCACCTGAAAGCTGTATAATTTTGTTAACAAATGTTGCCCCAATAAAGTCAATAAATTTTTAAAAAGACATAAAAGCCTCTCACATTTCTCTGGAAGTTGTCCTTTTTTTTGAACCAGTAATATGTAGTTTTATTTAATCTGCATGAATTTAGCATATTTAGTGCCAAAACCTTTGTTTTGTTTTGCCTTAAGGGAAAATTATTAAGAGTTTGAACATTTACTCACAGAGTGAGTCTTCGAAGGAGTCAAACAGGGTCAGTAGGCTAGATTAATAGGACCATTTTTCAGTCAATGGTTTGAGAAGCACTGGGGGCCAAGAAAAAGAACCAAAACAGATTTATTAAAAATGATCTAAGTTCATAAAAAATTAATATGTGCCTAATGAAGCATAAATCTAGAATGTAAAAGAGAAAAAATCATTACCTTAAAAATAGGGTGGTTATATGAGGTCTGTCCAGAATAAGTCCAGCCATTGTTAATATGATGAGAATGATATGTGAGACATTGATGTAACCTGGCAACCAAGGAGAGTGGACAGGAATGTGAATGAATGAATGACAACTTCACTCTACTAGTCAGTGGGGGTGGTAGATGCCATTGACTGAGCATGTGTACTGTGTGGCCGATGCATTCAAAATGACTCAGTAAGTAGAGCAATGAATCTGCATCAGATTTTGTGTTAATCTTGAATATTCCTCCATGGAAACCTATTTGGATGATTCAGAAGCCTTTTGGGGATGATGCAATGAATACAGTGCAAATAAAAGTATGGCACAAACTCTTCAAAGATGGTCAGGAATCTGTTGAAAGTAATCCACTTTCTGGAAGGCCTGAAACAAACAGAATACCTGAGAATGTTGAACATTTTAGGGCTGCAATCAGCAAAGGTCAGCAACTCATAGCACAAGATTTAGAAGCTGATCTGGGGATTCCAAAAACGACTATGTCCAAGATTTTGATGCAGGATCTTGTCATGAAACGTGTCATGGCAAAATTTGTTCCATGGCTTCTGCTTCCAGAGCAGAAGGAACATCTTGCTACAGCTGCTAATGGTTTGATTCAAACTGCTACCAATGAACCACATTTTCTCAAGAAGGTCATAACTAGAGACGAATCGTGGGTCTATGGCTACGCACAGGATCTGGAAGCAAAGGGCCAGTCATTCCGATGGAAGACACCTGGTTCTCCCTACCTGAAGAAGGCACAGCAAAGTCACAGCAAGATCAAGATCATGTTAACTGCGTTTTTTGTTTGGGAAGGTGTCATCCATCATGAGTACACCCCTCTAGGCCCAGCAATTAATAAGGGCTACTACCTCAATATTTTTCATTGGTTGAGAGATGCAATACAACAAAAACAGCCACAGTTGTGGGCAACTGGTGATTGGCAGCGTTATCACGACAATGTGCCCACTCATGCATCACGTCTCATGCAGATTTTTTTGGCAAAACATCAAATCACCCAGGTGACTCAGCCCCCCTACAGCCCAGATTTGGTGCCCGGCAACATCTGGCTTTTCCCAAAACTAAAATCACCTTTGAAAGGGAAGAGATTTCAGACCATCAGTGTGATTCAGGAATATGGGACAGGGCAGCTGATGGTAATTCTAACAAAGGATGTTGCAGAGTGTTTTGAACAGTGGAAGAGATGCTGAGAAAACTGTGTGAGGTCCCAAAGTGCGTACTTCAAAGGGACTGATCCATCCTATGTACAATGTTTCTTGTATCTTGTATCCTCTTCAATAAATGTCTCTGTTTTTTACATAACATGGCTAGATGCTTGGCTTGATACTTTCTGGACAGACTGTGTGTGTGTGTGTGTGTGTGTGTGTGTGTGTGTGTGTGTGTGTGTGCGTGTGCAAATACAGTGCAAATAAAACCAAGACTCAGGTCAGAAGCAATGCTTTAAAGTATCTTCCTACCATTAAAACAAAAAAGCTGCCTTGTTTGTAACCAAGAACCTCAATAATAGCATGTGACTTCATTCTAGAGCAAAGGAGAAAGTTGCATGTTTTAAATTTGATTCAGGTTTGGCATGTCAAAAGAATAAAGATTGTGTCACCTGAGGGAAACATAAATTTTTAAGAGCCATAAATATTAAAATGCAGTTAATATTAAAATTTCAGTTATACTTCCTAAGGATTACCTGAGTCACCAAATGTAGAAATATTTCACTTTTTGTCATCACAAGAGCTATGACTAAGACAAGTTGCCAACTCCCAGGGGTTTGGGTTGGAACTTAGGTTTTCACTGTGGCATGGTGACATTAGGGCTACATCACCGGTAGCTATGGCACCTTATGCTGTATGTGCCAGCAGAAAGTGGTTCAATCTCAGGGTGCTTATTTTAATTTTGATTTCTAATTCATTTTGGTCAGTTGAAGTAGTTGTAGGGTATGGTAGGGGAAATAATACAAGGGAACTATTTTATATATAAAGACTCCAAATAGTACATTCCTTATGTTTCATCAGCAATACAACTAAAATATGCAAGAGAGTATTAGGACTGACAGATTCTATCTGCTCCCTTCAATTGCCTATGCTTGAACTACAAAATTAGAGAAGCAAAAAAAAAAAAAAAAGTTGTCTTACACTTTATATTAAAAGAGTCCTAGAATAAGAGTAAATACTAATTATTTTACTCCAATATTCAGTTGCAAAGTAAAATGAGGTATTTAACATCAGTGAAAAGGAGGGGCAGGTTCATAAGAGACAGATGAGAGATGGATAGATGAAAGATAGCATGAATATCCCTTGCAGTTTATAAATAAGTGTTCTTAATAAATCTCATAATTTAAACAGAGAACTTGTTTAGGAAAATGCAAGAAAGATAAGGATCCTTTGTGCCCTATTCACTTGGTTATTTAAAAAAATAAACTCTAAATTCTGCCTAGGATTTAATAACTTTAAATGACAGAGTTTATTACGTAAGACCTTTGGTGAAAGTGATATGCAGCCTTAAGTTCTTTCACAAGTCTTTTTTTTTTTTAAAGAATTAGAGTTGCCAACTATGGATAAGGACCATCTTGTACTTAAACACACCAATGGAAAGAACATATGCCAAGGGTAGGCCATGACCATCACCGTGACCTGTTAGGAGATGTATCTGCACCAATAAGGTCATGCGGTAGTATCAGGAGTCCGGTAGCAGATGTGTGAACATTGTGTAAAGTTTCAAGAGAAATCTTTCCCTATGGAAACCCTCAAAGTTTACCCAGTAGGCATAATGTGTACCTGCCACAGTCAAAGACTAAAATCTACTAAAACCCATAGCAAGCAGCAAATGTAGCCAGTCAAATTTAGCTAATGTAGCAGATTCATGAGCCTAAAGAAACAGTCCTTATAAGCGACTAGATTTTGGAGTGATTGGATGCACAGCAATAGATAATCAGAGCAGCTACTAATTTGTTATCCAAGACAATCATTTAGTTTAACATGCTAGGCATGAAATAAAAGCTTGGACTCAGAAACTTATCTTTCAGAATTATTGACAATATGTTATAAGATAACCAAAGGCTCTATCCTTACCATAAGCCATCCTTAATCACAGTGCTAAGGAATCCATTGAAATTCCATTTCAAATCAAACTATACTGTTTCCTTGGCTATTAAAATCCTCACATGCACACTCATATACATATACACAGGACTCTAGTGTCTTGATGCTCTACAACTGTAATTTTAAATCTATTCTTCCATAAGTCTAGGAGTGAAAATTTAAGAGTAACCAACACAAAATTGGTTTGATTGCAAAAACAGTCCTCCAAATAAGAAATGGAATAAAGGGAGTTCAAAGTTGGAGAACATAGAAATCTTTACATAAACAAGAGATAGGAAAGAAGAAAAGAAGCAAACAGAAAAGATGGTAACAAAAAATAAGATGTCTTTGAAAACAGTTCCTTATATTTAAAATAAAGAATTGTGAAAGAAAAACTCAAATATTTTTTCAGGTGTCTGGAAATAGTTACGATTCTAATCTAATCACTTTAATTCTCTTCTAATGGTCAGTGGATTCCTGCTGGTTCCATCAGAAAGCTAGAGGTATTTTTATTTTTTAAGAGTATAGGTTTCCCAATTTGGATATTATTGTTCTTTGGAGTCTTCATTTTACATAAGAGATCACTCCATAGACCAATAACCAAGTCATTTTATACAGACCACTGAACAATTGGCCCATAGTAATGATCCTGAAAGCTGGCTGCCCTGTGCTAAATTTCCCCCCATGAGACGCAGGAAGAAACACCTGCTATAGTCTTTCTCTTCATCTCAGCCTTTCCATCAACCTGAAGAAGGATGGTAATGAACACCATTCAGATGTTACTTCTTCCCTAAGAATTATATTGTGATTTTCATTTTTTTATATATTTTTCACTTTTATAGATTTTTAGGGATATGTCTAAATGAAGTTTTCTCTCAGAAAATTCAAAGTAAGAATCACAATTTTAGGAATTGTGTAGGGCCTGAGGGGTTATTTCAAAGATGAGTTCACTACAGCCTTAAAAGACTAAGGATGGAACTAATTACCAGTAAAAGTGAAACTGAAATCCTAGCCTTATAGAATGTATCAGAACTGTTCCTAACTTTTTATAGGTCTATCTACATAATACTAGAGCAGTCAGTTGAAAAGCTGAGAGTTTGCTTTTATAATTTTGTGGTTTTGTCTACATCTTTTCTAAACAATATGGCTCTTCATCACATCTCTATAGATGGTAGATTGAAATGTTATCTCTGAGTCTTGTTGTCTCCTGCAGGCAGAAGATGGAAGGAGTTCCATCTGTCTCCCATCCTGAAATGAAGGAATTTTTTAGAAACTCCTACAGCATAAGCCTAAAACCAAGTTCAGAGATTTCAACAATAGCTTATCTGTCCATTAATTTCCACCTCCTGTAAACTTTTGTAAATATTAGACTACCCATAATATCAGACTTCCCAGATCTAGTATTTTCATTAACAATTATAAAATATTAGAAGTAAAAGACATCTTAGAAATCTTCTAGTTCCTCACCGATACATGAAGAAACAAAGGCAGAGAGAGATGAAGTGTCACAGATAATTCATACCAGATCACTGACTAGAATTCAAATCCTTTGATCTTACTCCAGGGTCTATTTACTATTACTCAGGGGCAAAGGACAAATTTGTGGTAGCTCTTCAGTTTTTTGTTCTCCCTCTAAACAATTTTTGAGTCAAGTGTCTATGAACCACTTCTTCTAAAGACAAAAACACTAGCAAGAATGCTTATAATAGAAAGAAAACAAAATAATTCATTTAATTCATTCATTGATTAAGTGGCACTCACTGTTCCAGGTGAGAATTTGCATTTTAGTGGGGAAGGAAGAGGCTAAAGACAGAAACTCTAAAGAAAATAAATAAACAAGCCAAATAAGTTCACATGTTGATTCATCATAAGAGGAAAATAACACAGAATGAAAGGGAGGGAGTTACTACTTTAGATTAAAGAAGGTCGTTCCAAGGCATAAACTCTTACACTAGAAGCTGAATGCCTTCAAGGAACCAGCATGTGAGACTTTGGGGAAGCCCACTCTAGAGCGAGGAGGCAGAGGACCTGAACCTGGAATGAGTATCTCAAAATAATCCAGGGGAGGAAAGGTCAATGTGGCTCGAGTGTAGTGACTGAAGGAGAGAATGGAAGGTGATGAGGTCAGAGAGAAGTAGGAGCTCTATCGTGTTTATGATAAGATTTTTGAATTTTATTTTTAATGTGAGGGGATCCATTTGAAGGTTATACACAGGGAAACATGATTCTTAATTGATTTTTCCTTTCAAATCACCATGACTGCCTGTGTGGGGAACAGATTACAGTGATGCCACTATAATTTGGTCAATATTTTAGACATGCAACGGAGAATGAAACAACCTAATCAGATAAGACAAGGCAAAAATAACTGAAATTATTTGAACATTACTTTGTCAAACCAATTGGGGAAAGTTACAGAAAAGGATGGCTGAAATCTGGAAACCCATACAACAGGTTGATGACAAAGAAAGGACCTTGCAATCTAATGATACTCAATACAGTTTAAGAACCCAGAAATTTTGAAGGTAGTCATTAAAACTCATGGTAAAAATTATGTGGTCAAGATCAGTCTCTTTCGCAAAAGTCAAAGTAATGAATCTTAATGGGAATATTAATATGTTATATTTTTAATCTATCTTATTTTCACATTCTTTTCTTTTGACTTTGAACATTTATTATACTTCTTCATGACCTGTCCCTGAAGGAATGGAGAGGCCTTCTAAGCAATTTCTTTCATTCTTCCTGGAGACCAAAGCAACCTGTTGAAGTGGTCTTATAAGTGATAGATCTGACCTCTATAATATATGTGAAAAGATTCCACAAGAGGTAAATAGGCATCATTTGTCAGTAAGGGATTATGTTAGTATGTATATTTTATCAATGCCATCTCATGAATCTTAACAATAAAATCATAAGATAGGGTTTTTTTTTTCCATTTTCCAGATAAGAAAGTTGAGGTTCAGAATGTTTGGCAAACTATCTTGGGTCACACAGCCAGTAAATGTCAGAGTTGAAATTCTAATCCAGGAGACTAGGAACCCCAAAGACCAAGATGTTCTCTTTGGGGTAGTCCAGAAAGGATTCTTTGTGTTAGAAGAAAACCTTAGGTAGAGTTCTGGCTGTCCTTCTGGTAGACCTTGTGGTACCTGGAGTGTGTACCAGTTTTCAGTCATTATTAATCACCTCCTCAACACTATTGGGAATATTCCTACATATTTTTTAAAACTTTAGTAATAATTGGATACTAATGGTGATTCAGAAAATTAGGATTAGTGTAGCATTGTAAAAGCTTTAAAGTTGTCTTTTATAAAACAACTTTTAAAAAGGTTGGATGCCATGTAAAATCTACTCCCTCTTTGATTGTAGTTCAGTGATGCAAATTGTTTTCCTTTTGGTGGTAATTTAATGCTCCCCTGAACTGGCTCCCATGATTTCAGAAGTTGGCCTCCAAGCGGCCATACTCTGATACGGACTCCTACCATGAGAAATTCATTTTCTGCTTGACTTTGTAAGTGAAATTACAGTCTGACACTGCTCCTTTCTGCTGTCACTGAAAGGTATTAATGTAACATGGCACCAGAAATTTATTTGCACGGCTGCCTTCTATTATATCCTTTGGTCTGAAGTGCCTTTTTAGATCCCTGTGACAAGAGGGGTGGAGGAAGAAACTGCTCATTGTGGCCAGAAAATAATACAAATTGTTAGGTCTCCAGATTTAGAAGAAGGAAACATTTTCAGAGATGTCTTAATAATTATAAAAGAGAACTGTTCTCAGAAAAAAATTATATAGATGTTTATATTCTGCTATCAAATCTCAAGCTTAAGATTGTCTTTAAATAGGATGTTTATCATAAGTCAGAAATTGTTAGAAGGCATACTATCCTTCAGAAACGGAACTCGTTTGTTGCTCTTTTTCACATCGGACAGATAATGTGCTGATGTTGTGACAAGATTTGAGGGAGGCATATCTCACACAAAAGCGTGAACACTTAATCATTGTGCTTATGAACTATCGTACAAAAGGATCTGGAAGTTATCTTGATATTGAAATTCATTGTTCAGGGTATGGTTACAGAGGCAAGGTGTTTAACATCAGAATGAAGTTTCTTGGAGTGTTTCCCTGTTGACTGACTTTGTACTTTCCCCATTCTCAGAGAGCAAAATGAGCCATATTTAAGCAGCAGCCTGTTTAGATATTCTGATCTGAAGACAACTCGCTCAAATTCTTCCAATATCCTGTTCATATCCTTTGCCAACTCAACATGATTTATTAATTACACGGGGTCAGCCATTTTTCTATCCAATTTGTGCTCAAGGGTCATCTACGCATGCCCCTGAGTTACCTCCCAGGGCCTTATTTTCACACCCAACGTGAACAACTTACACCCACCTCCTTGTATCACTGTTACTACAACATGGAGAGTGGTTTGTGTCCTGGATAACCCAGATGACAATCAAGCATACTTTTTGTGCAGATTGCTATATTCCTAGCAAAAGCACGATAGAGAAAGAGAAGATATTTGTTGAATAAATAAATTAGCAAATAATACCAGAGAAGTTGCTTTTCTTCCAAAGTTGCCCAAACCACGTTAAGCTTCCACAATCAAAATTAAAAAAAGAACCAGATCTTAATTTTGGTGACTTTTCTAGTACTGTTGGGCTCTGAATTAATCTGTTTTTCACTTTCTTTATACCTTTGGTTTTGTTGTTTAGTGCTTGTTATTTATTTAGATTTTTCCACAAAGTGTTGGCTAGTTATTTTTAAAATGCTATCTGAACTTGAATGTGGGCTACAGTTTGGTTCTCTGTAGACTTGATATATTTTTAGTTTTAATTTTTACCAATGGCAAGTCTTATAAAACAACTTGACTATGATAGTTCATTAAAAATAGTCAGTTTTATGCCCTGACCAGGTAGCTCATTTGGTTAGAGTATCATCCCAATATGCCAAGGTTATGAGTTCAATCCCCAGGGTCAGGGTACATACGAGAATCAACCAATGAATGCATAAATAAGTAGACACACAAATCGATGTCTCCCTCTTCCTCCCTTTCTCTAAAATCAATAAATAAAAAATAAAAATAAATGAGAAAATAACCTGTGTTTTCTGGGATCTTTCAGAGGTCATTGTTTTCCCTGTGGTTCTAACACAACTTCTGCCCATTATCTTGCCTTCATTCCCAAGGCTGAGTTATATGTTCCTCCCCTGGCTTTCATAGCATCCCTTATCACTGCACTGTTATTCCTTTCTATTACAGTGGATTATCAGTCCCTCCCACTCTGGACTTGTGTGTATGTTAAGAGCCTATGACCGATTCACTATTTCTCTTTTTATCCAGAACTTAGCATAGCATTTAATATAGAGTCTTAACATAAGTTTGGTGAATGAATGGATAAAGAATACATGATAGATAGATAGATGATAGATAGATAGATAGATAGATAGATAGATAGATAGATAGATAGATGATAGATAGATAGATAGATAGATAGATAATATATAGATAGATAGATGATAGATAGATAGATAGATAGATAGATAGATAGATAGATAGATAGATAGATAGATAGATGATAGATAAAATTTGATTTGGAGGAGATGAAGACAATCAGGACTCCCTTTGGGCTCTAGCATAAACCTCAACAGACTTTTGTCCACAGTGAACACGTTGATTTTGGAGTCTATACTAAAAACCTATATCCATTGTTCAGGTCAGTATCACATAGAAAGCAGGAGTCCTGGGGACTTTTTTTTTTTTTTACCAACTTCTCATATACAAAGACATTATGTCTAAAACCTAAAATTTCACATGTTTTTTGCCCAAGCTGTAAAGGTAAGGAAAATGTTCCAGATATGAGCAACGCTCCAGAGTGGATTTTTTGAAGGGAGTCTGATGGAGTTTGCAAGTTTGCGGCACTTCCCTGAAATACCTTCGGACATAGGCATATGGAGGCAACAATGATAAAGTTCCTCCCTCATGCTCCTAAACCAGTTCTGTGTGAGAATGGAAAAGGACAGACTTTTATGAGGTGAATTACTGCAAGATATGATGGGGAAAAAGTCATTATCCCAAGTGTCCAATCTCAGTTCTCACTGCCTGAAGATCAATGTTATTAATAATTCCAGACCCTGGGCTAAGCGGGACTGGTGTACATTAGCATACTTAATGCTCATGATAACTCAGTGAGACCCAGGGCTTTTTACATTTTATGGAAGTTAAAAGCACGAAAATTTTAATTATGCAAATTTGAAATAATTTAATGTAAAATGATCAACACATTCTAATTTTATTGACAAAATTTCAAATATAGTAAATGTCTCCCAATTTTAAAGAGTATGAAGAATTGCCTAATTTAAATGACAAGTCTGGAGAATTTTAAATAGTATTCATGCTTTCATAACATGTAGGTATGCCACTTTTGCTAGAAAATAATAATTATTAGAGTGAAAGCTAATACTTATTGAACACTAACTAAGCACAGGCATCATCCCCTTTATTTTTCACAAAACATCCAATGTTGTAGGACTGTTATTATTCCCATTTTGTGATGAGGAAAAGCTAAATAGCTAAAGTAGAGCTTAAACTCAGGCAGCCCAGCTCTAGCCTTCATCAAGGCTCTGCCTCACTTTTCAGGATTAGTCTTGGATTATGTGCATTTTGAATTACTATAACCCTTAGGAACTCCCCTCTCACAGAAAATATGCCTGCCTTGTAGGTATTATATTCTCACCTTTGACAATGAAGTTTTAGAGTCGTGAAGTAACTTGTCCAAGGCTTCAAAGCTAACAGAAGCCCAACTCATCCATCAGGAACATGAGCTGTTATGTCTAGATAACATCACAGACACACCTGGAAGATCAACCTAAGACTCCAAGTCCTCCTGTTTTGTGCCTTTGTGAACTCAGCTGTTTGCTTAACATTGGGTAAGCTTAGCCCACATAACTTCACATGTTCAGTCCCTAAGCCTCTTTTCATTTCCCAGATCCATCAAATACTAACCTAGTCCTAAGAAAAACATACATATCCCAAATTCCTGACTACCTTCCCTTATCCTTCAATTAAAGTTGAGACAAAAGATCCCTCTGGGCACTTTCTCTAAGTGCCCGCACTTCTCACAGTGTCTGTTCTGTAACTTTAGCACCACCTTGTCAAGCAGCAACCAGAATCAATACATGTTTGACCCAGGCAAGTATCAGGGGAGGTGGAGAGAGTTAGTCACTAATCACCATACCACCCATTCTTGCTATCATATTTAAATAGATCTTTGCAGTGCCTGGTTTACCCATAATATAAGATGCATTCTCTCCAGGTTGGCATGAAAATTGACAAAAACTGTACCTTTGGAAGCTGGAAATTAAGGACATGTCCTTTTCCTATTCTCTTAACAGAGCCCCACAGCCAATAAAGCAAAGTTTCTGTATGAG
This sequence comes from Mormoops blainvillei, assembly GCA_004026545.1. Taxonomy (NCBI): domain Eukaryota; kingdom Metazoa; phylum Chordata; class Mammalia; order Chiroptera; family Mormoopidae; genus Mormoops; species Mormoops blainvillei. The sequence goes on along the minus strand of PVJD01001877.1, from coordinate 1,271 downwards.
CACAAGTTCACAATGATGCATTTTGTTGGCTAACAATTTTTGCATAGATGGTGCTAAAGCTCTCTGCCTTTTGTCCTGGTGATGGAGTTAACATTAATTAACCCACGTGTGTGTGTGTGTGTGTGTGTGTACATGTAGGCACATAGGTGCAACAGACTGACAAGAAAGGAAAACATTTCCTCCAGCAAGATGATCACAGCCTATTCATTGTAAACCCTCTTTGGTACAAAATAAATTCCTTTTTTAGAAGGACAAAAGATCCCTGAAATCAGAAGATCCTACCAATCCACAGCTCTGTGTCCTATTCCCTGGGTAGGCACAGGCACTGAACGTTGATGTGGAAAAACATTTGCTTCCAGGCCACCTGAAGTAGCTACTGGAATCAAATCCAAACCAAACCAAACCAAACCAAACCAAACCAAACAAAAACATTGTTCAAACTAAGTGCGCAACCTAGTTTCTTCTTTATTATCATCTGCCTCATTATTCAACATTTAAAATTTTCTGCTACCCATAAAGGACTTGACTTATAACACTCTTAATTGTTTAAAACAATCAGTTTATGAGTTCCATGTACAGATGTTGATACTGAGACCCAGAGAGGTTAAATTACTCGTTTAAGGTCACACAGTGATGAATCCAAGGTTGGAACCTGGAGCGATGCCTCTCTCCCATCTGCAGCCTTCCTTCCTGGATCGAATGCTGAACACACCAAGAAAGTTCCTGATTTCTTCCGATCTTTGCTTCTAAAAGATCATTCTCTCTCTTCCTGGGCACATTAAAAAGGGAATGTATACTATGAAAAGGGGCACAGGACCACTCGCTCAGGGGAGCCCATGAGGAACAAAGAAAGGAGGATACAAAAAGTCAGCCTCCAGGGGTGAGGGTGTAGAGTAGTCTCCCCTCCCTGTCCTCAGGCTGCCCGAGTCTGCAGGGAACCTGGGTTTTTGAGGAAATGTCGACGAAATGAGCTATTTGTTAAAGGTCAAGGTTGAATCATTTCAGTTTAGTGTAAAAGAGAGTAGTTGCAACCGTTTAATGATAGAAAGAAGGTAGAGAGTAAAGCTAGGAAATTCAGAGACTCTGGGACAATTGCAGACATACTATAGACATGGCAAGAATCTCGGGGCAGACAGATCTTGGATCTGGGGCTGGGACTGAATGGAAACTGGACCACGGAAGCTCTCCAGATCTCTAGAAGAGGACCTTCTGACTGGTCTGCTTTGTGTCGCATGCGAAAATCAGGTCTGGTCTCCTGCTTATAGATCCAA
>PVJD01001876.1:0-232927 GCA_004026545.1 Mormoops blainvillei | reverse complement strand
TGCAGGAAAAGAAAGCCTCAAAACCTCTGGCTATAAAACCCTATAAAAAAGTAAATATATTTTCAAGATAAAATCCTATGAAAAAAGTGTAATATAAATTTGAATTCATGAAAATATAATTTAATATGTAAGGATTAACATGTAAAGATTTCTTACTGTTAAAGAAAAAAATCTTAATATATGTTTTAAGAAGGACAACAGTGGGTACTAAATGGCTCTTATATTCGATTTGTTAGATTTAGAAAAGAGGTGTCAAATTTTCACTATACTAAAAATGACCTCCTTTGTACTTATTTAAACATATGATAAAATTTCTTTGGTTATCAAGTGAAAATGTGCAATATGACACAATTTTTAAAAATGAGACAGTACACTAAAACATTGAAGACCCCCCCCAAAAATTAACTCAGTTCATGTGCATCTGAGGGAGTCCCCATTGCCAAGACCTTTAAATTTTCCACACCTCAGTCTCCAAACAGAATAATACTATAATATTAATAACAGAGTATTATGATTTATCTGACAGTGTTGTAAGGTTAAAATGAGATAACTTACAGAAAAACATTTTGTAAGCTATGAAGTATTGAGGAGATGTTTGTTATTAATGTATTTTTTTATCCATGAATTCCTTTAATGAAAAATATTTCTTAAACATCTACTCTGTGAAAGGAATTCTCTTAGATTTGGCAAATACAATGATTTAGGGGAGGACTATGTTTTTGTAAATCTTACATTTCAGTAGGGCTGGCAGACTACACAAATAGACAGAAACAACATCATTCTTGGTAGGTAGTAATAAGTGTTAGGAAGGAAATAATACCAGTTATTTCAAATGTTGCTGAATTTTCATTTTAAAGATTTTGAAAAAGAAGATCATTGTTTTCACTACATGGAACATCTCTTTTCAGTGTTCCAGGGCAACCAAGGACCTCACAATAGTTTACAGCCACCCCCGCCCCTGGCATTGTCTCCTACTCGACCCCCTGCATACCTTGTGTCCCAGGCTCTGTGACCTCTTTTCTGAACTTGACAAATCCAGATACGCTCCCTCCTTACAGCGTTTGCACTGGCTGTGACCTTGCTCTAGAGTGATCTCTTCTGATATGCACGTGAATAGTTTCCCCAACCCCTACATTCTTTTCCTTACAATTAATCTTCCCCACAAAGCCTACCCTAAACAGCCTACCAGAAGCTGTGAACTTGCACCCTCCCCTCCACCCCACATTGCCAGCCTACTTTGCTCCATTCTTTTCCCACTTTTCCCCATAGGACTTACCACATTCTAACAAACTATATTATTTTCTTATTTATTATTTCTGTATTTGCCTTCTAGAATGGAATCTCCACAAATGTCACTGGAGTTTTGACTCAGTGGTACAGTCTAATTACTAACAACAGTTAAATTTAATTGCAATGTCCCCCCCATAAGGTGCTAATTGCTTTATTATTGTTATATCATTTAATACTAATAACCACCACAGTACATAGATTCTATTTTTGTTTCTATTGTTATGTAACAAGCCACTCCAAAGCTGTGTGGATTGACACACATCACTTTATCATTTGTTACTGTTCAGTAGGTTGGAAATTTGGGCATGTTGCAGCTAGAAGGTCCTCCCAGTACAAAGGAGTCATTCATTCATTCGCCGGACTTCAGGTGGTGGCTGGGCTAGGCTGCACGAGCCATGAGGACTCTACTTACATATCTGAGGCCTCAGGGATCCCCCTTGTGACCTCTCTGTATCTACATGATTCTTCTCCCATCTACTAGTCTCTAGTGTCTTCATAGCATGGCACCTGGCTTTCCTGAATGAAAGCTACCAGATACTTAAGGTTTATTTCTGGTTCTGATACAGTCTCTTTTCCTCTGCAATCTACTGGTAAAGCAGTTCACAAGGCTAGCCTACATTCAAGGGAAGTGGAAATTGAATCTAACTCTTGATGGACAAAGCAGTGTGGGCATATGGAGAGAAGAGGGAATGATGGCTGCCCATGCTGGAGACCGTCTGCTGCAATTGTTCTCCTGTTTCAGAAGCGGACATTGGAGATGAGGCTGACAAATTAACAAATGACAGAGATGTGAGTCAGCCTAGGTTACACAGATTCCAGAGCCTATATCCTTAAGCTCTCTGCTTTTATATCCTTTAGAAGAGTGGCTCCTCTCCCCCCAGGGATGGCAGAGAGGAGGTCTGGACCTTATGAGACAGATTCTTGGAGGTCTGAAAAGCAGGCATGCGGCTGGGGGTGTGGGGCAAGCAGGAAGGGTTCTGGGGTCCTATCATCACTTCAAGCAGAACTCAACCTCAAATTACTTTATCCATTAAGCTTTCCACAAAATTTGATTTGAAGAAGGGATTCCACAGATTTAGAGTGCAAAGTATACAAAACAAGTATCTGAAGCAAAAATGAGTTTATATTTCTATGAGTTAAAATCTGTAGCATAGTCCTAAACTGTTTCTTCTTATTTTGTTTATAAAAATAAATTGTAAAGCGATAACAGTTTACCACTTCATCGGCATTTTATACATCAACTGAGGATGTTTTTTATACAGCGATTTGAAAAATACTAGATTTTTGTGGAGGTTCCTTTCTGAGCTCTTTTGAAATGTTATAGTGTGTGCAGTATCCAATTTCAAGCTGATACAGCAACTTACATTTCTGCTGAGTTCTTCACAGGGTTATAATTTGGGGACCAATTTTCCATACAGTTGATGAACATGTTATGTTACCATTTTGTGCAAACTTGGCACAACATTATTGTAAATTCTAATTGCTCTTTTTTTCCATAATACTGCAAATACTGGGGGAAAGAAAAATGGTGAGATGTCACCCTCCCATGCTTCATCCAGAGAAATGCTCCTTCTTTTTCTTTTATACATTGCATTTCTGCACAAAATTTTGTTTGAAGAAAGCTGCCTGCTCCAAAAGAAAAATACAGTTTCAAAACTATCTCACTAAATGCCCTCTAAGAAATGGGGTTTAGCCCTAGCCAGGTAGCTCAATTGGTTACAACATTGTTCTGATATACCAAGGTTGTGAGTTCAATCCCCAGTCAAGGCAAATCTCTCTCTCTCTCTCTCTTTCTCTCCCCCTCCTTCTCTCTTTCTCCCCCTCATTCTCTCCCCCAATCCCTGTCCTCTAAAATCAATAGAAGAAGAAGGAGAAGGAGAAAAGAAGAAGAAGGAGGAGGAATGGAGTTCAACTAAAAAGTCTATGGTTTTCTAGTCACCAAGTAATTCATTTACCAAAATCTATATCAAATATATTACTAGAGTGGTTAAGGAATTTGATAATTTTGTGAGTTTTTGTAATGGTGGTATTAACTGGAAATCAATATGAGAAAGAATGGAAAAATTTCCTCCATATGCTACTGAAGAGCTGATATAAATATTTTACCCTGGTATCACTTAAAAAAATATTTATTTTTAGAGAGAGGAAGAAGAAGGGAGAAGGAAAGGGGAGAAACATCAATGTGAGAGAAATACACTGATCGACTACCTCTCATACACACCCTGACCAGGGACTGAACCCTCAACACAGGCATGTGCCCTGACCAGAAATTGAACTGGTGACCTTCTGCTTTGCAGGATGATGCCCAACCAACTAAGCCATACCAGTCAGGGTGCATTATTTTATTCAAGATCTCCTGAAGGCAGTTAAGATACTCACAATTTCTCTAGAAAAATTCTTAACTTTCTAGAAAACTGCTCTAGGTGACAAACACATTAGACTTTCCATTTAAGAAATTAGTGGGGGGAAAAAAAGAATATTTGGCTCTTGCTAACCAAGAACCACTAGAAAACAGAAACCATACTAACTTTTCAATAACCACAAGCTCAAATTTAATTCAAAATCCATTTTACCTTCTTGATTAGTTTTACCTAGCTTCCATCCAAACCCTACGTTCAATATTTGCTTCTAATGTGCACTCTTTTCTCAGAGCAATTCACTTATGTTCCAGAAGCAACAACCTGAGAAGCAAGGATTACTCTAATTCCTCCTGGACTAGAAAAGAACTCAGTAGATACTCACTCCACATAGTGAGTACTGGAAATCAACAGAGCCGGTCAAATCACTAGAGAAAATATTAAGTTGCTCTAGGTCTGCTTTGACATTGGTGGTTAGTTGATGAACACTGGATCTAGAAAACAGAGAATTTTATAGAATCAAAATAGATAATTTTCCATAGCCCAGGGATGGTCTCTTCAACTATTAGAACAAATGGATAGATATCAAAGTTCTAGCAGAGAGAAAGTTTGATTTCAAAGCCAATCAGATACAGAACTAGCTTCAAGAAATATGGTTAGGAAGCTCTACAAGCTCTGGGTTCACAAATTTGAAAATGATCGACAAAATCAAAATGTATGGAGCCAAGGATAAAAACGAAAAAACCAAGTAGTGAGCTATTATAACAATCCAAATTGAAAATTGCAAGGAGGTGATCCAAGCAAGTAATAAATAGGATTGAGAGGAAAGGATGGATAAAGAGATAAGCTGATGTAGGGTGATCAATCATCCTGGTTTTTGTGGGACTGAGAAGTTTCCCAAGATGTAGGAATTTCAGTTTTAACACCAGAATATTCCTAGGCAAACTGCCAGTTTTCATGGGATTGAGTAGTTTCCCATAATGCAGGGCTTTAAGTGCTAAAATTGGGGAAGCCCAGAGCAAATAAGGACAAATTGGTCACCTTAAGTAACCTTCCTTATTTTTCTTATAATGATTCAGCCTCCTGCATGGGCATCTTTGAAGGAGCTTTTCTTTCCACCAATGACATTAAAACTATACCTCTTGAACATTCAAGTAGATCTGGGAAGCTTCAAGCAGTCCTATTCTAAATGTCACTGGAACATCTTGAGATGAGCCAGAGAAGAAAAGAAAACATATTATATGGATGAACAAAGGTAAGTATTACCACTGACATCAAAATCAATGCAAGCCAGAAAACAACAGTCTAGAATCATTAAAATGCTGGGGGTGAAAAACCTGGAATACCATAGTCAGCAAAAGTATCCTTAAACTAAAGATAAACTATATTTTCAGATAAACAAGAGCTGAAGAAATGTGTCACTAGGTGATCTTTATTGCAAAGAATGTAAAAGAAAATTCTTCAGCCAGAGGGAAAATAATTTAAGATAAGAATTCAGAGATACCAAAGCAATGAAGAACACAAACAATTTAAAATAAAAATATAGGTAATAAAAAGATTCCTTTTCCTGTTTCTTAATTTTTCTTATGGACAAATTACTGTTTAAAGGAAAACAATAATAATGCATTATGATTGACCACTAATTTCTGCTCAATAGAGAATAGAGAAAACTGGAAAGAGTATCACTCTCACCCTTATAAAGACATTTAAAACCACATAATCTGTAAATTCATATTTTTCTCAAGCCCAATGGATAAGTGAAGTTGCAGGGTAACCAACTAACCTGAAGTGTAAGAGAAACCATGAGCTCCTAGGAGAGCAGGGACATGAACAATTGCTTATCTGATATAGGACCCACACAACCAATAAGAAGAATTCAAGCAAAACATTTCTTAAAAGACCAAAGAATATTTGTATACTAGCAGTAAATTACAGCATCTCTAAGTAGCAATAGACACAAAAGTGTTACCAGCTACCTGAAGTCTCCTATGCTAAGATATCCCCAGGAATCTCAAGATTAAAAGCAAAAAGGAAACCCAAGTAAGCCTCACCTGTGGTGCAGGTTGGGAGAGGCAGCATGGCAGCCACTGTGAGAAAGCCAAAGATCTGCCCTGATGCTTTTCCACTATAACTCATTCCTGAATGAAAGCTTTAAGCCACTGGCAGAGGGAAGTCAAAACCAGCTGCTCTTCAACCACAGGTGAAAATTCATTGAAGTTAGGGGAAAGGAACAATAACCTTACCCTGCAGGAAGGGAAAGAAAGCATTGAGCCCAGACCATTAGAGATTCTTTCCACTAGGAGAGGTGCATGATTGCTGAAAAGACTTCATTCCTGATATTCAGAACTTCAGCATCTGCCTAAGACAGAAATCAAACTCAAACAATATAGGACATACCATCCGCCCCTCACCTTGAGGCCAAGAAGAACTGAGTAATCAGTAACAGCACTCTAATTCAGGAACATGCAGAGAGACTCTCTCTGAGGAGCAGATTCAAAGGCTGAGACTGAAGGTAAAGTAGACAGAGAGGAAAAAGAAACCTTTAATACACCAAATCTCAGCCTAAGTCAAAGGTGGTACTAAAGGAATTTTAAAGAATTTAGCAACAACAAAGCTCAAATCCACTTCAACTTCCTACACTAAAGGTTTATCAAAACATAAGGCATGTTTTTCCCCCTTTGTAAACTCAGTTTACCTCATTCTCTAGTATTTTATACAACATGTCAACTTTCAAACAAAAATAATGCAACAAAGAAACAAAAGAGAAATACTCTGTCAAAATATATATATATGAAACACTAAAAGTGAAAAGCAAGATAAGAGAGATGAAGCAGACGTTCAATGGGATCATCAGTAGATTCAACACAGATGAAGAATGAGCCAGTAAACTAACAGAAACTACCCCAAAGAAGGTTAGAAAGAAGGTAAATAAAACAGAACAGACCATTAAATATTTGTGGGATAATATTAAGCAGTCTATATATATAATAACAATTTCAGAGGGAGAAGAGAGAAAGAGAGTGGGGCAGAAAAAAAAAACATTTAAAGGGATAATGGCTCAAAATTATTCAGTGTTGATGAAAAATAACAATCTACAGATCAAATTAACACAGAAAAAATAAAAAATAATAACAAAAACACCATGCCTAGATTTATCATACTCTAGCTGTTGAAAATGAAAGATTAAAAAAATCTTAAAATCTTAAAAACACATTATGTACGGAACAAAGAAAAGAATTATAGCTCCTATGTTGTCATAAACTATACAAGCCAGAGAACAGAGAGACATCTTTAAATTTCTAAAAAGAAAAACCCTGTCAACCTAGAATATTATATCCAATAAAAAATCTTTTAAAATAATTTAGACAAATATAAATTAAAAGGATTTATTACTAACACACCTACACTACAAGAAATATTAAAGGAATTTTTTCAGGCTTAGAACAAATGATTAGATATTTATGAAAAAAAAGAATCTTGATTCTACTCATATTCAAAAATCAATTTAGATAGATTTTAAAGGTAATGTAGAAAGTCAATCGATAAAACTTAGAGAAGATAATATAGAAGAATATCTTTATAACCTCATGTTATGAAAAATTTATTTGATAGATTAGGCTACATTAAAATGTAAAACTTGTTCTTTAAAATACATTAAGTGAATTCAAAAGGGAGCCAAAAACGGGAGAAGAAGGCCACAATACACAAAACTGACTTTACTGAGAATGTATGTGCATTATTGATACAGGTAGAAACTCCTGTAAATCAATAAGACAAAGGCAGACGGCCTAGGAGAAAAATGGACAACAGATTTAAGCAGATAGTTTACAAAAGAAAATAACCAAACAGCAAAAGTATTTTAAAAGACATTCCAGTCATTAGTAATCAGTGAAATGCATTTGAAAAGCAAATGATATACTATCGGAATGTGTGAAATAAAAATAACTCACAATACCAAATGCTTACAAGAATGAATAGCGATAGGAATTCTTATAAACTGTTGGTGGGATTGTGAAAGAACAACTACTTTGGAAAAAAATGTAATTTTTAATAAAATTAAATTTATATCACTCCATGACCCTATAATCCAATGTATGTCCAAGAGAAATGAGTACATGTATCCATAGAAAGACTTTTATGAGAATGTACATTACAGATTTAGTAATAATAGCCCAAGATAGGAAACAACCAAAATGTTTGTCAACAGCAGAACAAGTAAATAGCTCATGATAAAATTATTTACTGTAGCAACAAAATGAATAAAATATGGCTATGGGCAACAGCATAGATCAGTCTCACAACCAAAATTTTAGTGAAAGAAACCAGACAGCAAAGAATATTGTCAATCAAAAAAAGACAATATATTAAAACCTAAGCCTGACAGTCCCCAGGTAGGGAAGTGGGGACTGGTTCTGGCAGAACTTACAAACTCATTGATCCAAGATAATGACATAGAATGGTCTGAATATAAAAATACCTAACTGGAATGGTCATGGCAAGTAGCCATGTCCCAGGCTTACAGCTTCCTTAGCAAAGGTCAACCTTTATCTTAAGTGAGCCTGTCCACTGTTCTTCTGCATGTAGGATAATATACCTTTGAAACGTCCGAGTAATTTTCTCTTCCAGGCCCCTCAAATATATAAGCACAGGTGCCAGAGCACAAAACCACCAGAGCATGAGGTACAAAACCCCTCACTGTTATCTTATTGCCCGAGTACCACTTTATTTATGTTCTATAAATATTATCTATTGCCTTCTAATGTAAAAGAAGTATGCACTTCTCCATTTTGCTTTTTATCCAATACTAGAAATTGTCCTTCTTTGTTTTCTCCTGCCCCAATAATTAGCCAGTAGATTTCATGGAATCCTCTTTATGTCTTCTTTGATTCTGATGTATTAAAAAAGCTGCAAAACTGCCACTCCGGGACATTTTCCAGTTCCATTGAAATCTTGCTACCAGACATGTCCTCAAAAATTTGGCTCAGATAAACTCTTACAAATCTATAGATTTAGATATTCTTGCATCAACAATATCTAACATATAACTGCATTTATATAAAGTTCAACATCAGGCAAAATTAATCTTTGGCTGTAAATCCAGATAGAGGTAACCTCTATGTAGGAGAGTAGGACAGTGACTGAGAGGGGGCATGAGAGGGGTTAATAATTTCTTGATTTGTGTGGTAATAACCAGTTTGCTTACATTGTGATAATTCCTTGAATTGTACATTATGGTTTGTGATCCTCCTTTACATGTATGTTAGAATTCAATAACATGTATACATTTTAAAATAATAAAAAATAAAATGGAACAACGTAAAGCATACTGAGTCTCAAACTTGAGTGAAATTAATGGTTGTGAAATTGATAACTATTTATTGTTAATTGAATCTTTTTTTTTCTGGAAACCAATATCGTGCATTGAGTAAATGACCGTGGCATGGGTCATGTTCTCCACCAACACGCTGTGGAGCCCGAACTGTGAGTCGGTTCAGGTCACGTTAGCCTTTGAATGAGCTGTGCCCAGCAGGCAGCTTCCTTTTACCCTTTACAAGCATTTCTTCCCTTTTCTTTTAGTTCCCTTCCTGCTGAGAGGTCTCTGGTATTAACCCCAAATAAACGGGTGCTGTAGCCTATACAACGGAATGCCTTAGGTAATCCCTTTGTGGTGAATCATCTAATTTTTTATTAATTCTTGTCCTTTTGATTTCAAGAGAAGGCAGAAGGCACTGCCTAGGATTCTACCATGGCTGAATACTATCATACTTGCTGTTTCCTTGCCAATATATTGAGGGGAGTGACTTTTCTAAAGTATCTGATAATTACGGCTATAGCTATGCTCATTTGTACAATATGTTACAACACATTTTTATATGCACTATTTCATCTGACCTTCATCAGAATCATATCAAGAAAGTGGTGCAAGCATTATTATCTCCATTTTTTCAGGAGGAAACCGAGGTTCCAGTGTATCTTGCAAAATAAATATTTTATTTGAAATGAGTAAAGGAAAACGAGGCTTTCATATCACTGTCTGAGTTTGGGTTTTCCGGGATGCCAATCCTGAGTCAAAGATGTAAGTACAAACAGTTATTTGGGAGAAGAAGGAAACATCAGAAGAGGAGTGGAGAAGTGAGACAGAGAAGGGAAAGCAATCATTTTCGTTATCAATTCGTTTACCACTGTGGGCTCTTGGAATTTAATGCTGCTCTGGGAACCAGGGTAGTATACACACCTTAGAATTATCTCACCCAAAAAACAAAGGAGCTGGGAGCTAGCATTTATCCACCAACACTGGGACCTTTAACTTCCTCTCACTCTGGCCTATGTCCTAAGGAAAAGAGATGTGGGTGCTGGTGGCTGGAAATCAAGCCTGGAAGAACTAATGTGTGTGATGATAAAGAGAGGGAATTAATGGATCTGTTACATTTGGTAAATAAGTGTATTTTCTAGTCATTTGTGATTGCCTTCCCTACATCCATTCCCTTTTTATTCCTTCCCATGGGTTCTCTATAACCTTTGGGTTGCCAGGGGTGGAACATGAGCTTAAGCATGTCCAGAGTGATCTGCTAACTGTTTTTTGGATTTCTGGGGAGACGGGGGGGGGGGGGCGGGGGGGAATTCCCACTTAATCCTGATGGATGTGGAAAGATAAGCCTATTCAACCCTGTAGCTGGAAAGTTATCTTGGTCTCATAAAGAGATGAAACCTACTATGTGGAAGGCAGGGCGAGGACACAGAAATATATTCTTTCATGATATTATGAGACCTGGCTCAAGGTCTACCCTAAATCAAGCTGAAAAACTGGACTTTACAAAGAAGTAAAATAATTACCTTTAGTGTACAGGCAAACTTGAGTCTTTTGCTGTTTTACTGACAACAAAATGACCTGATTGATATAAAATGTCATCTAATATAAAACACTATACATTGTAAGGATAACAGAACACACACAACTCTTCCCAAAGGGGACAACTCAGGGTTTCAGTCACTTCGTCCAGCTCAAAGTACAGGTTTTACTCCAGTTTATTTCTTATTGGCTGAGGCTCCTCTTGGCCCATATATTTATCACACAACAAGGCAAGCTTTCTGTTTCTCCATCACCCAATATACAATGGAGGGACAGTGGCAGCATCAGTACAGTAACATCTCCCACCAGGAAGAGAAAGAATGGGGGTCACATAGCCTGCCCTGGTTCATAGCAATTCTGAAATCCTTCTACATTCCCACATCTGAATGCGTCTTTATTTGACCCTGATTCAACTCTCAGGAAGAGAGTTTCTTGACCACTGTTTCTCATGGCTTTCCTTTTTCAGGCTGCTTCCTCTCTATCGAAGTTTGAGGACCAAAAGAGTACAATGTTTTGAATAAGCACAAGTATTTTTGAATCAAACTTTTGATTTCTTAAAAATAAAACATAAAACAGTTCAATGTACTTGCCATTTATTTGCCTATGGTCACATCAATGTGCCGTAACCATGGCTCTCAGATTTGCTTCAAATTTCTTTGCTTGCTTTCCTATATCTAGCTTCTCTTGCTTAACCTAATGGTGAGTACCTTAAGACTATCAGAACAATAGATATGAAGGTCACACTCTTAACTGTTGTTCTGAGTCATATTTAACCAACTGTCCATCTCATATTTACTGAAAAGGATCTTCTTAAATGCCATGTCTTAGGGATTGGGGTCTAGAATCAGTTGCTTTTCTAATCCTACAAAGCCTTAAATTTCTAGGCTCTATTCCTTTTCATTTCTTCTTATTCTAGCCTATTGTTTCCAAAATCTCAGTTTTTTCTCGAAATAACTTGCCACATGTCATCAATCATTGATCACCAAATACTGACAAGTTTTACCAAGTGTTTCGCTACAGGAAAATATGGATCCCCATCTTTTCAGCCTCCGCATGCTTTTTTTGTTCACTTCCTATTGCCTAACTATGAAGGTAATGCCACATACTTTGGAGTTTTGTTTTTCCTTTTTGTTGTTATTGTTTCTATGGCTACCCTCATTTCTAATACTGATATTTGTATTGATTAGTAAAGTTAGTCGAAGCTGAAGAAACCAATCTCGAAACCTCAGTGGCTTAACACAACAAAGATTAATTTTCTGAAACAGTGTGTTCTGTTTGTTGGGATTCTCTTGGTTAGAAGGTCTTGTGCAGAAGACCTTCTGGTTGCCAGATCTTATGATGAGGCTTCCAGTTTATTATAGAAGGGAAAGAGAAATCTTCAGAATAACACCATTAGCCAAAATTTACCCCATGGCCATGCCAACTGAAAGGGGTCAAATGTGAGGCAGCATGTGGGTATTAGTATTAAATGCCTATGTCAGTACCTATTATGAGTATTGAGTACTATATTGAAAAAAATGTAAATCCATTTCATACAGATTTTTACTGCCTCTTCCCAAAGAAAGTGAAAACAGTAGATGTTTCAAAAGTCATAGCAAGGAAGAAGAAATAACGCAAGAAATATATTCCAATCTGATAAAAATAATGAAAAACCTTATATTCAGAGAAATATATTAATGTTTCATTTCTATTCAAAAACATTAAACATAATTTAAAAATGTATGTAACATTTAAATATGTTTACATTTAACAATTTTAGTATGATTGATATTATACATGCTTATATTTGCAAATACTAATGAGATTAATGTTTAAAATTATGGTATAATTTTAATCCTAGTTTTCTCATAAGAATGCTTGAAATTAAAATAGTAAACTGTGAAAAAATAATTATAATCTGGCTTCCCAGCAATGACCACTGTTGGCATTGATATTTATTTTCCTTAAGTTTGTTACAGTTTACATTAAAAACATAATATTTTAATATTATTTTATATCTTTTCATTTTGCTAAATATTTAATATATTATTTTTTCATACTAGTCAAAATCATTTGTAAACATCATTCAATAGCTATTTATTTAAACACATGGATGTACCACATAATTTATATAATTATATCATTCCAGCTTTCTAAATTACAAGTTATAGAAATGAATATCTTCGCACATGTTTCTTCAGACTTCTGAGTGTTTCATTAGTGTAGAGTCCATGGAATACAATTACTTAATCAAAGAAGGTACAGCTATTGTTAATATAACAAGAAAGATTTGTGCAACATCGATGTAACCTGGCAGCCAAGGAGAGTGGACTGGGATGCACATGCATGAACAATGACAACTTCACTGTACTAGTCAGTGGGCGGTGGTAGACACCATTGAGTGAGCATGTGTACTGGGTGGTCTTCATATTCACAATGACTGAGTGAGTAGAGCAACAAATCTGCAAGACATTTTGCATTAAGCTTGACCATTCCTCCACAGAAACTGTTGGGATGATTCAGAAGGCCACGGCTATGGGCAACTGGTGATTGGCAGCTTCATCAAGACAACACGCCCACTTGTGCATCACATTTCATGCAGAGTTTTTAGGTGAAACATCAAATAACCCAGGAAACTCAGCCCCACTACATCCCAGATTTGGCACTGTATGATTTCTGGCTTTTCCCAAAACTAAAATCACCTTTGAAAGGCAAGAGAGTTCAGACTGTCAATGAGATTCAGGAAAAATGACAGAGCAGCTGATGGTGACTGGGAAAACTGTGTGAGGTCCCAAGGTGTCTACTTTGAAGGGGACTGAAGTATCATTGTCCTACATTCAATGTTTCTTGTATCTTGTATCTTCTTCAATAAATGTCTCTATTTTTTATATTATATGGCTGGATACCTTCTGGACAGACATCACATACATACAAAAATATATATACACATATCTTATATGTATGTTATACATCTTTGCTATTGAAAGAAGTAAAATTACTATGGGGTTGTTTGAAAACTTTGTTTGGTTTTTCCATAAGGTGGCTCTAGTAGTGCTTAGTTGTCTTTAAATGCATTCAAAACAATTTTGTTAGATTGTATCATGACAGCTATTATATCAACATGCAATAAAAAGACATTAAAATTGGTGGATTTTTGTGTAGCCATTTTAATATTGAAGATGGAAGAAAATACACAACATTTCCCAGCATATTATGCTTTATTATTTCAAGAAAGGTAAAAACAACTGAAATGCAAAGAAACAAAAAGATTTATTTGTGCTGTGTATGGACAAGGGGCTGTGACTGATTGAATGTGTCAAAAGTGGTTTGCAAAGTTTCCTGGTAGAAATTTCTTGCTAGATGATACCCCATAGGCAGGTAGACCAGTTGAAGTTGATAGCGATCAAATCAAGAAATTAAGAACAATCAGTGTTATACCACAAGGGACATAGCCAACATACTCAAAATATCCAAATCAATAGTTTTTGGTGACAATGAAAAATGCATCTTTAATTTTATGAACTTTTTGGCCAACCCAATATCTTCTTGTTTTACTATATGCATATTGTTTCTTAAAGTACTGGTAATTGTTTTTATTTAATTGAAGAATAATTTGCATAAAATAAAATGAATGGATTTTAAGGTTACAGTTTGATAAGTTTTGACAAATTTTTACAACAGAGTACCATTCCCCCAACCAAGGTATGCAATATTTTAATCATCCAGAAAGGTCCCTCATGCCCATTTCAAACCAATCCTTCCCCTTAAGTGACATTATTCTGATTTTACAGTTTTTTAAAATCAACTTTATCACAATTGATATCAAAATGAAGCCGTTTTAAGTGTACTCTACAATTAGATTGAACACATATATATGCAGGTATAATTAACATCCCAGTGAAGATGTGGAACATTTCTATTACCGCAGAAATTTCTCCCTTTTGCAGTCAATCCCCTCTACACTTGGCTTTGGATGACCATTGATCTGCTTTCTGTCACCCTAGATTCATTTAGCCTATTTTAGAGTTTCTTAAAAATGGGATCATATAGTATGTGCTCTTTTGTTTCTGGCTTCTTTAACTCTGTGTAACATTTCTGAGAGCCATCCATGTTATCGTATGTAGCAGTGGCTCATTCTTCTTTATTACTGGGTAGCATTATATTGTATTAATATATGCATATAGTTTTTCTAACCAAGTTCCTGCTAGTGAACTTTGGGTTGCTTCCAGTTTGGGGCTTATTATGATTACATCTGCTGTGAGCACTCCTGTAAAAGATTTTATGTGAACACATTCTTTTAAATTTCTACTGGATAAATACCTGGGAGTGGAACTGATATATGTTATAGTCAGTACATGTTTACCTGAACTTTAACGAAAATTGATTTCCAAAGTGCTCACACAGCCCTGACTTGCATGTGCGAGACTTCCATTTGCCTCTCTTCCTTGCCAACATGTGATATTGTCAATCTTTTTTTAAAGCTATTCTGATGAGTGCGAACCGATATCTTATAATTTTTTAGTTTTTATGTCCCTGATAAATATTTTGCCCATCTTTTTAAATTAGGTTGTTTGTCTTCTTATTATCGAGTCCTAAGAGCTTTTATTGGCTGCGTACTTCTATCAGATATATGCATTGTGATTTTTCCCATTGTCAGTGGCTTTCATTTTCCTTTTCATATTAGTGCCTTTCAAAGACAAGTTTCTTTTTCATTTTGAATCCATCCAAAATACAATTTATTCTTGTATTATTGGTGTTTTTTGTAACCTATATAAGAAAACTCTTTATTCTTCAAGTTAACAAATATTTTCTTTGTTGCATTCTAAATATTTTTTAGATTTAGCTTTTATGTTTCAGTAGATGGTGTATTTGGCATTAATTTGTGTTTATGTTGTAAGATGAGTTAGGGCTCATTTTATTTTCCCCCCAATGGATAACCACTTATTTCAGCATTATTAGTTTAAAAGACTTTACTTTTCTCATTTAAATACTTTAATACCTTTATTGAAATTCAATTAACCTTGTATAAATGGACCCATTTCTATTTTGGTTTTTTGGTTTATATGTCTGTTCTTGTACCAATATAGTGTAGAATTAATTCAGCAATCTCTTTGGAAGAGTCCTGGGTGATGGTCTATATCCATATAATAGCTTCTATTTAAAAGCCTTTGAATGACAAATGTGAAGGAGCTTCCCAAAACATATGGAACTGGAACTGTATGTTGAAGTAAAACAAAACTCACTAAGAGTTCCCAAAATTTATATTTAGGATACCTGCTGTGTGGTCTCTCTTTTGCAATTTAGTGAGAAGCTACTGTTTCACTTTTATTAAAAGTCTGTGTTAAAACCTGGAAAGAATCTCAAATATATGTCATATGTCATCCAGCATTTCAAAAACTGGGATTTGCACAACCTAGGCAGAATTTATTTCCCAAGGATCAGCCTTCTCCTAAGATATTATATATATATATATATTTTATGTTTTAAGATAATATACACTTAACTGTAAGATTTTATATTTAACATTTTATATAATTTATTTTAAAATATAAATAATTTAAAGAACATAAACATTAAACAATATTTTATCACTATTGAAATGTGAAAACTTTTTTCTAATATATATTTTAATAACAGATAATTATTAAAATAAAATGTCATTTCGGTACAAGCTAAAATCATCCCACAAATAACTAACTTGTATCATAGTCTGAGAAGTACTAGCAGCCTATGGAATTGCTGTAGGTCCTTTAGGGAGATTTTCACAAAAAAGTGAGTGACATTAAATATAGTCAGTAAGTTTCATTTTTGGTGACAAAGATTCTGAATAGTTATAATACATTTGGGTGTCTTAAATATTCAAGGTTAGGACCCGAGTCTTCTGTTTCTAAGTCCACTGATTTTTCAATTAAACTGCCATGTTTAGGGTGACTTTTTTTCTCTGTTGACTTTGAAATATGTTTTTAAATTGTTATTAACACAGTTTTTTATGAGAATGGAATCATTACCCATATTAATATATTAATATAATTATACGGGAAAAGCCAAATTGGTAAGTCATGCTGTGCCTTTGAGTTTTGTTAAATTATCACCCAAAGAAAGCCCCACAAATCCAACTTTTGGTTTGTTTAACTTATGTCTCCGGAAGCAATAAATAAACCTTAGCATTTTGTAAATAAGAAAATAAACTTTCAATTTAACTAACTTTTGACTATCTAGTTTATAATAGAATTTTTTACTTTTTTCTTGAATGTAATCAATATGATTA
Source organism: Mormoops blainvillei (assembly GCA_004026545.1). Taxonomy (NCBI): domain Eukaryota; kingdom Metazoa; phylum Chordata; class Mammalia; order Chiroptera; family Mormoopidae; genus Mormoops; species Mormoops blainvillei. Next base: position 216,183 of record PVJD01001876.1, on the reverse strand, counting down.
AGTACTGTTTATCTTTTGAATATAATAATATACTATACTTTATTTTTAAAATAAAACTGCCCATTGGAGAGACCTAATCCTTAAGAAGAAGATAGGGAATAGAGACTTTAGCTATTTTTTAGACTTTAGCTAAATTCTTGCACATGTACTTAAATAAGCTTTTAACAACAATTAAAATTGTTAGATGTTCCTGTTTTGTTGCCTTTGGCAGTGAAGAATGAGTAAGCACACCAAATGCTATCTAGGGAAGTGTTTGTTGAAATTTGAACTTAATATAAAGGAGCTGCAGTGTGGGCTTGTTGTTCGATAAAAATACTCATTTTCAAAATTCAAATAAGTCCACAGCTCTGCACCATACTATACAAAAATAGCGCAGTGAGCAGTGTTCCAAAAGCACTTGACTCCATTCTTTCACTCACTCATTCTTCATTGGGGCAATCACAATCTCCATGGTACCTGAATCATTTTTGTGAAAGGTTTTTATTTTGAATCATTTCTCCACTAAGCACAGATATAAGCTGATTTTTAATAAAAAGAATTTATAAAAGCCTTTAAGGCTTTACATCATTCCAATGTATCTTGGTATCTCCAATGATTTTGTTTTATTTTTTATTTTTTCCTATTATATATTATTATTTTGATTGTACTTTTTCTATTACCTTTTATCCCTCCATACCCTCTTCCACTTCCACCCACCCTCCCTACCCCCTGCAATCACCACACTGTTGTCCATGTCCATAAGTTCTTTCTCTTCTTTTTGCTCTATCCTTTATGCTTTGTTTCTGCAGATCTAACCCCCCCCCCCAAGAAAGATTGTGACTACCTCATGAAGTTATCAGACAAAAGAAAGAAATAAAGGGTTAGCTACGAATTATATTCTTTAAGATATTGATAATTCTGTTCATGGAAAATAATCTCTTTATAATCTTTACCTTACAATGTGAAAGAAAGTGTTGATTTTCTTTGATAAAACAATAAAAACCACAAGTGAGAAGATTTAAAATTTTAATAACTTTATTATTTCAGAAACTGAATATTTTTGTTCTTTGCTTTTAATTAAAACTTAAGTATTATATTGTTTTAATGTTAAAGAGAAATTTTTATGTGTGTCTCTCTTAGAATATATCAATTCAGGCAGCATATAGGATCAAGTAACTGTGTAATAAAATGATTAATTAATGTGCATGTAAAAATTACTGAGCTTTTAATTCTTGTTCTTATTATAACCCACACGCATAATAGGCTTTATTAAACTTTCCATGTATTTCCTCTCATATTAACAATTTAAAATTAAATTATTCTTTTCTAATATTTCTTAGAATTTAAAATATTCCAAAAGTACTGTGCCTTCTCAATTCCTGAGAGAACCACTACGGCATACCTGGATCTTCATATTTCCTGAGTCAGAGCCTGCTACGTCCTCTGCTTCTATATGTAGTCTCAATAACTATTTATTATTCTTAACATATATTCAACTTTTTCTAGGAAACAAATATGCAATGTGAATAGTACTTTGCTAGATGCGAGAAAACCCAAAGAACAAGACTGGCAGAAAGTCAAAGCTGAACCACAAGTCATACAGTAATTACAGACAGATTTATAAGCTGACATTGCAGGTGTTTTGCAACTCACTGGATGTTATTAATACATTCTCTACTTCAACTTTTCCTTTTTGAGTTCTGCTAACCTCAAGGCACCCTGAATGCATATTCTAGGGAGAAGAGCCTCGAGTAGCAGCCACAACTTTGAAATATTTTTTTAAATCCCTTTATTAAAAAGTCAACATATAGCTGAGTTTAATATAAAAATGAAGTTTCTGAAAGATGTGTCTTTTTTATCCCACAGCTTTAGAAATAACTTTACCACATACCATGAATCATCAGAGGCGCATATACTTTAGTTTGAGAAGCTTTAAAGGTGATCTACAAAAGATAAATGGTCATAAATATTTTATCAGAAGAATTAGAACTCAAAAGAAAAAAAAAGAAAGTTAATTTTCCATGGCCACATTAGGCATCAAGCATCAAAGTTCACCGCCTTAATAGGTTGAAAATACACATCCAGGAAAGAGCAGAGGCACAAAGAAAAGTCACAAGTGTACTCTGCTGAGACAAGTTAGATTTAAATGTCCTCTCTTGAGTTGACTGTTTGACCTTGGAAAAGTCATAGCCTTTCTTAGTGTACCACTTTCTCTCTGCTAGAGTGATTGCGTGGTCTCTATGGTCTTCTCTAGTTTTGCCATCCTGTGATTCTTGTCACTTTACTGCACTCCACTTTGAATTAATGAACACAAGAGTGGCAATACACTCTGAGTGCCAAGCTCACCACCAGAAATAGCTTCAGCAATGTAATTTTTAAAAGCGGTTTGATTGCCTGCAGTTTTGAGGTTGCTACAAAGGGAAGAAATTAGTATTTGGGGTGACATTGATTAACAAAATTATATAGGTTTCAGGCACACAGTCCTATAACACATCATCTGTACACTGTATTGTGTGTTCACCTCCCCAAGCCAAGCCTCTGACCACCACTGTTTATCTTCCTTATAACCTCCTCCACCCCCTGCCCCGCAGTGATCACCACACTGTTGACTGTGTTCATGAGCTGTTTTTTTTTCAAAGACCGCAAGTTAAAGCTAGGTACCATGAAAGATACAAACCATCTAAAATACAATCCCAGCCCCTAAGAGTTCTCTAATCTAAGTGGAAGCACCAAAGCATGCATACATTGAAAGATAATAAAACTAAATTTTATAGGAAGAAGTCAAGACATTAAAGAAGATGTATCTTGATATTTCATGAAACATTACCAAATAAAGAATTTGGATAGTGCTACTACAATTCCAAAAAGAAAGAGAGCACTGACCTAGCCCCAGAAGATAAAAAAAGAAATGAACAGTATGATGTTTGACCACCAGGAACTTATAATTTTTAAACATCTACTTCATCAACACTTAGAACTGCTTAAGCCTCCTCTTCCTCCTTTCACCTTTCATTTCTTTTTTCTGTTAGCTGAGTGATGATAGCATTGCCATTTACATCATCAGTGAGCATCTATTCTAATCTTCTGCTAAAACATTGGGTTTAAATACATACAAAAGAGCAGCAGGGGACTTGAAAAAAGACTAACTTTATATATATATATATATTTTTTTTTCTTGTGTGAAAGTCTAAAAACAGAAACCAGGATAGAATCTAGGAAAGAGAAGGAGGGTGTAAGTGTCATTCTTTTCATCTTTAATGCACTAAGCAATCCTCTGAATTATCTTTATCTGCATATAAGCAAAGGGATACAGTTTTTATTTCTAATTCTTAGGGGCAGCAAGGATTGTAGCTGGTGTTCGATTTTCAGGTGTAAAAAGATGGTTCCCAATCTTATTTTGGAAACTTTCTACCTGAACATGGATCAAATGATATAAAGTGGGAAGGTACTTTGGAGATCTGAAACTACTCTTCCTTCTTTCTTTATGTGAATCCCAGAGGCATTAAATAATTCGTTCAAAGTTTCAAATTTAGTTGAGAATGACCTTGGAATAAAACTTGAGTTTTTTATGCTGAATATTTTGCCATTTCAATAAAACTAAGCCACAATTTCTTTTTAGAATTTTGTACCAAGAAAGATTTTGATCCCACTCACTTGGCCATGTTTTAGCCTCTGCTAAGGTCAGAGTTTAATTTAATGCTCAGATAAGTAAACCATATTCCTTGTACAATAGATTTCTCCTTCCTTTATATAGCTTATTATTTTTTATAGTTTATGATTTTTACTGATTTTTTCCAGTCTATTTTAGATTTCATTATAAAGTAATATATATGCATTATGCAAAACATGTCAGACTATAAAGAAACAAAAAGTTCTTATAATCTCACCACTCATATCACTTTATTTGCACTACCTTTCTGTATACATTTTAATTGTAAACTACCTTGAGATAGTTTAAGAAGTAGGAAGACTGCTGTATGAATATATTAATTTCATTAAACAAAAATTACATCACATCACTTTACATACCACCCATCTGTTAATATGTGTAATCCTTTTAGCTTAACAAACATCCAGCAAATGGACAGAGATCTCTCATTAACACTGTGTACATCATGGGGTGATGGAATCCCTAAGGTAGGGCAGGGACATAGAAGTTCCCTTGGACTCCCAGTGAATAGATCTGAGAAATATTCTATAGCTTAAAACATTTGTGATTTAAGGAATGTACATTATGTAAAATACCTGTTCAATCATTTGAAGAGATAAGTTTGAATAACATACCAACTTCTCCCCTCACTTTTTGCATGTGAACAATCAACCCAGCAATATTGGAGAGAGCACTCCATGTTCTTTTAAGTTCAACTTTGTGTCATTTATAAATCAATAAATTAAAAACGAACACCTACATCCACATACACACATATTCACATTCAGAATATAAATCAATCAAAGAAAAGTGAAGAGATTCAATAGCAAAGGAAGTTGTAAAGAAAGAACCATAGAGAGCCATGAAGTCAGTGTTAATATTTGCTCCCAGAAAGACCTGCTATGGAATAATTTCATCCATCAATTTATTCTTCATTCATCACACATTTTTAAATATACCTTATGTGCCAGATACCATTAAATAAAAGATTGGATAAGATAATATTCTGATACTAAACCTTTAAAAAAGCTGAGTGTGTCGTACAAGAGACCAAGAGATAAACTAATAAATATAAAGCATTATATTGGTGAAATGATTGAGATAATAATTATGATAACTAACATTTATTCTTTCAATAAATGTTTATCTGTCTACAATGTGCCAGAGACCATCATAGTCCCTGGAAATACAATGGTGAACAAACAGTAGATACTGCCCTAATCACTTTCATCATGGTACCTCTTTTAGGTTTTACAATAGCTCTGTAAAATGTATATTCCCCACAAGACTCAAAAATAATGAGTAACTTACCCAAAACCACACAGGTCAGATGATATACAGGAACTTACATACAACAACTTTAATGAAAGCAAAATATCTCCATTTTAAGGGGCATCCATATTAGGCTGCACTGAGAAACAGGTCTATGTGTAGAAGTTTAGGAAGAACTATCCAGGAAGTATGGGTAGTTCAAAGTCATAGTCTCTAGAAAAAAACACTTTATATTTTGGGAACTTTTAGGAGTTCTGTTTTCTTCGAGCACAAAATTTGAGGATGATAAGAGATATGTCACCAAAGATAAGCTGAGCTCAGGACATAGACTTTTGACTTTATCACTCTCAAAAAGATCATGCCAGCTGCAGTGTAGAGAATGGATTTAAGTTAGGCAAAACTTTAGGTCAGGAAGCCACTTGGGAGGCACAGAAGTTCATGCAAGATATGGTAAGACCTTGAACTACAGCATCAATTGGATGGAAAAATTAGGGACTCCTTGGAACATAACTATGAGATAACATAAGGACAAAGATTTGGAGAGGTGAAATTTTTAAAATGTACATTTATAAAAATTCAACTGATTTCTGGATATTTATTTTGTATCCTGTTGCTTTACTAAATTCATCTATCAGTTCTAATAGTTTTTGGTGGAATCGTTAGAGTTCTCAGTATGCAGTATCATGTCATCTGCAAATAATGACAGTTTTACTTCTTTCTTTACAATTTAGATGCCTTTTATTTCTTGTTGTCTGAATGTTGTGGCTAGGACTTCCAGTACTATGCTGAGTAAAAGCGATGAAAGCAGACACCCCTGTCTCATTCTTAATCTTGAAAGGAATACTTGTAGTTTTTGCCCATTGATTATGATGCTGGGCTTGTCATATATGGCCTTTATTATGTTTAAGAATATTCCCTCTATTCCCACTTTGCTTAGAGTTTTTATCATAAATCGGGCTCAGTTGCATTTTTTATACACAAATAATGAACAATCAGAAAGGGAAATTAAGAAAACAATCTCATTTATAATTGCATCAAAAAATACCTAAGAATAAAATTTAGCTAAGGAGTTAAAAGACCTGTACTTGGAAAATTATGGCTACTGAAAAGGAAATTGAGGAAAATACAATAAGTGGAAGTATAGGACACTGTATACAGTGTTCATGGATTAACATTATTAAAGATATTAACATCATTAAAATGTCTATACTACCCAAAGCAATCAATAGATTTAGTGCAATTCCTATCAAGATACCAATGGTGTATTTGACAGAACTAGGACAAATATTCCAAAAACTTTTATGGAACCACAAAAGAACCCGAATAGCCATAACAGCCTTGAGAAAGAAGAACAACATTGGAGGAGTCATGCTACCTGACATCAAACTATACTGCAACGCCATAATAATCAAAATAGCATGGTACTGGCATAAGAAAATAGATATATAGATTAATGGAAGGGAATGAAAAATCCAGAAATAAACCCAAACCTTTATGGTCAATTAATATTTGAAAAAAGAGGCAAGTATATACAATGGATTAAACTTAGTCTATTCAATAAATTGTGTTGGAAAAATTGGACAGATGCATGCAAAAAATAAAGAAAAGAAAGTAGACCACTTCTTATACCATACACTCAAGAATAAACTCAAAATATATTAAAGCCTTAAATGTTAGACTGGGAACCATAAAAATTCTAGAAGAAAACATAGATAGTAAAATCTCAAATATTTCTCATAGATTTCTGATATACTTCCTTGGGCAAAGGGAACAAAAAGAAAAATAAACCAATGGTACTACCTCAAACTAAAAAGACTTTGCACAGCAAAGAAAATCATCAACAAAATAAAAAGACAACCCACTGAATGGGAAAACATATTCATCAATACATCTGATAAGGACCTAAGGACCTGAAGAGATACTTCTCCAAAGAGGACGTACAGATGGTCAACAGACATTTGAAAAGATTCTCCATGTCATTAATCATCAGAGAAATGCAAATTAAAACCACAGTGAGATATCATCTCACACCTGTCACACTGGACATCACCAATGTCAACAAACAATAAGTTCTGGCAAAGATGTGGAGGAAAGGGAACCTTAGTGCACTCTTAGTGGGAATGCAGACTAGTGCAGTCATTGTGGAAAGCAGGGTAGAGATACCTCAAAAAATTAAAAATGGAACTGTCTTATGACCCAATGACTCAAATTCTGAGAATATACCCCAAGAAGCCTGAAAACACTAATTTGGAAGAATATATGCAGTCCTACGTTCATTACAGTGTTATTTGTAATAACCAAGGTTTGGAAGCAGCCTAGGTGTTCATTAATAGATGAGTGGATAAAAATGCTGTGGTGCATTTGCACAGTGAAATACTACTCGGCTATAAAATAGAAGGAAATCTTACCTTTTGGACAGCACAGATGGACCTGGAGAGCATTATACTAAGTGAAATAAGCCAGTCAGGGAAAGACAAATACCATATCATTTCACTTATACGTGGAATATAATGAACAAAATAAACTAACAAATAAAATAGAAACACACTTAAGATACAGAGAACAGACAGATAACTATTAGAGGGGAGGAAGTTTGGGGGTGCTGAATGAAAATGGTGAAGGGATTAAACAAAGCAAAAAAAAAAAACCTCAGACACAGACAGTATAAATGGTGACAACAGATAAATGGTCATGGAAGGAGACTTGACTCAGGCTGGTGAACACACAATACAATATACAGATGATGTATTATAAAGTTGTACACCTGAAACCTATATAATTTTATTAACCAATATCACCCCAATAACATCAATTAAAAAATAAAACACAGTACATGTTTTTCAGATTATCTTTTTCCCATCTAGGACCTTCTGTGAATCTAAACCCTGAAAATGTAGAGAAAGAAATGGCATTGTTGTAATAAAACACTGAAATGTTATGTTTTTATTAAACTACAATCTAGATTATCCTGACTGTGATTATAGTTCTGGAGGTTTTGTCAGAGTATTCCAGTTTCTACACAAATTGAGAGTATTTTGGGAACAGGAGGCAGTAACACTATCAGTAGAATCCAGTTTGGTTGGACATTAGAGCAGAACAATTTAAAAGCATTAGTAAAGGAAATGAATGAACTTGATTTTTCTTCTGAGTTTCTAAGAGCCATTTATGTTTAAATGACAAGCTCAGAAGCCATAAGTTGTGACTGGTTATTAATACATGAATAAGAACACACATGGTAATAGTCAACAATATTTATTATATATAACAAACTTTGAATTAGGTGTTTTAGAATACAAAAAATGAGACATATATTATTATAATAATCTCTTATGTAACACATATTACAGGTTTCAAAAATAATTCACAAATATTTTCTTCTAGTCAGTGGAGTAGGTGGGGAAAGTATTATCTCCGTTTTACAGGTGAAGAAATGGAAACTCACAAAAGTTAAATGACTTGCCCAATGTCACATCAAAGTCACAAAGTGGATAAAGAGTAGTGACAAATCCAGAACACAACACTTCTGGGTAGATGCTCTTTTATACCAACCAGCCTATAAATTAAAATAGTTACTTGTCTTGGGGGCTAAAATCCTTGTTGCCAGAAAATGTTTAAGAACATTTTCAGAGTCTATTGTCAAATACATGAACATCAATGAAGGATTTGTTTGTGCACTGATGTTGGATGAATGCTATAATTAGAAAATGGACATGAAGAGGACCTAAAACCACCGAATAGACATGGGAGTTTCTAAAGCCCTTTTTAATCTCATCTAGACGGAAAAGACAGCATGAAGTGTTGGGAAGATGGTTTGAAATCTTGGGAGCTTCCCAGGCGAAATCTGAAACTGGCTCCCATGCACAGAGGGCAAAAAGACATCCAGAAAGGTATATCACTCTAGATCAGTGAGGGCCACTTTAGAAGCAAAGGGAACTTAACGTATAAAACATTTTGAGGGACCATATGATAGTAAGTCTCCAAATACCTCCAGAATCTTAAAAGTTTATATAGAGGCCTTAATACGGTCAGTCACGTATACCATCCAGATCCAGAGAATCTCAACAACACATTGTTCTCTCGAGACAGTGTCCATGAAAGTGGTGCCGGCAGGCTGGGGAATAGTGGACAGAATGTACATACATTCCAAGCACAAAGGCCAGCACTCGGGTCAACTGGTGGTCATGGCCTCTGGATGACCTCCAACAGCAGGAGAGAATCAACTTGAAACAATAACAATTGCCATTAACATGTAACTCTTGTTCTCAAGTGATTTTAACGTACCTTTCTTTGACTTACATTTTCCCTATAAAGAATTACCGACTTGAGCCCAGATCTTGTATCCGTAAATCCTAAATTCTTATGAAAATATGTAGAATAGGTAAACAGAGATTTTTCGATCAAATTTCAGAATCCTATTATAAGGTAACTTGCTTTGAAACTTGAAATGCTACCAAATTGGTGTGGAGATTTTAACACATGGACTTACATTCCCTCCCGTTGAATCTGCGTTCTGGGCCTCCTTTAGTTCTGGTAGTTTTTGAACCAGACCTTAAGAAACTGGTAGCTCCTAATTTCTGTCTCTTGGGACACTCAGCCTTGAAACCCCACCATGCTGTAAGGAAACTCAAATATCTGTGGAAAGATCCGCATGAAGAAGAACTGAAACCCCAATGCCACAGCATTGGCTTAGCTCCTAGCTGACAGCCAGCACCAGTTGCCACCTGTGTTGGGGAGCCATGTTGGAAGTGACTCGGAAGTGATCTGCACTGTTCAGCCCTGTGCAACTGGCAGATGTATGAGCAAACAAAAACAAAAACAAACACAAAACAAAATGGAACGAAAACAAACTATGGTTTTAAATTAGAGGGTTTCAGGGTGGTTCATTACACAGTAAATCAGTGACATTTGCCTATGTTGGCTTTACCCAAAGGCATCCCATAGTACAATAACAGAATGTCCCCTTGAATTTAGAGATTTTGTGTCTTCTCTTACACTGTAGAGTCAAAGAAATGATCTCTTTCTCTGTGAAGATGAATCTCTTCAAACAGGCCTTGGGTTTACTCTATTGTGGGGTAATTCTGTATTCTTGTAGTATCTCATTGAGATCATAGAAAAAGCTCACATCTCTGTGGGACAGAATGGGTCTTTGGCAAAAGAAGTTGGAATTCTTTTTGTCAATCAGTGGGGACATTTCCTTTAAGGAAAGGGAAAGAGATTTGGGACAGATGATGAATTCCCAACACTTTATTGTGCCTGTTTGATTTCAAAATGCCAAAGTATGTATAAGGGGACTTAATATTCTTACAATCTTATTAAGGTCATATTTTAATGTTAAGTTTGGCCTCACCAGCGCCACAAACACTTAGGAGGAGCATTTGGTCCTTGCTTAAAAGGCAGTGCTTAGAGTGGGCCTGGACCCCAAGCCCACAGAACTGACAGCCTTCGTTAAGAAAGGCTCCTGGGTGAGGAAAGCATAAACAAGGTGGTGAGATCTACTTACTACAGACCAATAGGATCCACTAGAATCTCCAGATAGAGCATGAATTTAGGGCAAAGGATCTTATGCCAAGTCCAGTCTGTACACACAGTAGGTGCTGGACGGGAGACTAAGACATTGAGTGATAAATGCTGGGATCCTTTTGCCTATAAAACCTAAGCTTTCTTCGGGGTTGCCATTCTTAAGTCTCTCTTGTTGCTTCTTTCTTGCAAATGATTTCATGCATTTAGCAACATAGATCAAGCCCATGGGGAAATCATTTTTACACACAAAGAGCTTTAAAGTGCAAATTCTATAGACCTAAATTGTGGCTTTCACTTCAAATAGTTTATGATGAACTTCAAGCCACTTCAAGGGAGGCATTTTTTCTGTCTTAATTGGTGTTTTCATGAGTAAATTTCATGGGAGAGACTCAAAAATAAATACGCATCTTTGAATAAGTTCAGCATTTGCAGTTAATTGAACAACTAAATAATAGTAGCAGCAACAATAAAACCATGCTATTTATTAATCCCGCAGAAATACAATAGTTTGAATAACTGGCAGCAGCAGTCTGGGTTGTCAGGGATCCGATGCAGCGCCCAAACAGAAGCAGGGACTCGCTGGTCTTTCTTTCCCTGTCTCTGCCAAAGAGGGAGCCAGTAGAGCCTCCCCGCTGTTGGTTCGGCGCGCCACGTGGGGGACACCACCCGTATGAGCTTGGTTTCCGCAAAGCTCGGCTGGCTCGAGACTGCAGGATTGGGGGAGGACAGGAGGGGCCCGAGGACCAAAAGCGGAGTCTAGCTGGGTGGGAGACCCTTTGCCAAGCGCCAGGCCCGCTGAGGAATCCCTTTCCCCGCCTGGCGTGCCCCCGCCCTGCCCGCGCAGCGCCGCGCCGCGCCGCGGCCGGATTCACTTGAATTTCAACACAAAGGGAATCCTCGGCCGCAGGAAGTGCATCACTAGAAAGGGGGATCGGGGGCGGGGAGAGGGGATGCGTCCCTCCCTCCCTACGCCCCTGCCCTCCCGGAGCCAGGGCAGCGGTGACGAAACTGTCAGGGTCCCCGGTACGCCTCTGGAGCCGGGAGAATTCAAACAAGGAAAAAGCCCGCTGGGCCCCCCACCCCAAAAAGAACAGGAATGGGGAACGGACGCTCTCACCTCCTGCCGCGCCCGAGCTCCGGGGCGGCGGGGACCGGAGCAGCCTCTTGCTGCGGGTCACACACCTGTTCGCTTCCCCCTCCTTCCCTTCCGGGTGCTCCAGCGCCCGCACTCACTATTGTTTTCCTGCCCCTGGGCTCTCAACTTTCTACCGCGTCTCCTTCACTCCCACGGGTCCCTGGTTGAATCCCTGCTCCGGGTTTGGGCTCGGTTTTCCCTGGCAGAATGTCGTAGAGAGGGAGTCCCCGAGTGAGAAACGGGGAGAGGGACCGGGAGGCACCACTTTCGCTTTCCAAGACACTTGCAGGTCCAGGGACTCCGCCTGGCTTTCTACCTGGAGGTGCCAGCCTTGGAGGGAATCTCGCCGTTGGGCAGGGGAGAGGGCCAGGCGAGGCTAATTTGTCTGACAGCTATTTTACGAGGCATCCTTACCGTTTTTTCACTTACATCGTATTTTGCAAAACAATAAAACCAGCAAACTTTTCAAGAAATGTTTTATTCATATATCACCGGAGAGGGGGGGCAGCATGCATTGTTCACATACGAAGCTATTTATTATTATTATTTTCTTTTAGTTTAGAATGGCTTGGGGAGACCAATGGCAATTTGGGGAGAGGGGCTGAAATACCCCCTTTTGGAGCCCAGGAAGTAGAGGTGGAAAAACCCCGGTGTTTTGCACCAGTTCCCGATTTGAAAGACCCGGGTGGCTGGAGAGGGGGCCTCGCAATTAACTCCAGGGAGCCACGCTCTAGTCTGGGGCACTCGCAACAGCAGGTGCGCCAGAAGGGGGCCACCTCGCCCTGGGGCGCCTGGTTGCCCCAGCTAGGTTGGACACCACTGGGGGGCCTGCCCCTCCCGAGTTCTAGGCGCGGAGGCCGGGTACCTGCCCCGACCTATCTCCTCCCCTTCTCCAACACCACACCCACGGAACTCCGGTCTCCCAGAGAGAGGGACAGAGAGGGAACAAAGGGGTCTTTGTTCACCGGCTCCTGGGGGGTGGGAGTTGTGCTAGCTCCTGTTCCCCGGCGCCCCTTAGAGACTGGGAGGCTCGGTGCCACCGAGTGTCGAGCGCCGTCTTCCTAAACCTCAGCGCCTTAGGTCAGGGCGCGGCGCCCCGGGCCACTGAGGGCTCTTTCCGGGCGTGCGGGCGGGGTGGGGGACGAGGCACGCGCGGCGGCGCCTGGCGGGCACTGCATCCCGCGGAGGGCCGGAGTGGGGGGGCGGTTTAGGGGGATCAGCAGCTGGCGGAGGTGGAGGAGGCGGGAGAGGAGCTTGCGCCCGGCTGAGCCTGGAGGTGCGGGGCTGGCGCCGCGAGCGCTCTCGGGGCCGCTCCTGTCTGAGCAACGGCAGCTGGAACTCGTTCTTTCTCTCCTTCCATTCTCCACCTTACCTTTATCGGCCCCACCGCCACACCAGGTCCCCCTCCCCGCCGTCGTCACGTTCCCTTTCTCCCTTCTTGGCACTTTCCTCTCGAACCCATCCTGGACAAACTTTGATGGAGAATTTCACACCACGCTGGAAAAATGCCGGTTATGAAAGGATTACTGGCGCCCCAGAACACCTTCCTGGACACCATCGCCACCCGTTTTGACGGAACACGTAAGTCCTGCACTTCGACATGTTGCACGGCATTTTTTAGAATGATAATTATCGTATAAATTACTTTCGCTCCCGCCTTCCTTTTTACACCAGCGGACTGAATTTCCTTCTGCTCTTGCCAAGGTGTCTTTTGTGCGGAGAAAATTTTTTTCGTCCCATGGTTCGGTGCAGTATTAACACTTTGGTGTAGTTTGGCCCCCTTGACTTCTTGGGTTCAAAAGAACCTGGAGAAAGACTGATCCCGTGTTCCCTGTTGAACCTGTATTTTGGTACCTCTTAAGGAATTGGTTTGTATTAAGTTTATTAGGTGAGGATGGGAATTGTCCTTATTGGTGAAATGCCACTGTATCTTACAATTTCAAGTCTCCCTCGATTACAGGGAGAGTTTGGAATGTTCTTCGTCCATAGATCTTCATTCTGGGAGGTCTTTTGGATAAGCATGCTTTCCCATATGAGTTTAAGAAACGCCAACTAGAATCACGAATTGCCAAGTGTAAGCTTTCTGTAGAATTCTAAGCATTGTGAGTTTGTCATAACCTTGATTCCTGCTTTTCAACTAGAGTAGTGTATCTCTCCTGAAATTATCCTAACACTCGAGAAGACATCGTTGGGGAAGGAGGAGATGGGCATTAGAAAGGATGATCTGATCATCAGAAAAAAGTTTCGACTTTTTTTTTTTTTTAGGGCAACTATTATTGGACGTTTAGCTTGTTTAAGCTACATTTAAAAAAGGGAAAGAAAAAAAAAAACAGAGATGGTGTGTGGATGCTTGGAGCAAATGGTCTATTTCAGGACCACGGTCAGGTCCCCGTTCCTTCCCAGGCTTCTCTAGCTCCCTTCTTGAGGCAGTTGGTCTTTCCAGCAGGCTCTTTCCCTGTAATTAGAAGTCTGTACTCACACTCCTAACAAATGTTTTCAGTTGGTTTCACTATGAATAGCCATCCACACTCTCCTCCTAGCTTATGTTGCTTCTGTGTACTATCTTTCCTTTTTCTTACTATTATAACACACTCAGAGAAACTCATTTGTTGTAAAGACTTTTTTCAGTGGTTCAGATATCATTGTGGGTTTTTTTTGTTTTTTGGTTTTTTGTTTGTTTTTTACTATGACAGTATATTTCTTGGCACTAACATGGAGAGCTCACTTAATTTTATTTACACTCGGATAGTCTAGATACACATTCTGATGATGACGGAAAGTAAGTCCTGGACTTTTGCACTTCAGAAATAGTTAGAAAAGTTTACATGAGGGAGAAATGAAACATTTATTGGATTTTGTTCAGTTTTTACTTTTGACATCCAGCCTACCCATGGTAGTTGAGGTAGATATTCTTCCAGTGTTATGTTAGCTTTAGCTTTAGTCATTCTCTCTCCCTTTTGCATTCTAGATGTGTTAGACAGTGTAAGAGACATGCAATGCCATTATATATCTGTCTTCTTTAGATAATAAGAGAAAATATTGCAATAAAACTTCAAGTCCCTTCTGCGGCCTTTACCTCCACCACCCAGCCCCCACACAGATTCCCCACTGCAGTCTTGAACCATGCATGGTTGTGGGTTCTGCTATTTTTTTGCCTTTGGAACTGGTCAGTTTTATATGGATGTTCGGTCTTGACATTGCAAATTTAACACCTTCCCCCCCCAAAAAAAACCTTTCTACATTGATCACAATGAGTCTGTTAAAAATGAAGTAATTGGTAAGCGGTAGTTGCCTATCTCATTGTTATTTAAAGTTGAATGGAGTGTCATGTGTAAGGAATTATCCCAGCATAGCCCTGGGAATTTCTGCAGGGCTATCCTTAGGTACCAATTGTTAATGAGGGCCTTGGATCATCAGTGTGAGGATGTTTCTGTCACCATAATATTTGATAAGCAGAGGATATGTAGAGAGAGAGATGAGTAGCTCTTTTTCTATTTTAGCCACACATTAATGTTAATAAAATAGAAGGTTAGAAATTTTAAATCCTTATTTGGAAAGAGCATCATCACCTATCAGCATTTAGAATAATAAAAAAATTCTAAAACAGTTGGAGAGCATACTTGGTCTGTGATCTACAGGGTCTGGGGAATTCCTAGAGGGTAACACTTTGTATAATATTAGTCTGAAAATCAGTGAAGCAAATTTCAAAGTGATAAGTAACATAAATGTTTTATTAACAACATTTAATGGATATCCCTTGTCCCAACAGACTCCACTCAATGCAAGAGGATTATAATTTCTTATTTGCTTTTCGTTTGAATTGCAGAATGACTTGAATAATCTAAAACTTAAAAAAGATAATTTAAGCACATTTTTAACCACAGATTTTGCTGTATCTAGAATTATGGGCATACCGTTTCTCCTGCTAAATATTTAGTTTATCTTATGCTATCTTTCCTGTGTTGACACAATTTTGTTAAGTATAATTACTATTCTGGAAACTCTTTTCCTATGATTACCCTTCTTTCTCTTGATATTTTTGTAGTAGTTATTGATTTTCTTGTGCAAGATAAAACTCTTTGCAAGTTTTAAATTTGCAAAATTGTTACTCCCTCAAATAAAAACTATACTGGAAAGTTGATAATGTCATTACATTAAAAATACAGTGTGTTTACTGGTTACGTATTTGCATTATCTGTTTAGTACATGTTATAATCATGTGAGTTTCTTATTTTATTTTGGACAATTCTAATGCAAAATAAGAGAGCCAACAATAAACCTGGCAAACCCCTTTGCTAATGTGACCATGATCTAGTATTACTGTTAGCCTTATTCATTTAATATTATAATAGAAAATAATAAAACTTAAAACATGATCTAAAATTTCTCCCAGAAATAAAAACCTATAACATTATCCTACCAATATATCAGTTGGGGTATAATCACAGGGCAACATAAAACAAGTTAATAATATACTTTATCACCTAGTGACATTTTATTGTTTTACAGAATAATATATTTTTTTCCTTTTAATATTTAAGAAGTGAGCTCTTTGTCATAATTGAAAGACAATTGTGTATCATTAATTAAAACTATTTTTTCTCACCTAGAACACAATTTTTTTAAACTACTAGAAAATAGGAATCTTTTATATAAAACTACCCTAAGATATATTTACTCTTAAAATATGTTCTCCTGGTTTGTGTTTAATTGAAGTGCAAATGAGACTTAGAAAAATTAAGAACCTTGGAAATGGTGAATATTTATGCTTCATTTATGGGGAAAAATAATCCCAATGAATTTATTTGACTCATTACATGTAGCCAGCCTTCTCATTTGAGATACTCTAAAACATATATACATACACACACGAGTGTGCGTACACACAATTTTAACATTATGACCTGTATATAGTTCACTCCTCCATAGTTCCTTTTTAAAACACGTTTAATGTATTTAAAAATATTTTCTTAGTAGACACCTGCTTTAAGTACATGAATATTAATCTGGACAAAGGGAAAGCAAAATAAGAGAATACATAAGTACATGTTTTCTATAATAGTTTTCATCACAAATATTTTCCACAGGGTACCATTTGAAGAAAACACATTTTTTAGAATATTAAAGTTTCAGAGGGGAGGATCTATTTTCAAGCAGAATGATACATTAGCCTGTATTTTTTAGTCATATCAAAATTTGGCCAGAATACTTCTCCTTTAGGTTAATGAGGTAAGATTGAAGCTTTAGAGAAAATATGTAGCCCAGTGGACTCTATCAAGGCGATTCCAGACAAACCATTTAATGACGGTGCTTCAGAAACTCTTTCATGTTTGTATATATTTTATGTACTCCTATATAGCCTAATAGTTCAAGGAAATTTGTTAAAATCAAAATACTTCCCTGACAGAGGCAATTCTCAATGATTTTTCTTTTTCTTCTTTATACTTCCATCACGTTGCATATATCTCTTAACATTAGAAACATAAAGAGAAGGGTAATGTGCCCAATGTCATCAGAAGAGAGGGAAGGATGAGGTAGGCTGTGAAGATCCAGATCCGAAGTCTTTGCTGAGTTGTACTTTGGAAAATATCGTCAAAGACATTTGGCCGATAAAAAAGATGTGCTACATTATTACAGTTCTGTCTATAAAAGCCTATTACATTAAAATATTCAAGGAAACATCTAGCAGTTCGTAAATACCCACAAATGGAAGATTATAAAGACTTTTATTTTTATTTTTTACATGCCATTAGAGTCTCTTTTATTCCTGTTCTTTATGTTTAGGAAGATAGTTCCCGTGTTAGTTTTCTATCTCCGTGGAGTAAATTACCATAAACTTAGTGATTTGTTATTTCACATTGCCTGTAGGCCACACACCCAGGCAAGGATAAGCTGGGACCTCTGCTCAGGGCCTCACAAGACAGCGAACAAGTTGTCAGCTAGGGCTGTGGTCTTAGCTGTGGCTCAAGGCCCTCTTCCAAGCTCACATGGTTTTTGACAGAATTTATTTTCTTACAGTTTTATGATTGGAGTCCCTTTTTTCTGGCTAGCTGTCAACCAGGGACTTTTTAGCAACTAGAAGCTGCCCTCAGGTTCTTGCCACGTGGCCTTTTCTACAGGTCCCCTCACAACAGGACAGCTTATGGCTTCAAGACCAACAAGCGTGTCTTTCTTTTAGGAGTGCACCTGACTAGGTCAGGCCCACCCAGGATAATCTCTCTTGTGATTAACTTAGAGTCAACTGCTTATGAATTTTAATTCCATCTGTGAAATCCCTTCTAAAATCATATGTCCTGTCCACTGTCAAGGGAAAGAGATTTGACAGGTATATATACAGGAGTTGGGAATCTTGGGTGCTATTTTAGAATTCCATCTATTGCAGTTGCTATTTCATTGTACTATCATACAAAACCTAATGTTCTCACAATTATTCTTCATGAAGCAGGTTTACAGAACACACTCTGGAATTCTGTGTGAACAGCTCTGCTGAGTTTATATCTGGAATCTTTGTGAATGTAAGGCCCAACTCACTGGAGGGAAGAATTTCCTTTCCATTGGGTCATAATGTATGAGTAAACCTAACCTAGGATGTGTTTAGTCAATTGTGGTGACAGATTCTTCATTCTCTGATCTAAAAGTAATGTGGGAGGCATAGGAATATTTTTAGGACATCGCTCCTTGTCTGTTGACAAGGCGTTCCCTGTTTTCAGATACAGAAGGTTACATGGGGGCCTGTTAGCCTATGTCCAGGCATCTTAGCTTGCTCTGGATGAGGAACCAGTCCAAGAATGTGGCATCTTTAAAGAATGATACTGAATCAGGTACAAGCACTCTAAGGTGACTGGGCTGTTTCCACCTATTAACTATTAACCAGGTCATGTCTGGGCTAACTGTGTGGACTGTTTTGAAACAGTATGTTCTCCATCTCTTTCTCATGCCTCTAACCATATTTCAGATTTAAGAAATTCCCCACTATACACTGGTATATTGAAGTTCACTGTGTTAAACCAAATAATGTTTTTTATTTAAACTTATTCCAGGTTTATTAAAAATAGAAAGGAAGAAAGGGAGAGGGAGAGGAAAGAAATAGAAGAGAAGAAGGATGAGGGAATTATTTATTATCATTCTTTTGCCTTTGTAGATGAATTCTCTACCCTACAAAGGACTTATTACAGAGATTCTCATAACTTCTTCACAACTAACAAAGTATTTTATTTCGATTTACAAGAATTGGATTTATATGTTTACCAGAAATGCATTTCTATTGATGAGTAGGATATGCAGATAATAAGAAACATTTTATTATATAGTGTTTAAAAATAGTAGGTAATTTTGTTTTGACATCATTATATAGAGGAAAATAGATAGCTAATATGTCAAGAATGGAAGTTATGCCCACAATATTTTATTTTTAGGCTCTGCAGTTTGACATCAACTATAGGCCAAAGGCCATGGCTTGAGCCCTCTTCCAGTGTAAGAAGCATATTGGAAGTCCTGAGTTACCAGTTTCTGGAATATCTTAGACATAACGCACTTCTGAGAGGGCACAGTCTTTCTGAAAAATCTTTCAGATTTTTTCATTCATTCAATCAGGAAGTCAATCAGTTTCTCATTCCTTCAACAATATTTAATCAACGCTGACTATATACAAAGCCATTATGCTAGGATCTTTGGAATAAATCAGGCTTGTCCTTCTCTCAAAGAGGACAATAAATATACACACAAATTACCAAAATATAGGTTGGAAAGGGATCAGGGTGTTCAAGAGGTCTAGACAAAGGTCTGTGCACATTTGGGTGGGGGGGAAATAATTTCTGTGAGGGAATGATCTGAGAGCAACTCGGATAATAAATGACTTCAGGGTGGGAATAATTGGCTCATCAATAATAAGGGCAAAAACTATGTTCTTTTTACTTTGCCAGTTTGCGTAGTACTTTTCATTGAGGCTAAAATGGTGGGTGGTTTCAGGGAGAATAACAAGTAACTTAGAGGATGTGAAGGGGGCAGGGTAAGAGGCAGGAGGACAATAGAAGGTCTATTAGGCCAGCCACAGAATGTCTTCAAAGCCAGAATGTTTTGTCATCATAAGCCATTGGAGGCGATAGATCCATGTCTTGGTAAGAGAAGTATGGTGTCATCTATGTAAAAACTCTCAACCTTCCCATATTTCAGGTTGATGCGTAACACAGGAGACATGCCAACCTTAAAACCTAAGATGTTTCCAATAGTGCTTCTATACTTGGATGGGGGTCCCGTGGAATACGGTGGAACGGATGTATTCATTTTCTTATGAATGCCTACTTTGCCTAGACAGCTAACTTTCTCTTAGGAAAGGGAAAGATTGATTTCTGACCACAAAACCGAGTCCTCTTCCCCTCTACCCCTGTATTGTACTATAGAATTATGCCTGTGGAGAAGAAAAAGAATTGACGGTATGCTAGAATTCAGTCCCAGGGAGGCCAATTGGAGACATGCCAACAGTGAAAGGTACAGACCTGCAACTGCTGCAGAGATAGTAGGGTTCACGCTGGTGATGTATATTTGCTGATATAGCCTAAATGCTAGGTTTTCAAATCCATTTTGGTTTAGCAGAGCCTACAAACAAGAAAGATGAGATTCAACTTTTCCTGCGGTATATTTAGCAACAGGAGCAATTAAAGAGCTTTTTCAGTAATATAAACAGTCAAATATATTACTTGGCTTATAAATTCCCTGGAAGATGTATTTTGCTTTCATTTATAGCTGTTAATGCAGCTATCTATCTCTCTTAAACTCTCCAATATTCATGTCCTCAGATGAACTAATAATCTCTTTTGGCCTATGAAACCCATCCATCTTCTTAGGTTTTCTGGCTGCATTACTGGCATCACCACCCACCCATTTCTCCAAGCTCAAAACCTGAGTTAGCTGTGACTGCCCACAGGTCTAATTGTTTACCAAGCCCTTGAGATTTTACTTTAGAAATTCCCTAATTTGGTTCCTCATCTCCCTCCCTATCGCCTCTGCTTTAGTTTGGATCCTGTTTCTTATCTATTTGATGACAACCTTATTCTAATTATACTGCTGTGGTCAGAGGCACCGATCCCTCTCAGTCAAAACCCCTCAGTCTACATTGCCCCCAGAATGATACCTATTAAAAACAGTATGACTATTTAATCACTCAACCTTCATACTTAAAGCTATCAATTGGCTCCCTGCAATCTCTTAGAGAATATCCAAAGTCCTTAGTGTCACCTGACCCCAAGACGATCCTGCAAAATCTTTTTCAACCACTGCCTCCTAGGTTGCAGATACACTCACCCCCAATCACTTGCTCACGCCTGCTTCTGGGTCCTCCGCATGGCATTTGAGCAAGATCCTTTATTTTCTTCAAAACCCATCCTGAAGGTTCCCTTACATCTCAGCTCGTTCTGTGAAGCTCCAGGTAATTAGGTGACATTTCCTCCATGCTTCCACATTACTTGGTCCATCCCTCTAGTTAGCTCATAACATGGACTCTAATTATATGCTTTCATATTTCAACACCCAACTATTAACTCCTTGACGTCCTGACTGTGTCTTCATTCATTTTGTATCCTCTTGGAACAAAGTTTTTGCTTAATAAATGTTTCTCTGAGTAAAAGAGTTTAAATTCCTTTAAGGTCAGAGCTATGTATTAGTTGTCTTTATTTCCCTTTAGTGGTAGCTGGTATTCCTTTTATTCAGTATTGTGTGGTTAAATTTAGTTTTGAAACATAATTCTAAGACTGGTTTCCAGCTCTTCATTTTCACATGTTTCAAGCACTAATTTCTTTAATAAAACTTTAATGATAACTGACTACCATTTGGGTCATATCTATACATACATTTTGTACTGTGCTGGTGTTTTATCTGTTCCAACTATAATCCTGCATGGAAGATGGCAGCTCCCCTTTTTGTTACAGATGACAGCACTGAGGCTCATAATTTCTTTTACATTATTACACTAGCCTGCTATGGACTGTGACTTTTCTACTATATTATCACACTACTTCTAAAATGTCTTATTTTAATAGTAAGTATAAACAGACTGGGACAATCTGTGGTATCATTTCTAGTTTCTACCTTTGGCATAAAGGGATTTCTGCTTTAAAGTTTTTAGCCATTTCAGGTTATAGGCTATTTTTCTTTTCATATATTATGCTTCAAGTACTTGTCATTTAAAGAATGTTTTAAAATTGGTATTTAAAACATATCTGAAACTACTAAATGCATACATTGTGCAAAGCAGTTTTGCTTAACAAAGAAAATCTACTGTCTTTTTTCTTAAATAAATAAAAAAATCCATTTCTTTGAGATTTTGATGCTTAGAATTTGCTGACTTTAGAATTTCCTTGTTTTTTTTTGTTTTGTTTTTTTTTTTATTGACAGGCTAATCCCTCCATAGAAGATTTTCTAATTCTCATAGCTATTATAGTGATATCATTTTGTATTTTTACTTTGTCACTATCTTACAGAGGAAATCCTTCTATTTTGAGTATGCCTTTATTGGGAAATATATTCTTCAGTATCAGATGCTGTTGACATCTTTTAACAGAAATCATTTACCTTTTCTTTGCAATGCATTTAAAGGAAGAAATAATGGTACCTAGCTCTCCAACTCTCAAATCTAATCTAAAGCCTTTTTTTTTTCTTTTTCTTTTGTTCTATTACATCTTTTGGGCAGGCTTTCTTATGGTACATGTCAGTCCAACTGAGTTTCTTATTCTAGTTCTCAAACTAGAGGGAACTGAGCTAGAGCACTTCATCCTTCCATGCTTTATTTGATTTTCTAAAAAGAAGGATGTGCCTAAGAAGTTCAGATGTCATTGACATGTGAAATACCCAGCTGGACAAGAAGCAGACGTGCCCTTAAGTGTGGTGCTCTGGTTACTTCTTCAATGGAGGGATAATGTAGAAGGTAAAACTGGACATGCTTTTACCTTTAACACCTAAATAAGTGTTCCTACTATGATTTCATGAATGATGGAAAAAATTGATGCCTTGGGACTGGACCTTTTGTATTGTATTAATCTGGTTCACTTTTATTTATGTTACATTCAATCACCTAAAAATGAGCCTGCCACTCTCTCTTAACAAATGTGTGAATCCAGGATTTAGGATATAAAAGTAATAATTACCCTGTAGAGAATAATTACTCTTAGATAGAGTTCCTGTCTATCTGTACAGTGTTCCATATCATGCAGTGTATATTCTTTTATTTAAACAAAAGTTATAAAATTATTTGAAAAATAGTAATAATTACTAATATTTGAATAGTATTTAATTATATGCGTTTTTATTTTATCACTTGAATCGCTTTTGAACTAATAGATAAAAAGTGGCTTCTTATTATAAATTTTGATGTATATTTGTCAAGCATTGTTTAATATATTTAAGGTCTATTTGAATTTCCTTTTCTGGGCACTATTTGTTCGTATTCATTGCTCTTTATTAATTGGGTTTTTGGCATTCTCTTTTTGACATATATGAGCTCTTTACATAGTAACAAAATGAACAACTGTTGGTTATGTGAATTGTATATGTTTTTTTCCAGTTTTAGTTGGTCATTTGATTTTTAGATAAATGAATTCAGCAATTTTGCTTTTATGATTTCTGTGTTTTGTGTCATACTTATAGAGGTGTTTTCTATTCTGAAATTATTTTTTAAAATGCATTCTATGTGCTCTACCACAATTTAATTTTGTATATCCAGTTTTTTCTTTTCAACTAATAAGTTCTATAATTTGATCTATTGAGGTAGGGATCAAAACTAATTCTTTCGGGATTCCTACCCATTTTCTTAAAAATGTTATTTAATAATTTATTTTTTCCATGCTGATATGAAATGTCTAGTTTATCATGCCCTTTATTCCTATATATACACTTATTTCTACTTTTGACTTTCTGTTTTATTACCTTTCTCTTTTTCTTTATGTGTTAGTACAGTTTTAATTACAGGAGTTTTAGAATATGTGTTAAAACTCTCATTCCATTCTATTTCCCCCATAATTTTATCGGCTAATCATACTTATTTGGAAGTATCTAGCTAAAAAAAAAAAAAATCCTGATGTATTACCAATGAAATCTCCTGTAGGAAAAATGACATATTTATGTTAAAATTCATATACAAAGTTTTCTTTATATTTCTGTCATTTATGTCTTTTTAGGAGTTTCTTAATAAAGTTCTTATACATTTTTTATTTACTTTATTCCTAGTAATTTCATCTTTTTACTGCTATATGAAGTATATATGGAGTCTTTTTTACCACGGTTTGAATTTCCTTTGTTAAAAAATTCAATCATGCTTGTTTATTGAAGGATATTGATTTCTGCATGTTATCTTTTTTTAACCAGGCAGCTTGCTGAGTTTCTACTTTTTTTTTTTTTGGTAGTTTTGCAGTTGGTTTCTTGGGGTGGGTTGTTTGGAGTTTTCAGGTAAGGAATAATTTTTCCTCAAATTATAAAAATTTTGCTTTCTTATTTCAGTATTTATGACTTTTTCTTTTTGTCCTCTCAATTTTTTATCTTGTCTAATTGCTTTGCTTAGTCTCATAGGTACTATAAAAATGGTTATGATAAAGAAAATTCTTGTTTCTGTCTTAAATGGGAATTATTTTTGTGTTTTTCTGGCTTTTAGAGTGATAGATTTAATTTGTATATATTTACTTTATTACGAGATTTGTCATGTATTCTTATTTTATTAACCAATCTCAATAAGTGACTTTTTAAGATTTAGCCAAGAAATTTTATTTCTTATTGACTCAATCAATATAATAAGTTTTATTGACAGAATTCAGAAAATCGAACTTCCCTTTCATTCTTTCAACAAAAGGTACTTGGCCATGCTGCTGAATTTTATAGCAGGTCTTTGAATAATGTCATTTGGTTCAATGTCATTGCTTTGGTAAGAAAAAAACTAGATTCCTATCTAAGGTCACTCTCTGTAGAGACAAGGCCAGGTCTGTGTTTTGTCCTCTGGGTACTCCAGTGTCCTCCCACATCATAAAGACGTGCACATTAGGTGAATTGATGTGTCTAAATTGTCCTAGTCTGAGTGAGTATGGGTATGCGTGCGAGTGGCTCTGACTGGAAGGGCTTACTGTCCCTTGTTGCTTCCACCTTGTGTCCTGAGTTGCTGGGGTGACTCGAGCCACATGTAATGCTGAAGTAGAGTACGTGGATTGGGAAATAATTATCTTCTTGTTTTTATTAATCTTCTTTAAATGTATGTATAACTCACATTTATTTTAATGTTTAATATTAGAAGTGTTTTGGGTCTTTATTTGGATATTTTGTAACCAAAAATCTACCACAATAGCTCTTGTTTATGGTAATTATCCTATGGTAAAATTGATTTTGTTGTACATCAGTTTGCTTAAAGTCACAGTTTCTAAGAATCTATTGATAATATTAAGTAGGATGTACTGTACTTGTTAATGTTTTATGTAGAATTTTTGCCCTGGATGTGTGTGTCTGTGTATGTACTGTTGGCATTTATTCTCTCTTTTTGTATGTGTGTATTATTGGATTTTGCTGGGGGGAGCACACATCCATGTTTATGCCCATTGTAATGTAATCTCATCAGGTTAGCATGTGTACCAGATTTCTCATATTTTAATAAATTATTTTTTGTTGATAGTTGCATTAAAGCAAACCAAGATGGATTGGTAGATTTCCAGCTAGTTCTTCGAGCTTTGGCTATGGTCCTGTCTAATACTGTCTCAGATACCTGGGTAGTGAATATAGTTCTGACTTTAATGTGTGCTTAAATCTAAAAGACACCCAGCAATTATACATCTCTTTTTAAAAATAATGTTAAAGTTTTTGTGTCTAGTTCATAAATATAAGTAAAGCTTTTCCAATTTTATTATATTTATTCAAGGTAAATCATATTTAGTTGTAAATTCAGTAAAAAGGTCATTAAAGATAGAGTTAGTTCATGGTGATGAAATAAATAGAAATTTTGGTAGAACCCAATGTCATGGTAAAGATAATATTCACTAAATTTAAAAAATGTGTGAAACGGAAATGTGCTTGGATTTGGTTTTAGTGTATCCATAATTCATTGTTGTGTTAAAAATGGTAATATTCTATCAGTCACTATAGAGACTGTAGTGGTCAAAATTACCAAGTGTTTATACACACATATGAGAAATTAGTTACATTAGTTATGCTACATGAAATGTGGTGTTAAATACAGAAAAATACTTGTCAATACAGTACATGGTATCTTTTTTTACTGCCATCACCAGTTAGAAGATAATGTCAAAAGTATATTATATAAGAAACCTAAGGAATTGGGGAAAATTTTATCCCATAATTTTAGTTGTTAATGTAAATATAAAATATTAAAATAAATATTTAATTTTATATATGTTTGTTTGAGATACCTTTAACTTTGATATATCAGAAACCTTGAAATGAAAGTGACTTGGGTCTGTATTGGTCTCTGATTGTTTCTAAATATTTTTATTGTCCTCACTTTAGTGAAAAGCAAGCAAAGAACCCTTGGAAACCTTAGTATCTTGTCCCAAAGCTAGTACCTGAGAAGGCCGGGCTCTAATTCTCATCTTTTAATTGAAAAATCCAAGTTCTTTCTTCAACTTTATTCTAATTTTACTTTGAAAGAAGAAAAAGGAAAAGAATTGACATTGAATGAGAAACCATGAACCCAATGCTATATTTGGTATTTTCATCTATATTAGTTTATTTAATCTCAATAATAAAAGGTAGTTTTTTTTTATCTCTACTTCAGGGATAGAAAATGTAATTAAAGCTCAGAAAGTTTGGATAAATTGTCAAGTCACACACTTTATAAATAATGAAGCTGGAATTTATATACCTGGTTTTGACTTTAGCAGTCTGTGTTTAATAAAAAGACAAAAAGAAATCAGAGCTAAATTCTAATGCATTACATTTATATCACTAAGATCTGAATGGTCATGGTTGACTTCACTTTGAGATACTTACAAATCATTTTCATGCTTTTGAAAAACATATCATTTGGAAAACTCAATTTAGAAAACTGCAAAGTGGCAATGCCTTATGAATAGTACATAGAGGATTATCCAGGACTTTAACTTTCTTGTTAGAGTAAGTACCCTAAATGGTTCTTCTTATCTGAGAGGTCATGACCCAAGGGTGTTGGAGATCACCTGAGAGCTATGCTACAAGCTCACAAGTTTGATAATATGAGAAAACATTTACAGTTATCTGTAGAACAATGTCACACTAACTTGAATTTAAATATACTTTTAGCCAATCAGTGGTTGCTTAGAAGTGGCAGTGGGGGGAGGGGTAGAATTACAAAGAAGTATTAGGAAGCTTTAGGGGTTGCTGGATATAGTCACTGTCTTGATTGTGGTGATGGTGTTAGGGTGTGTATATCCGCTAAACTTATCAAATTGTACAATCTAAATATGTGCAGTTTAGTGTATGTGAGTTGTACTTTAATAAAGCTATTTAAACTGCTTTCCTAGGTGGTAGAGAGCAGGGTAGAGTTATAGCTTCAGCACTAGGAATGACACACACTCAAATGTATTAAATCTTCTCTGTCTCTCAATCTCTTGATGAGCTGTCTTTTCTGGCATATTATTAATTGTACTGATCTAGATTATTGAATGTATGAGACTTGAGAAACAAGCAAAATTAGCAAACATTGAAATTAATAATACAAAATTACTATTTTAATGATAAAACTTTATTCAAGGTAATGTTGATTTTTTTGGTCAATAGTACCGAATGCTTTGCAATATTAGTTATCTACTGATTATTAGAGCTCACAGGTGAGTGGGTTCACTAGGGCATCACCTGATCCAGACTGGGTTTAGCTGGGTTGCTCTGGGGTCTTGGCTGGGCTCACTCATGCATATGAAGATTTTCTACGGTCTCTGCTCCCATCTAGGTTTGACCAGGAAAGCTTAACCTGGGGAATTTCTGCTCCATATGTCTCTTGTCATATGCTGACCTGAGCATGATCTGTGGTGATAGCAGAGGTACACCAAAGTCCCAGCCCAATCACACAAGCAGTTCTCAAGATTTTGCTTGTGTCACATTTGCTAACATCTCATTGGTTAAAGTCAGTCAAACAGACAAGCACAGGATGCCCCTCAATGAGTAGGCACAGAAAATTACATGTCAAACAAGAATCGGAGTAATTAACAACATGTATCCCACTTGCCTTATTAATATTATTTTGGGAAGGGGAAACAAGTTTCAGAAATTAAAAGTTCTTAAAAAGAAATTATCCATGTTTATTTTCTTTGTAAAATGACAATCTGGTATCTTGAAAGGGCTTCTTTATTTCTTCACATGCTGTTAAAATTTAAAATAAATATCTTAGAAGAGAAAATCTATGATGCTACTTGTGAAATCTGTAAAACTGTTACAGAAAAGAGATGTTGTTAATATTACTATATAATGGGAAACTATACATCCAAAAAAATAAACAAGAATGTTATACCATGTGATCTCACTTTTATGTGGAATCCAATGAACAAAATAAACTGACGAATGAAATAGAGCCAGAGGCATGGATACATGGAACAGACTGAGGAATGTCAGACAGGAGGGGGATAGAAGGGAGGGGATAAAAGAAGGCAAAGAGGTTAGCCAAAGAATATATATGCAGAGCCCAAGAGCACAGACAAAAGTGTGGAGAAGACCGGGGGTGAAGGGGGTATGGATAGAGGTGGGCAAAGGGGGGAAATAGGAGACATCTGTAATAATGTCAGCAATAAAAAAAAAATTAGCAAACTATAAATCAAGGAGTTTCCTTGATATAATAAATGTTAACTCATAAAATAAGCCATGAAATTCAACTCGGTTGCCCTAGTGGAATGATGTTAAACAACGGGCACACTGAAGGCTTAGGGATAACAAGAAAAGCAGTAGGTCTCTCTTGGAGTTAAGCCAAGGATGGCGATGACGTATAATTGTAAACTCTATACTGAACTAAAAAGCAACAGGGATATCTAGAATCCTTAAAGCAAGTTTTATAAATTTAGGCCTTCAATGGTTTTCCCACCATGTTTCTGTAACAAAGTCACTCGTGTGTGCTATTTGATACCGGGTGACAAGACCACGAGTGGTGAGTGTGCCAGGGTTAAAGTTCTGCTTAGAGCAGCTCAACAGTGATGCTGGAATGTCAGCTGTGAATAACCAGAGAGATTACAGCCAAAATCCTCCGTTTACTAGACATTGTGATATGTTCATACACTATTTCCTAATTTTCTTTGTTAGAACTGTCTCCTTTATTTGTTACTCACAACACAATGAGGAAGAAACTTTGTCCCCATTCCTCAGATGAGGAAATTGAGTATTGATAAGCTTATAGTTACTGAGCAGATGAGTGACACAGACAGAACTGGGGCCAATCGTCCTAATTGTTAGGCCTGTGTTTTTAAATTATATTATGTTGCTTTTTGTATGGGAGAATTGAAAAGATTTGCATAATAGAAACTTCATAAGCATTGAAGCAATGTTGTTTCTGCTGGTGTAGATGTATCATAACTTACTCAGAATGTTTATTTTGTAAACACCCAAATCTGGACAAGTTTCCATTATTCCTTTTCCATGAGGGAAGATTGCGCATTGGTTGTGGGTTTTTTGTTTGTTTGTTTGGTTTTTTGTTTTTTGTTCTGGTCTTAAACCAATGACGTGATTCCCATCACTCCTTTGAAATAAGATATTCCTGAATTACTGTTTTTAGGGCTTCGTACAAGTTAATATCTTTTCATGAAATTGAAAACATTTAAGGCAGGAGAAGTACAAAAGAGAATGGCAATCCACTTATTGTACCAGGATTCTACTATTTTTCTGTTCTTACTGATTGGAAACAATTCTATTCTTTTTTTCCTACTTTTTAAAATACAATTTTAGATTCCAGTGCAGTTATGAGAAGTAATATGGAGAGTTTCCATATACTCTTCATCCAGTTTTGCCCAATGGTAGCATCTTGTTTTACTGTAGTCTAATATCATCGGGAAACTGACTCTGCTGTAATTCATCCGCCTTATCCAGATTTCATCAGTTTTGCATGTATTCATTTGTGTTTGTGTGTGTGTTTAGTTCTATGCAGGTCTATCACACATGTAGATTTGTGGAAGAATCCCCACAGTCAAGATACAGAATGAATTCATTACAAGGGTCCTTTGTGTAATATTTTTACAGATACAGCCATCTTCTCCTCCCTACCCCCTGACAACCACCACTCTGTGCTCCATCTCTATAATTTTGTCATTATCAAGAATCAGTAAATATTCTCTTGGTAACCAAAAGATCATATATACATACTTTTGTTTTCTTGACCAAGATATTCAACCTCAATTTTATGTTTTATGTTATGTTTATGAAAAAATCTATAAATGCTTTATTACAAAAACATAAATATTATCACATTTATTCTACACAAGTACTAAGGTGGTTTGGGGGAAGATTAGGTATATTTCCATTTGAGGTGATGGGGGAGATTCATATCTGTGAATCCTTATATCACTTTATGTTAATGTCTTATTCTACCATTTCTTTGTGACTTAGTTAAAGAAATGGTATCATTCTCATTTCACAGACATAAATATTGAAAAAAAAGGTATCCTTCTTATAGGCAAAATTCATCTGCTATATTAACTTCCTATTGTTTGTTATTCTTTTTGAAAAATGTATTTATTTTTAGAGACAGGGAAAGGAGGGAAAAAGAGAGGAAAAGAAACATCAATGTCAAAGAGAAGCATTGAACGGTTGTTTCTTCTTGTCCACACTCCAACTACTGACCGAACCCGCAACCCATGCATGTGCTCTGACCAGAGATTGAACCTGTGACCTTTTGCTT
The DNA here is from genome assembly GCA_004026545.1 of Mormoops blainvillei. Taxonomy (NCBI): domain Eukaryota; kingdom Metazoa; phylum Chordata; class Mammalia; order Chiroptera; family Mormoopidae; genus Mormoops; species Mormoops blainvillei. The sequence goes on along the minus strand of PVJD01001876.1, from coordinate 185,799 downwards.
TATGGGACAACAGCCAACCAACTGAGTCACACTGGTCAGGGCTGTTATTCTTCTTTAACAGTTCCCCAAGTTCTAGCCCCAACACACATACTCACACATATATACACACATGCACATGCACATACAACTATTTAGAATTTAGTTTTACTTCAACCAAATATTAATTGCTTCCAAAGTATAATATCTTGTATAATGTAGTGTGTCTCATTCTTAAAGAATTTGGGGCATTTTTTCAACTTCGGAGAGTTAGAAGGGGAAGAGATTTTAGGAATATTGTGAAATGGATCATGTTTCCTCCTTGCACAGGCTTAAGGGTGCTCAAAGTTGAATGATCAGCCCTGCTTAGCAAGCGTAAGAGTTATTATGGCATATATAAATAAAGATAATATTTTTAGCCACACAGTGTCTTTCTTATCCTTACTTGTTCTACTTTCCTTAGTTCTTATTTTTATAAGTTATATGTATTTTTGTGAACTTTATGAGTAATATCTTTTTTGGAACAATTCATCATATAAATAAACATAAGTTTTAAGTTTTTGTTGTTTTTTTTTACTTTCTGAGAAATCTTCTCACTGGCTTAGAGTTTTCTAGGTAAAATTAGGTTCCTTTGAGGATATAGCTAATATTTGTTGCTCCTGCTTATTCATTTCTGTATATCTGCTTATTTTTCAGAAAATAAGATTCAGGAAAAATAAATAATCTCTGCTTGCTATATATTTTTAAAGTTGTCAGCATTAAGGATTGATGCAACGGTAGAGATACAGGGCTGTTCTTCCATCCTTCAGTCTTCAAGATGTTCAGTAGCTTAAATCTATAAATAAATGAGCCCGCCAGGATTAAGATTCCACGAATGACTGATTTGTTCCTCTGGTGACTAAACTCACTTCCATGATTTCATGTGTACGCTTACACTGAGTGTCTGTGACGTTTTCTGGAGTCAGGATGGAAACATGCTAACTGCTTCCATTGCTGAGTTTACACATAAGAAATGAAAACTGTCCCATTAACTGATGGGACAGATGAGATGGAGACACGGCTCTGGGGTGCTTATATAAAGTGAGAAGCTGAGATGGATTTCTAAATCTAGAATAATGACTCAGGTAATTTTGCCGTGTTGGTGTTCGCTAGCTGATTGAGTTTTCTCTGCTCACTCAGTTGTGAAGGATTTTCATGCTCAGTGTATACAGGAACTTGACAGTGTTGGCACTCAAAGTGGGATAGTGGGATAATCTCTTCTGAGTACAGCGATTCCCTTTCTCGGTCATGCAGGACAGAGTGGAAAAGGCTTCTGATCTTTGTAGAAAGTTGCTCTCTGTCAACGGGGTTTCTAGGTAAACCTTTCTCTTTTGTTCCTGATATTTGTTACTGCACAGTAATGGGAATACTTTGACTACCTTCCTGGGTTGGGCAGGTTATGAAAGAGCAATATTATTTTAAATTATGCTGCCTTTTAGTACCTAGGTTATTTTAACAAAAATTGTACTTGGAACTATAGCTCAGAGAAAAAGGTAGGCCTTGTTCACATTCCTTATGGTTTTATTATTTTTTCATGTATATACTTGCCTCCCATACAAGAATTTGTACTTCTCAGAGACAGTCTTGTCCTTTTATAATCATCTCTTCAGTGCCTTGCAGGGTGCCCAAAACATGGAAAACAAACAAAAAAATATTTACTATAAGTTTTTAACCTGATAAGTGTGAAACAAGAATTATAGAAAATATTTTTCTATTCAGCTACTTAAGGTTTTTCAAAATCCCTTTTCACCTAGATTCAGGAACCATTATCCCCACCATCTTCGTCATCATCGTCATTGTCATTACATCTCCCATTTATTGGTCTGTCAATCACTATCAGTCTCTCTGCTGAGCACGTTTTACACAAGCTCATTTAATTCACACAACCACTTTATGTGGTATTGACCACACTTCCCTATTACAAATGAAGAAGCTGAAGTAGGGAGATGTTAAGCAATTTGTCCTAGTGTCACAGCTGAAAAAACAAGAGTTAAACTTCAAATTCGGGTCTGTCTTATTTCAGGCCTGAGCCACTACGTAGTTGTGGTAGAAGGCGTCATTCACCACTCTTCACCCCACCCCACACCAAATCTTCTTGATTGTGAATGATAATGAGGTTTTTGTTTGTTGCTTAATTCCTTTAATTGCATCTTCTGCTATTTGCTTGGTTACTCACCTCCTTTGGTGTGTTGTTATATAATGAAAAGGACAGAAAGGTTGCCTAGGGTTAACTGAAGGAGTAAAGATAACAGGAACATATTTATATATTATTGAATGCTGGAGATTCACTTTCTTATAGGTGAGCCTCAACCCAGGCTGTAAAACAGAATCACGTCATGAGCAGCCAAGAACTGGAAATCACCATGCTCTGTCCCAGAGCTGTTGAATCAGAGTCTCTTAGGAGGGACCCAGGCATCAGATTTAAAAGATACAAATGCAATGATGTGTCACTTATGAGCAATGGGGGCAGACGGTCATGTCTTTGATCTGTAAGAGGGCGTGTGAAGCTATTTCCCCCTGAGCAATGGACCATCAGTGTAAGTGGTGTTACCTTGGGTGATAGATACCTGGACGGGTTTTTTCCACTCTTTTATTCTATAAGTATTTATTGAGTGTCTGCTATGTGCCAGACAATGTGTGAGAGCTTGTGCTTCCTCAGCTATAGAAAACAAAAATCAGTTCAATCATTTGAACTGTCTTATTTTTGCCTTTAATTAAAATTGTGAAATAGATATACTATGTCTACAGCACACTTAGCTTCTCACTTTTTAGTTCTTTGTTCAATTTATAAATGTTTCATAGAGATAAGGAATTTAGAGAAACTGGAGCAGTGGAGAAAGACACAAACTATATGTGGTCATATATATTATCATAGCAGAAGAACACACTGAGTCATTAATGTATGCTTGTCACCAGGTATGATTTATGAGAAAATGATAGAACATTTAGACCAATATTTAATTAAATTCACTGTAGAACAAAGGACTTATATCTCTGATTATGCTTCTCACTGCGTGTTCTATACGTTCACATTCATCCTCAAAGAAATAATTTTCTTTTCTTCTGTGGGACTTCCTACATGAGCACAAGCTCTTGGCAACTGTGTTTATCATATTTGGCAACCCAGAGTTCCCATAGATGATCTTATTGATCTCTTCTAGTATCTAGTGCCTATCTGTTATACTCACATTAGTTTTTTTCCTCCCATTGCTACACCAGAGCGACTCCTCCACTCAGCGTTGCCCCCCACCCCCTCCCACACATCATCTCATTCTCTTCTTCCTTCTGTGGCTAAAAAATAAAATAAAATAATAAAGAAAGAAAAAGTTTAGGGGCAGATGTGGTGGCAGGTAAGTTTCCTCTTTCCTCTTTCTGCAGCTTCTCTCTAGGCTACGTATATACCTGACGTGGGTTTCTTCCCCTAGCTCAGAAGGGTTTTGACATCTTGAAATCTTAGCTCTGAGCCTTAGAAAGCAATGGTATTCTTAAGGATTTTTGTTTTTTCTGTATATTTTAAAATGCATTGGAGCAGGATAACTTTTTAAAACATAAATTTGGTGGTTTTGTTAAAATAGTATTAAAAATGCCTCCAAAGGATCTCTGAACATTAGCATTAAGAATAATTAGTAAGAATAATTATGAATTAAGAATAAGAATTAAGTTTACACAGTTCTTTTGGCAAGTTCATAAATCTCTATATTGTCCTTTAGAGAGATGGAAAAATATCTTGGATGAAGTCAAGCAAGCCAGTCAACAGTCAAAGATTTACTTTGAAAGCCTGAATTTGGACCTCTTTCACATTTTTAAGGAATATTGACCTTTTTTTAATGTTCTTATCCTTAGTAACTAAATTAAAACTGAATTTTCATATTTTTATGAGTTTATTTTCCAATCGTGTCTTAAAGTATGTTTCTTTTTTAATTCACCTGGCATCTACTACATATTTTAGAATGTAATTAGTAAAAGAAAATATTCACCATCCTCCAGGAGGGGGTGTCTAACATAAGAAAAGGGTATGGGACTTATTTCCACCAGTACAGTCCAGAAAATATTATCATGGGCAAATGTATAAAATTTGAATTACTTTGATTTTTGTAGAGTAAATGTTTGTACCTGTTTTCTTTAAGACAAAGAATTTTTTAGTCAACTCATAAATGTCTTGTTTTTATTACTGAAAAGTATTGCAAAAGAAATGTGCCAGGGTTCCTCTTTGGATTAGACACCAATCATTTTATATTTTATTTTATATGACATTTAAGCAACTAGCCAGAATATGGTATATTCTTCTTTTTTTTAAATGGTGAATCTGGCCTCATCACCCTAGAAATTCCATGAGTTTTAAAAGACATTATCAAGCTGGGGTAAGTACTTTCTAAATCAAAACTTTCAATAATGGATTAACTTTGTCTAAATATAGTAATCTAGAAATTCCTTGTTCACATTTAGCCAAAAATTTATGCACTCTAGAAAGTGGTTGATTTGAACATGTACAATTTGTCAGTCATGCTTTTTTTCTGTACTCATTCTCCTATTTCACATTCATCCATAAAATGGCAATGAATTTGTTATACTTTATGTGATTCTAAATAGTTAAGATGATATTTTATGGTAATATTTTCTACAAACCCCATGAGAATGTAAAGACTAATTCTTATACGCTTTCTAGTATATTTCTTCTGGAAATACTGTAATGTTACCTTTCCATTAATTCTAAAATAGTTTGTTATCTTAATTTTTCTGTTGATCATATATTTATCTAATTAAATCTAAAAACTAACCGTAAACTGATTCTCCTAATACTCACCATGACATTTCAGAGGTGGTAAAAAAATCTATGTATTATTTATATTTACATTTCAATCTAAGTACACGTTCCCATACAATACTCAGTCTTCACATTAAACATTTTCTTCCACTAATGAAATTTTAGCAGCTGTGTTGGAGTTTAGGATCAATTTAGCTACATTAGTTTATTTAGAAATAACACTACTAAAAGGATATAAGTTCAAATTATGATATACTTCCTGTATACTTGTTTCATATTTTTAGATTTTTCTCAGAAAATCTGTGCTGCTGAATTTGGTGTGAATTATTTGTTAACCTCTTGTCCTTTAATATTCCACTCTCATGTCACTCCCAAGTAGATTTAGAAGGGCTTTTTCAGTAATACCCTGAAAGAGACCCAAAGAATTATCTTGTTTCAGCTTCTTATTTGAAGATAAAGAAAATGAGGCTGTAGAAAGGCAACAGGACTAGCCCACAGTCCCACAGCTGGTCAGAACCCATGCTTATCCAGTGTCATGTCCATTCTGTAGGTGAATAAGTTAAACTGGAAGGAATATTTGACTTTAAGACTCTAAAATCTCTGTTCTATATAGACTTTTTTTAGTCCAAGGGAATTGACTTCAAACATAATAAACATCTTATAAGTTATGAGATTTGCTTGGACAACAGTGACTCTAATGCTAACATTTTAGTATGTTCTTTGAAATGACCAGTTTGTAGACATTGTAAAGCTGAAGTTGTACAAAGGAAGGCAACTGAAAACAGAATGAGGACTCAATGAAAAAGAAAAGACCTATTAAGATTTGAAATCTGATACTGACTCTTCCTAATTTTTCATAATAGACATTATCTTGATAGAAACTGTCCTACCAGAGAACTCTGTGAATTCTTTCTAAACCATGTACTAACATCTTGGATTATTGGTTGAGTGCAAAGCCTTATCCTGAGTGTTATGCATATTCCATTGGGCACCTCTGTTCTCTTAAGTTAGAATCTTCTTTTTGCCCTATGTAGGAAAAGTGACTTTTAGTATTCCCTTTATCCTGGAAGGGGAACACAAGGCAAAAGAAAGAAGAATCCCTTTTTAGTCTTGGCAAATTAAAAGTACCTCACTGAATAAATATTTCAGGATTTGGTTTAAGGTTCCAATATCTAAAACTAATAAAAATATTTCTATTAAGTTAAATATCTGTGTTCTAATACGGCACAAATTTGGGTTATCTTTGGGATAGTCTCATCCTGGCCATAGAGTGACTTTTCTTCCTATAGCTTAGAGATGTTCATCTAGCAGCATTCCAGTGTTTTCCTTTGTGGGTAGAAGTATGAATGTGGACTGAGTACCATTCTATTCTGGAAAGATACCTCCCCTGACCTCCTTAGCACACAAGAATTTCCTTTTCCCCCATCCACATAGCACATCACTCTACACCCTTCTCTAATACTTTGTAATATGTTTAATTTATCTTGCTATGATGAGGTACTCTAAGCTCCAAAAAAAAGCTTGTAGTGGTAAATTCAGATATTTGTTAACTTGTTGTCAAGCCAGAGCAATGATTCATTCAATAAATGGTTACTGAGCACTTACTGTATGCCTGGCAGTATCCTAGGTACTAGGGCTATTGCTATGAATAATTCAGGAAAAACCCCTTCCTTCCTCAAGCTTGTGTTCTGATGGTGAGCATGGGAGGACATCCTAAACACACAAATAAAATGAATTTAGAGAGATATGCTCAATATTAAGAAAATATAAGAAGAAGTACAAAGAGTGGAAAAGAAGTTCTTCAGATATGATGAGCACAAAATGGCTCTTGACAACTAATGATTAAGTAATGAGAACAAACCAGCAATGGAAAGACTGGGGTGGGAGAGGGAGCATCCAAAGCAGACATGAGAAGGTTGTAGATGTGGTGGGGCTGGAAAGGGAGTGTGATATGTAACAAGTTCTGAGTAATAAGAAGAGGCCAAATCATGTAGGGCCATATAAGCCATAATGGAAGGAGTTTGGATAATGTTAAAATTGAAATTGGAAGCTAGATAAGGTTTTAAGAAATGGAGTGATATGATCACGTTTGCTGTTGTGAGAGAAAGCTTTGTAGATAAACATAAATAGAAACCATCTCTTCATGTATTTTATTATTCTCTATAGATCTGAATTGAAAGGAATCTACTTGGTGGGTCCTTTTGGATCATACATGTGCATGAGTGTGAGTGAGTAGGGCTTGGGTTAGTCTTCTATATGCATTGGATCTTGATGTCTGAGGGAACACTAGAACTTGAAGGAAAAGGTAAATTGTATTTGAGAAATGAAATCAGACATGATGGAGCAGGCAGTAGTCCAAGGAAAGGAAGGGGAGCTGATCTGGACCTGGGCAGGCAGGAAACTCACTAAAAGAGGGGCGGGTTGAAGGCTAACTTGAGATCATTTTAATAAATACTAAGAATCTCTATGTTTTCTTTTTTTTGTTGGGCCAAAGGTAATATGGACTAAAGTGATGTGGTCTGATATTATGTAGTCACATGTATACACAATATATATATAACTACTTTATATACATTGTCATTTATCCTTCATGGCAATTTCAAGTTGGTACTACTGCTCCATAACCACTTACTCAAAACCCTTAGGGCTATATGTGTTTTAGAATTAAGAATTTCCCAGATATTATTTAAGATAATATGTTGCATATGTTAGATATTACCTAATGCCTGTTAGAGCCTGGAGTGGCACTCTGTTATCAAACATTAATATTTTTGGCAACAAAACATGTTGTTATTGATACAATATAGGAAGCATTAAGAATATAAATAGCCTTGCATCAGTTCAGATGAGGTTTACAGATAAGAGTTTGTTCTAAGCTTTCGAAAAGCTTTTTATTTTCAGAGTTTTTAAAAAAATTTGTAATCAAGAATTTTTTACTAAGAAAATTAAAGTTATAGAAATTAAGTGACTTGCTAAACAGTTGGATCAGAGTCTGAGCAGTGCTTTGGCTGACCACAAACTCTCTGTCCTTAACCAGTACATTGTACTATGTCCACAGAAATGGTGACTTCTGCTTACAAACATCTATCCTGTATATAAAAGAACATGCACGCGTATTGAGAAATTGATAGTTATAAAGGAGTTGCAGTAAATGATAACTACTAATAAATTAAAAACCTAACCACTTTCTAGGATTGAACAATACTTTTTAATAAATTGTTTCACAGTATTTCTTGCATGGCACAACTATAATGTTAGTAATGACAAAATTACCTTGTAATACGTGGGAGAGTTAATTATTATAAATCTAATGAATGACTTTATTATGATTAGACAATTTTGATAAATGATTTAGATTACGATCAATTTTAAGGACTACATTTTCTCTGTCATCCCATTGATTAACAGAGAATTTTGCATAGACCATTTAGACCAAAAGTAATCTCATTTATTTTAATAAAATTTAAGAATGTAAATTCAAGTTCTTTAGACTGGATGCCATTGTCTATATTGAGTACTTACTCTACTGGAAATGTCCAGCTAAAGAGCATGGGGCTCTGCAAGCCCAGTATAAGAATATTCTCGTACAACAGAGATCTCTCTGGTTTGACTAAGACCGTTGCTGAGACACAAAGTGTTGGAAAGATCGGACAATGCTGAGAATGTAGTTATTAGAGTATTTAGCATGCTTTTAATGTAGCAAACAAATGATTCACCTTTCCTAAAATTCTTTTAGGACTGTTTTTTTTTTTATTTTTGTATATTTATTGATTATGCTATTACAGTTGTCCCATTTTTTCCTTTTTTTTTCTCTCCATTATCCCCTCTGCCCTGCACCCCATTCCACCATCCCTACACCTCTTAGTTCAGGTCTATGGGTTGTACGTATCAGTTCTTTGACTTCTCACTTTTCTATACTGTTCTTAGCCACCCCCATCTATTTTTTTTTCTTTGTCAACATTTTCCCACCACCACTTTCCTCAGCCCCACCCATCCCTCCCTCCCACTCTCAATCCTTCCCCCATTTGTCTTTGTCAATGGGTCTTTTATGCATGTTCCTTGATGACCCTTCCCCTCCTTTTCCCCTGTTATCTCCCTCCCTCTTCCCCTCTGGCTACTGTCAGTTTGTTTTTTATTTCAATGTTGTTGTTTATATTTTGCTTGCTTGTTTATTTTGTTGATTAGGTTCCACTTATAGGTGAGATCATATGGTATCTGTCTTTCACCGCCTGGCTTATTTCACTTAGCATAATGCTCTCCAGTCCCTTCCATACTGTCTCAAAGGGTAGGAATTCTTTCTTTCTTTCTGCTGAGTAGTATTCCATTGTGTAAATTTACCATAGTTTTTTGATCTACTCATTTATTGATGGGCACTTAGGTTGCTTCTGATTCTTGGCTATTTTAAATTGTGTTGCTATGAACATTGGGGTGCATAGGTTCTTTTGAACTGGTGTTTCCAGATTCTTAGGATATAAATGCCAGCAGTGGAATTGCTGAGCCAAAAGGCAATTCCAATTTTAGTTTTTTGAGGAAATTTTAAACTGTTTTCCACAGTGGCTGCACCAGTCTGCATTCCCACCAACAGTGCACTAGGGTTCCCTTTTCACCACATCCTCGCCAGCACTTGTTGTTTGTTGATTTGTTTGTGATGGTCATTCTGACTGACGTGAAGTGGTATCTCATTGTGGTTTTAATTTGCATCTCTCTGACGGCTAGTGATGCTGAGCATCCTTTCATGTGTCTCTGGGCCCTGTGTATGTCCTCCTTGGAGAAGAGTCTGTTCAGGTCCTTTGCCCATTTTTTAATTGGGTTGTTTGTCTTCCTGGAGTGGAGTTGTATGAGTTCTTTATGTCCTTTGGAGATCAAACCCTTATAGGACTGTTTTCTGTTTTAAATCTTCCAGAGAAGTTAATTAAAAATGTTCTTTTTACTGAAATTTAATATATACTTAGTTTAACCAGAACATACTGATTTTGAACAGTGTTATATAGTTGAAGAAAGTAATTTCTGACATTACCTATCATTTGATTTTTTAAATGTCATAATTTTATTTTAGACTCTTCTATTCTGTTTGTGTTGAGTGTGTGTGAGTGTGTGATTGCGCGTGTGTGACATACTGTTGATCCTCTCTATTTATGGTAGCCATGTTCTATAAAGGCATCAGGAATGCTGAATTAGCATACACTGAACCAGTGCTTCTGGAGGAAATATAGGGTTAGGTTCCAGTCAGCCTCTGGTCACAACGTTTTTCTCAACTGATCAATGCACGTTTTTGTTTTACATGTATTTCTGTTTAAAGACACCTTAGTTAATATGTATTGTTGATTCATTAACATTGAACTCATGACCAACAGCAGTATAATTCAAGCCTGAGTGAAGTTTATCTAACACACATATTTTCTCTGTAAGTTACATCACAGTTTTTTTGTGCTTAGGAACACTAAACAGCACTACACTTGGTGACCATTTGGACAGCAAAATCACTAATTGAAAGGACAAAATGTGAAAAACATGACACTAAATAAACCTTGAAAAGCATACTTGTTTACAGTATGAACAAGGAGGCAGAGTTGCCTTATTCAGCCTCATGTGGGGACATGTCAGGTGACATTTTTCAATGTCCTGGGCATGTCTGTGAATGATTGTAAAAAGCACCACAGGTATTGATTTAGTGGTTACATTTTAGCGAGTCGTCAAATTCACAAATAAGAAATCCATAGATCATTAAGATTGGTTGTATAAGGATACAACTTTGGCATTTTGGTTAGTATAAGATGGGAATTATCCTCTGTTATATTCTATTATTTCATAATACTTGGTGGCTAGCCAAGCCCATTCTGTGCTTCCACTTATTGTTAGTTATAGGAAAATATCTCTAAGTGCAATTATTACTATCTTTTATATACATATGTACTAAACTTGAGTATTTAAATACATGTATATTTAAATACAGGTGTATTATTTATATATACATATACAGCCAGAGAGCAAGTGAGAGAGCAAGAGTAAAAGAGAGAATGAGAGAAAAGACATGTTCACATAGAGAAGCCATTTTTAAGAGTTATGAATTTCCTAATTATTCACACCTTAGAGTAGAAGCCTGCTTAAAAATTCTTCGAAGTACATAGAATTGACTTAACCTCTTCTGTTTATAAACAATTAAATTGTAAAGGCTCCATAATTAATATAGTCTTAACATTATTTTAAAATGCAATTAATGGGAAGCCATCCATCTTCTGACATAGTTAATTCACTTTCTGCCACACAGCACCTGAATTTAAAGATGTTGTATATTAAAGGTGCTTCTTTGCTTTGTTTTTTTTTCCCCTTCTTAATATGAAAGTCAGTGGAACATTTGCTTAGTATATTATCAATTCAATCCTTTGTTCATGTATCAAAATTAATTTATACCTTCTAGTAACACTAAATAGCTCAGGAAAGTAAATACAGTAATTGAGTGGTCTTTTTCAGAAATTGTGCATTTGATATTAATCAGATCTAGAACTGAGGCCATTTGGAAATAAGTAAATTCACTGGTTTTATATGATATTATATTTTATATTTATTTATTTTTCTAGGTCATATTTTTGGAGAACAGAAATATTTGGTCATTTTAATTGTTAGGTTCATTTTTTAAAAAACAATCGGGAAAAGGCAACAGAAGGCGGGTGCTCTGTTAATTTCCTAATCTTTAGACTTTAACTGAATGGCTCAAACACCAGTTTAACCACCACTTAAGCAAATCACTGTCACATATTGTTAAGGGAGCAGTGAAATAGAAGAATGAATCTCTCCTGCCTCAAGACACTTACTCTATAGTGAGAGAGGTTAAGACTGGCATGACCAGAACACAGTACAGAATGGAAAGGCTATATAAGAACTAGCAACAGGGACTGTGAATTGATAAGCAAGGAGAAACCTACTTCTTAAGCATTCTGACTGGGACTTAAATTCTGAATAAAGCCTGCTTGGTAGAAAGAAAATGTGTAATTCTTCAGCAGATTTTTCTTGGAGCAGGCAATTCTTGGAAGTAAAAAGTAGGGTGACAAGTTCTAGGAAGGCCAAAATGGTAATGTGGACATACTCATATCTTGGAAGTGAACTAATATGGTTGGATTTTAATAAATAGACAATAGGGAGGTATTGCAAAATTTTGAGCTGGTAAAATCAGAACCTTACTTTGAAATGCATTGGAGTTTCGATGGATTAGAAGAGATGAAATACTAGAGAGGCCAAGAAACCAGCTAGGAGTGGTGTTAAGGATATCAAGGCATCTGAACCAGAGACTGTAATGAAGACGAGGATGAATGTGAGGCATGTTGTTGTGAAAGAATGTTTTTAATGTAAGAAATACTTTCCACTCGGCCGAGAGATTCTTTGCCCCACACATTGAGTTTTTGTAAGAACTATGTTCTGATTTTACTTGGAATGGGGAAGTTTATTTGTTTCTCTGCAGTTTTGCCAAATATACGTATCTGTTTTGTTGGATACTATATATAAATTACCCATTTTTAAGCAACTGAGACAAATATTTCACTTCCCTAAAACTGTGCTGACTAATCATTTAATTTTTATTAGTCATTTAGAAGATACTTCAATATCGTGCATGGGCCTTAGTGTCAAAATTAAGAATATTATTTATTTATTTTCTATAGCATTGCTGATTTATAAAATTCAAAGGAAAAACAGTAATAGACTCACTCAATCAGTAGTTTACAGCCATCTGCTTAAATTATCCAGTATAGAAACAACTTCTGAACTCAGCTTTGATGAAAGTTAACAGAGACAATTGAACTGTTAATTTCTGACATACATTTTACTTAAAAATAGAAGCATTCTGCTCTACCTCAAGGACTGTGGAAGATTTAATGGCTGTTTCATAAGCAAATTTCATTAGAAAGACTCAAAAGTATCTTTGAATAAGTTCAGTATTTGCAGTGAATTTAAGAGAGCTAAATAATAAGAGCAGGAACAACCAAACCATTATTTTTATTAATCTTACAGAAATGCAAGAATAAGGTATTGTCATTTAAGCAAGCCAAGGAAGAAACGGGGCCTTAACACTTTTTGAAAGAGACTGAAGGTCTAGACAGAAGGGCAATCTGCCTCCATAAACATCGGACTCTATGGAGAGGAGCCAAGACAGATGCATGTGACGTGAATGACATTCCTGATCGCTTTGTAGTAGGGCTGAGGACCAGGGAAAGGAGAGTCTTCTTGAGATAGGCATCTCATTTAAACTGTTTAATAAAGCACAGGAGAGATAGGTTTAATATGAAACTGATGCTTTTAACCACAGCCAGAAAGAGCACTCATAGGCAAAACAGAGGTTTTGTACCAAGCCCTTTTCATAAATTTGTACCAACTACTTAGTACTGAACCCTGAAAACACTTAAAAGTCCAAATCATCGTTATGAATCCTAATAATTCTTTTCTACTGAAAAATTTGGAGAACATATATTAGGACAAACTAGAACACAGCACAATAAAATTAACTATTTTTACCCTCTCCCTACTTTTACAACTGAACTTAGTAAAGGCGGTCTGCTTTGCCCACAGGGCTGAGGCAGGCTTTTTCAGTCAGATCTAAAGTTATTTTGAAGTATATGAGGTCTGTCCGGAAAAGGTCTAGCCACTGTTTATATAATGAGAATGGTTTGTGTAATATCAACATAAGCTCGCAGCCAAGGAGAGTGGACTGGAATGCACACGATGACTTCACTGTACTAGGTAGTGGGGGCTGCAGGTGCCAAGGAGTGAGCGTATGTGCTGTGTGGCTGTTGCACTCATAATGCCTGAGCGAGTAGAGCAGTGCATCAGCCTCAAATTTTGCATTAGGCTTGAACATTCCTCTGAAGAAACTATTCGTATGATTCACAAGACCACAGCTATGAGCAACTGGTGATTGGCAGCTTCATCATGACAATGCACCCACTCATGCATCACATCTTGTGCAGAGTGTTTTGGCAAAACAACAAATCACCCAGGTGACTCAGCCACCCTACAGTCTTGATTTGGTGCCCTGAGACTTCTGGCTTTTCCCCAAAATAAAATTAGCTTTGAAAGGAAGACCGTCAATGAGATTCAGGAAAATATGGTGGGGCAGCTGATGGTGATTCCAACAAAGGATTTTGCGCAGTGTTTTGAACAGTGGAAGAGATGCTGAGAAAGCTGTGTGGGGAGTCTCCTACTTTGAAGGAGACTGAGGCATCATTGTCCTATGTACAATGATTCTTGTATCTTGTATCTTCAATAAATGTCTCTATATTTCACAGTACATAGCTGGATACTTTCTGGACAGCTGTCTTATATTTCAAAGTATTCACAGTGTTGTGGTTCTTACTGAAACAATTATGAAAGCCACTATTGTGCTTCCCAATATTCATCACTTAGTAAGCAGGAGGCTGTCAAAATGGAAGATTAACTTTGGCCTTAGGAGATTTGCACTTTTTGAAATTATCAATTTCCAGTGTTATAACAAGAGTAAACAATTGCTAGTTTTAAGTTTGACCTTTGTGACAGTAGTCTGATTTTGGGAAGGTTCATATGTCTTCTCAACTTGACATCAAACCTCCAAAATTGCCACTGGGGCTTTAAAATGTTGTTTACTATAATACTTATTTAAAAAGTCAGTTCTAAGGTGTTTGTTTATACTTTCATTTTGTTTTGTTTGTCTTTTAAATCTCCCCAAAAGACTATTTGACAAGCTACGAGGATGTAGTCTTTGTAAAATATTCTGTGAGAACTTATTTTTAGATTGTTGAAACAAGTTTAAAATATATTCCATTTACTACTTATACTAATAAATAATTGCCCTATATAATTTGACAAAGAGATCACAGAAAAAGGATATTGGTTAGTAGAAATGGAATAAAATAGAAGTTAAATCTTTTCATCCAAGAGTCATGAATATAATATGATAATATAAAAGATATATAATTTGGGAGATGGCCAGAATATTATCTTTAAAATATAAACTAATTAAGGGAGTGTTAACATCTTTATTATGTGGTATTGTTTTCAATAATATGGTATAACTTTGTTTTTTGAAATCTATGTTTGTGAAAGTAACTTGTAGTCATACTAAAACTGAGGGAGTTTACTCCCAATAAACATTCAGGGGACAATTTTAAAAGGTAGACTTTCTCAGGGTTGTGTGCTGGTCTTTGTTCTGTTCACTCTCATATCTATTTCTTGCCATTCTCTTGCTTTGTTCTGTATCTTATTCAACTCCAAAAGTTAGAAAAAGAAAAACAGAATAAAATTAAAGAAACAAAGAAGAAAGAAGGAGGAACAAAGATGGATCAGAAATTTTCAATAAAAGACAAATGAAGAGATGAGCACCAAAAGCAAGAATTTGTTTTTTTGAAGAAATTAATGATATATAATGATCCATCAAGATTGATCTAGAAAAAAAGAAAAGATGCAAGGAAATGAATTCAGAATATTAAGGGGCACATAGATACTTTAAAAATCTCTGTGATTTCCACGAGCATCATCAAACTAATATAAAAACATTTATGATATATACTAGGCTTAAAGAGTGTTGGTACATTGGGTCGTCCCCTTTCTTGTTGCCCTTAGATCTGATGTGATCATGTGAAAAAGTGTGGGCTAGCCTCTTGCAGAATGAAAGGACAGATGGGCAGAGTGGCCACAAGAGTCCCATCTGAGTCCTCGAGGGCCTACCTGCTGAATGTTGCCTTATGAGCGAGCCTAAAAGAGAGACGCAGAACTGCTCGGCCAATGCACAGAATCATGAGAAAATAATAAAACATTACTGTTTTAAGCCACTGAGTTTTAGGGGCATCTTGTTATTTAGCAAAGGTTAAATAATACATTAAAGCATGATCACCTGCAGGAAAAAAATTATAGTTTTTCATGCTTCTTCATGAGGAAACACCATAGCAAAAGAGCAGTAGAACTCTCTTAACCTGATTAAAGTTATTTATCTAAAACTTCCAGTTGATGTATTTAGTGGTGAAGGTTAGAAGCGTCCTCATTAGAATTTGGAGCCAGTCAAGAACCCTGCTATTACCTCTTCTATTTACGACTGTGCCGGAAGTTTTTGCCAATGTAATATAATAAAAAGGGAAATGAATTATACAAATTAGAAAAGAAAATGCAGTTTTAAGTGCAGATGATAAGACTGTCTATGTAGGAAGCCCTGGAGAATGTTAATACAGTCAGGTGGAGAGACCTACTCTTATGGATGGCAATATTTATTATTTATTAAATTATAGTAAATAGATAACAAGTTAATGTGAAGACAGAAAAACGACCAATGGAATAGAAGGCAGAACTAAGAAACAGACCTATATATTCATAAAAACCTAATATAGGGCTAAGTTGACACTACAAATGAGTTGGGCAAGGGTGAACTATTAAATTCTAAATGGACTAAAGAGTTAGATGAATAAATAAGTAACTTCAAAAATGAAACGTAGAAGGATATCTTTCTAGTCATAGGGAATAAAGCATTTAAAAATACACAAAGTAGCACAAACTATTTAAAAAGATTAACAAATGCAATTAAATTAACATTTAAAAATTTATTTTTTTAAAATAATTTTTATTTACAACAAAAACTGTAACAAATGTAGTTGAAATGCAAGCTGCAGAATTGGAAGAGCAACACATACAGCTAAAAAAAATTGCATATATAATTTTAAAAAGACCTCTTAGTCTAAAAAAGCAAGGGGCAAAAGCAAATCGTAGAAGAGGAAACGATAAGCAACAGAAGAAAGAGAAAGGGAAAGATGTTCAACCTTACTAGTAACCAAGGAAATGCAAATTAAAACATTGCACATATATATGACATATATGTATTTTAAAATATGATCATAATGTGTATTACCAAGAGTGTAGAAAAACAGATTTTAAACATGTTTATGGATGAAAACAGCCACTCTGGCAGAGTAATTTGGCATTATAGTAAACTAGAATATGAGCATGCTATTTGATAAAACAATTCCACCTTTAGAAATACGTTCTGGAAAATAATTCACTACAAGCATACAAATAGATATATCTAGAATGCATGTTGCATCATTATTTGAAATAGCTAAATTTACTGCAATTTGGATAAGCAAGTACTGGATGTAATCATATAATGAAATACTGAACACCCAGGAAAATGAACCATCCATAACAAGGACAAATCTCAAAAATACAATTTTGAGGGGCAAAAAGCATGTCGTTGTTTATATAAATTTTAGAAATAATGTAGGAAATACCAGATAGCATTTATAGACATATATCTATGTAGTAATAATAAAATAATAGGCATGGGGATGGTAATAAACACTAGTTCAGGATAAGGGCTACAGCTCTGGAAGTGATGGAATTTGGATACATAAGCACTTTGACTGAATATTTAATGCTTTTTATTCAAAAAATCTAGAGTAAAAATGAAAATTTTATTATTTAATAAAACTGGTTGGAGACTATAGGTCATTCAATACACCTTTTTGGATAGTAAAGATACCTCATTTAAAAAAAAATAGTGTTAATGTCAAATTGCATTGTTGCTGATGCAGGACTTCTCAGAGCTCTTACTGTGCTAGGAAGCACTGTGACTCCCTAGGAGGTGAATGTAGCGTGCAGTGCCATTTGAACACATTTAACGAGGGAATGGATTTTGAAGATATACATGGAATACAGACACCAGATTGCTCCAGAACAGTCCTGGGGAACTGCTTTGTAATGCAAACCCCTGGGGCCTGGATGAGCATCCACTTCATGATGAAAATATTTCACTGAAATGGGTGAGGTTTTGTTATTTATGGTATAGTTTTGGTGAATTTAATCTAAAAGTTATTAAAACATGCCATAAAATATCCTTGAAATTAAAAATTTTTAAACAGACTATTTACAGTTTTATTGAGGTCTCATTTATACCCTATGGTAATTTCTTGTGAGTGTACAATTCAATGATTTTTAGTTAATGTCTGGAGTTGTGCCACCATCACCACCGTTCAGTTTTATAGTATATCCATCATCCATCCACGAAATTCCCGCCAGCCTTTAGTCAATCCCTGTTACCACCACCAAGGAAACAACTGATTTACCTTCTGTCTCTATAAATTTGCCTTCTGCATATTTCATACAAATGAAATCATACGATATATAGTTTTTTGCACCTGGCTTCTTTCATTTAACATGTTTCGAGGTTCATTCCATGTTGTAGTATGTGGTAATAGTCTGTTCCTTTAAACAGTTTAATAGTAGTCCCTTGCATGCATGTACCATGTGGTTATCCATTCACCAGCTGATGGTCATCTGAATTGCGTCTAGTTTATGGCTGTCAGTAATGCTGCTGTGAAAATCCATGTCCAAGTCTTTTGTAGACATGTGCTTTTATTTCACTTGGGTAAATTAATAGGAGTGAAATTGTTGGGTCATTGAAAGTTTAACTTTTTAAAATACTGTCAGATTATTTCTAGAGTGATTGTACCATTTTACATTTCTGCCAGTAACCATGAAAGTTCTAATTTCTCCACATCTTTGCCAAAACCTATTACTGTCTTTGTTTTAATTCATTCCATTCAAATGGGTATGCAGTGGCATTTCAGCGTGGTTTGAATTTGCATTTTCCCAGTGATTAATGATACTGAACATCTTTTCATATACTTACTAGCTCTTTAATGTCTTCTTAGTGAAATGTCTACTCAAGTTTTGCCATATTTTAAATTAGAATATTATTATTGCTATTGAGTTTTAAGAGTTATAGTCCGGGTAAAAGTCCTTTAACAGATACAAGATTTGCAAGTATTTAAAGTGAAGCTTTCTTTTCATGTGCATCACATCTTTCACGTGATCTTAATTTGGGCAGGAAGTACTCGTCAGAAGATAATTTAAAAAAGGATCATTATCACTGTGCCTCATGTTTTATGTTGTTAACATATTTGTGCTCCTATAATTTATTTGCCTTTTTTCTCTCTAAAGGAGATTTGAATCTTATGAAAAACATTGATTCAAACTTATTAGAACTCATGTATGCCAATTACCAGTGTTTCTGTCAAAGTAATTATCTTATATTTACTCTATGTGTTTATTCCAAAAATATAGCTCTTGTTCAACATATTCTTTGAAGTTTTCATGATTTGCATTCCTAGCCAGTGTTAAACCCCTGTATACAATATAAACACACATTCATTTTCTGTGCTTCAAAATATGTTAGTGTTTTCTCAATTGCAGATGTCACTCTGTGGTCATTGAGCAAATTCCAGTTGGCAAGATCAGCAGCTCATGGAAAATAGGGATTTAGTGAGAAAATAATAAAAGTTATTCTTAAGTATGCTTTAAAAAACAACAATAGGTCACAATTCAAGTCAAGTGCTTGTAAAGGAACCGGATCAATCAGCACTGAAACTCACCGGGGTAGGCAACTGTTCTCCAGAGTCGCCGTCTTGGACGCTCCAGGAGACAAGCCGCATTGACACAGCCCGCGGGGTGCATGCCCCCACAGGTTTATTTTAGGCAGAGTGCACCTCTTAAAAAACGGGGGGAAAAGTTACTGGCTTGAAATGAATGTCCTTTAAGCTTGAATATGCCTTTTGTTTCATTTTCAAAAGTCTGTCCAAAAGAAAACCTTGCATAAACACCTGGCATTTCACAAATTATTGTGTTGCTTAAGGGCACTTTTCCTGGGCTTTGTCTTTTATTTATATACTGAAAGGGCGGAGCGTGAACAGAGCACTTTTGTGTGCTCTGCCCTCACATGATGTAAGAGGTGGGGCAAGGAAAATAATACATGTTCTTTGATCTGTTCTTTTTGTTCTGTTAAAGGATAAATGTAAAAAAAAAAAAAGAAAAAATCATAACTTCCATACAGATTAAAATAAACATGTGTTAAAGATTTTATTTAACCTATTATTAAAAAGGAAACTATGCAGACATTATAAAGTTCAAAGGAGAAGTCAATGAATCTCAGATTTATATGGAGCAAAGACAGGTTGAAATGTGTTTATAAGAAGTGAAACTGGATTTTTCCATGGGAAGTAGTGAGAGGGTAGGGGACAATGTGTGGTATTTATTGGAGACTCCCAATAACCTTTACTGCTTACTCCAAATTTCTGTATAGTCTTAAGCAGGGGTTGTCAAATTTTTTCTGTAGTGTACCAGATAGTAACTATTTTATGTTTTATGAGCATTGTGGTCTCCCACTCAATTCTGCTATTGTAACATGAAAGCAGCCATAAACAATACGTGAACAAACGGCATGTTATGTTTGAATAAAACTTTACTTATGGACACTGAAATTTGAATATTTTCATGTGTCACAGAATATTCTTTTGGGTTTTTTTTTTCCTCAATCAAATTGGGATTATGGGCCAAATTGGCTAACCTTTTATCTATAGGAAGCCTCATACTAAAATTAGCACATATTTCCCAAAGCAATGAGTTATGGTAATATATTATCATATGTAATGGCATAAATATATATACCTATCTATAACTATAAATAAATAACAATAATAAAAGAATAACAATAAAGCCTTATGCTAAAATAACTGAAAACGTGATTGGCTAAGTAAATCTTATGATACCTTGCTGTTGACATGAGTTGTATTACCTCAGTTTATCACCCACTTTGCTTGTAAGATTCAATGACATGGGATCAAATCAATGTTGCCTTTGAAAGTAAAGATCCTTTACCCTGAAGTGATTCTTTTTTTAAAATTGCACATGTAAAACAATCAAAACAATTTTTGAGAATAAACTTTTATCAGCTCTCATACCCCCACTGGCTGAATAAACTGATAATTTCATAAATTGGGAACTGCTATAAAATTCTATCTTTTATATATTTGTTCATACTATCTATTATTGTGTTTTATAAGTGCTATAAACACTAAAGTCATCAGATAGTATTCCTGGGGTCCATGAGCTCTTAATAGGTTTTTAAGAATATATTTTTATTTTTATGAATGACAATAACATTATAAGTATATTGTCTATCGTCTGGATTCACCCTTTTTGACCAAGTGCTGCTATACAACTTTTGTTTCTACACTTGTGTTTATTTCTTAGTGAGCTTTAACCTGTGTTTTAAAGTGTAATGTGTACTGTTCCATTGGTCCAACTAGGATCTTTGACTCCTTGTTGTAGGGTATGCAAATATATTCTAAAACAGGGCTCAGCAGTCATTCTGTAAAGGGCCAAATATTAAGTATTTTAGGTTTTGTGGGCCATGAGGTCTCCATCATAACCATTTAGCTCAGCGGCTGTAGCACGAAGGCAGACATAGACAATATGTGAATGAGTTTGGCTGTATTCCAATACAACTTTATTTACAAAAAACAGTGGTGGGTTGAGTTTAGCCCAAGGGCCTTAGTTTGTTAAGTCCTATTCCAGGGCATTGATAAAATCTCAGAAGTCTAAGAGGGATCAATCTATAATTATACACTATTTAACAAAATGATATGTATAAAAAATAAGGAATAATAAATTTAGACAGTCATTATT
Source organism: Mormoops blainvillei (assembly GCA_004026545.1). Taxonomy (NCBI): domain Eukaryota; kingdom Metazoa; phylum Chordata; class Mammalia; order Chiroptera; family Mormoopidae; genus Mormoops; species Mormoops blainvillei. Next base: position 164,549 of record PVJD01001876.1, on the reverse strand, counting down.
TGCATGACAAACTTCTCTTTCCTTTACAGAAGCATAATTTAAAAATCAGTTATTATTAACACTTTCTGTTAATATAAAGAATACTAGGTTTTTAAAATTCGTATGCTTTTTAATACAAAGCTCCTACTTGAAGAAATCGGCCTGCATTCCACAAGCGCTCTACACGGACTATGAGTAGCTCCTTTTTCTGACCCGGCCGTAACCGTATTCGTAGGTACTGTGTAGGACCAGCCTGCTCGTGCTCATCGGGCAAGCGCAAGAGCTTTAGGCTGTCAGCCAAACCAAAGGTGTTTGGGCGAAGCAACTTGAGTGTGAACGTGCCATGGTAGGGCATCCTTTGACAGACCAGAAAGCTCTCGGTTCCCCCCAAACCTATTTATGAGATGAATGATTTGCAGAATTAATCAAAATTACCATTTCTTTTTTAATGTATTCAATGAATAGTCAATTACTATGTTGATTAATTTTTATAAATGCATCTACAAATGTTTTATTTGCTATTTTTTATGGATCCAATGAATGTTTCCTATGTGAATTATTTAGCAAATAGTAATCTCTTTTAAATTACTTTTAAAATCACCTTTGATTTTGTCTTTTGATGGATATTTTTAATTCTCAAGTCACATTGATTTAGCGTGTTATTTAATTATTTATCAATTAACAGATTTAATAGAAATTCATAGTGTAGTACTACATTTAATAGTTTTTTAAATATTTGTAAATTTTTATAAATTTAGCTTATTGGTTCTTTTGTCTTCATACCAATATTTTAAATAATTATTCACTTAAAAGGTTATTTTTTTAAAGGTGAAAGGATGACATAATTTTCTTATAAATATATTGAATATTCAGAAATTTGTAATTCATGTTCAGCAAACAAAATTTAGTGTAAGGTTATCATCAGAAATCTGATTTATAATGGCCATAAACATAACTTTACCTATAAATGTTCCAAACCAAATACATCGATTTAAATTATTAACTAGTTTGCTATTAATTATAAAATTATGTCTGATATTCCATTTAGTGAAATAATGATAAACTTACTTAAGCCTGAAAGTATAAAAATAAAATTGCAAAGAATGTGAAAGAACTAAAAAAAGAGCCAAAAGCAATTTCATCATATATGCAGTGCTCAAATTTTACATTTTAATTGATAAAAAATACAAAATTAAGGCTGATATATTCATAACAGATTCATAAAAAGAATATATAGTCATTGGTCATTATTTTAAAATTCATTAGCACATTCCTTATGAGTTGATACATTTGGTAAATGTTGGTGATTGTTTAATTAATTGATTTTGGACAAAATTGATCTAGAGCCAACTGAGATGGTCTAGTTAAGGGAAAGAAAACAACTTTGCTTGCCTTGAATGAAAAACTTAAGTTGGGACACCAAAATCAATATTTCTGTGAAGTCCTGTAGTGAAGTGAACATTTAAAAACCGGTGTTCACAGGTTTTCTGTTGATTCAAGAAACTAGTAAATGCTTACCTCCGTTTTCCCCTACAAAAGTTCTAAGAGAAAAATTTCATTCACTGTCCTCTTTATTGTATATGCAGCTGTCCGTGTTGGTAACAAGTCTACTTCTCTATAGCTCTCAAGGGAACCCTAAGCCCCTTGTCATATACTCTCATAGAATAGCCCTTCTCATTACTCATCTTCAGGTGCTATTTGTATGTCCTTATCATTCCATTCTAACTTCTTTTAGGTTCTGGCACTATAACCCAGTTAGAAACTCCATGGTTTCTTTATAGCAGTTTTGAATTCTCTCTGTCTCTGTCTCTGTCTCTGTCTCTGTCTCTGTCTCTCTTCCCCACCTCCCCCCTTTCTTCTTGCCAAGAGCACAAGTTGAATGGATGCCTGACTAAATCTAGTCCCACTCTTGGCTAGAAAAGACCATTTGTATCTAACTAGATCAAGGATCTTTTTGACCTCAGAAGTATTTTATTTTATTTTTTATTTTTTTTTAAATATTTTATTTATTTATTTTTACAAAGGGAAGGGAGGAAGAGAATTATCAATGTGTGGCTGCCTTTTGTGCAGCCCCTACTGGGGGACCTGGCCTGCAACTTGGGCATGCGCCCTACACTGGGAATTGAACCAGTGAGCCCTTGCTTCCCTGGCCAGTGCTCAGTCCACTGAGCCACACTAGCTAGGGCATCCCAAAAGTATTTTAAAAAGAACTAACAACCCAAGTGAAATTAAATTGATCTTTGATGAGACGAAAGGAATAAAATATATAAACCTGTCTGCTCTGAAGAGATATTTTTTCTGGAATAGCTTTGTGGAGAATACAGATGTGCCGAATTTATTTATAGCCAAAGAAATATTAGCTGCACGGACAAGAAGCCTAATGGCTTTAATGTGGAAGAAAACAGGATGCTGTTGGAGATTAGCTAATTTCTTAAAGTAGCACGTTGGGAATGACAATGCAGCAATAGTTTGTCTTTTACAGTATGTCACGGATCGATAAGCTTAGGAGAAAGCACACAAGGATGAAATCCTCACTGACAACCTTGTCTCTCAGGCCTCCACCTAAACCCTCTCAAACTAGAGCTCATGACAGTAGGGTGTCTCTACAAGCCTGATACTTATTTCAAATATATTGTGTGAATTTTAATTTTAAGGAAAGAAATATACATGATATATATATATCTATATATCTATATATCTATATATAATGCTTTTGATTCTTAGTTGAAAAGTGGTTGTTAATACTTTAATTGTCCTTAATTTTCATCAACCCATGGACTAGATTATTCTGAGGAATTGCCATGACCATATGTTAAAACTTTCAATGAAGCTTTTATCTCTATAAAAGAATAGTAACGAACTGTCTATTGGAAAATATTTTTAGCTTCTGAGATCAGGTGAGATCGGGCTGGTTCAGGGTGGTATGGCCATAGACGGGAAAGTATTTTTTAATTATAAAATTAACACATGAGTAAACAATTCAAATAGTACATACATGACATGTATTGATAAGAAGGTGAAGCCCCCCTCTGACTCCATGACTTACACACACACACACACACACACAGATTAGATGCCCAGTAATCCTATTCCTCTCTGTATGAGGTTTTAGTGTGCATCCTTACACACTTTTTTAGTATATTTGTACTCACGTATATAATATAAATGGGTTCATACTTTAATATCTTATAAAACTTTTCTCGCCTCATATATTTTAGAGATCTTTCTATGCTAGTTATATATATTTCAGTTTTAACACTTGCATAATGTTCCATAGCATACATAATTTATGTAATGAAAGTACCATAGTTTATTCCACAGTATTGCTTCATCATAATATATTCCATAGAATAGATATATTTCTTTTATCACATTTTGCTTTCTTGATGACACTCAGGTTGTTTCAATTTTATCTACTCCAAAAATGCTGTAATGAAAGTAGGATTATTCGAATTATCCTTTGGGATATAAGTTGCTACCTTTTTTCAAGTTATTGGTTGTCCTCCATAAATCTCAGGTTATACAGCCTTCCTCACTTCGGTGTATTTCCAGACTGAATGATAATTGTTTTTTGTTTGGCAGTAAAAGGTTTTAAAGACAAGAATTTTGCCTCTGGTTATTTTCAGAGGAGAAAATGGGCAGGGCAGTGACTTCAGGCAGTTTAAGCTTTCCTTGAGTGTCCTAGGAAATATTTACCTAGGATTTTGTCTCGTATTTCTAGCACCTGGGCCCAATGTTGGAGTCTCCCATGTCAGAATTCCTGCTTTGATACAACATACTCATGTTTGTTTTGGGGTTTTTTCAGGGATCAAAAATAATTACCAACCATAAGAGTCAGGTACTCTTTATTGGTATGTTATACAATGTAACTTTTATCTAGACTGTCTATGACCCAATTCTCCTTTAAAGACAACCTTCGTCTTAGGGTTGCTTAAGGTCTTCTGTGGTTGAGATCATCGTAATTTGGTTGGATTTTGACCTCAGTTTATTCCCCTCGGCTTTATATCTTCCAGGAAATTAATCGTTCCAAATTTCTAGTGCTCTTTTCTATTTACTTTTCTTTTCTCTTGTCCTTTTTGAGGAGATTTAAGGAGTGAAGAGATTTGTTCAGTTTCTTCTTTTCCACCTTGATTTAAGACCCCCCTTTTTTTATTATCGACATAAAAAGCTGCTAGGTAAACAAATGATGGACTCATTTTGAGTAATTGATTATATTTTTCCAAACTATTCCTTTTCAGCTTTTAATGGAATTGCTTGGGTGTGTGGTTGAATTTAATCCATTATATTTATTTTTACTCAGTCTGATTCCAATAAAAGAGATGATTACTTATCTGGTTTTCAGTCTGAAATACTTGTAGCAGATATATTTAGAAATGGTCCATGAACTTGCTGGAAATTTAAGGCAATCATAGTATATTAGAAGTATTATTCTTCACTTTTTTTTTTTACAATTTTAGTGCAGAATTACCACTGATTGTCAAAAAAGATTTAAATTTTCCACAGCACATTTTAGAAAGATTCTAAACTGAAACTTCCTCATTTTAAGCATGAAGAATAAGAAAGAGAACTTTCCTTTGAAAGGCAAGGCTTATTCCATGCAAAGATTCTTTTCGTTACCTACTTGACTGAAAGTTTTACATTCTTAAACATATACCATTTTTAAAAATAGTAAAGAGAAATCCCCTAATTCCAATATTTAATAAGTCCTCTCTTTGCAGAACCTGTGATTTGTGATTTAGTGCTCAACACAAAGCATGTGTGTGAGAATTGAATATTGATGCAATTTAGTGATATCTCTTCTCAGAGAAAAATATGAACAATCCTCTGTATCTCCATGGACACTAGTCTTTCCTGGCTGTTGAGTCATATCATTCCCTTTCCTCCGTGTTTTTTTTCGTCCTCCTCCTTCACATTTAATTTCACAGACATTTAGTTAGTATCTCATCAGTACCAGGCACTGTGTTAGTACCAAAGATAACTATTAAGATGCACAGATACATATACACACACACACGCAAAGATAAATAAATAAACCATGCCTTTGACCTCATGTTTTGACCTTTCAGTGGCTGGAGGTGCAAATGATAAAGGAAAGGATGATAAAGTTCCGTAACATGCTGTATAAATATAAATTGCCATAGGAGGTACAGGTAAATACAGAACGTAATTTAAATTTTGGGAAGAGATAAAAAAAGTTGTAAAATTAGCCTTAAAAGCTTTCAAATTGTTTTTAATACTAAGTGTTAAATTGAACATAATTATGCTATTTCAAAAAGAAGAGAATCCTTTAAGGATGAGCTGTTTCACTAAAGAATGTTTACTTTAGAGCTGCAAACATTTTGGGGCACTTATTAAGTATTAACACCTCTCTTATAGATTTTGTTTGTGTGGCGCAAAGATCCAATAAGACAGGAGGTGTGAGAGTGTTCTGTAAACTGTAAAGCGCTGTATAAATAAAGTGGGCTGTTGCTGTGAAGGAGGGTGGTGTGAAGAGACTGTGGGGCTATTTGGAGAAGGTGCAGAACCAAGCTTACATGGGCACACGGGGACAGGAAAAGACAGGAAAGTTTTAAGCAAAATTCTAACGACCGATATGTTATGTTTTGAAGCATACTAGAATGGATTCCATTTCCAAAAATACCTTCTGTCTATGGCCTGTTTTGGCATTTGAAATTCATCTAAAAATATTGCTTTTGTTTGCTACTAATGGTAGGCATGCATTCAAAAGTAGCATTTTTATAATGCAGTGGTTTAACATTTGAAGGTGTTTTGCTATACTTTTATTAGCTCATGATAATAATTGGGGCTAGGTCTTGGTGATGCTATTTTTATCTTCATCATCTTTATTGTTCCTTTTTATTGATGAGGAAGTAAGGGTCCACAGTTAAATAAACTATTTATCTCATAACCAATGTGTGACGGGCTTAACCCTGAGTACCTCGCTTCCATTTTCTTTCCACACCATCAAGATGAAATCCCTGAGGAAAGAAGTGTTTATTAAGCACCTATTATAGAGTTAGGGAATTTCAGAGCCTGGCAGTACAGTTTCTTCATAGAGGTGCCAAATTGGCTGGAGAAACAAATGCTATGGGTCAGAAACAATTACAGAAGATTATAGACAATATAAGTACAAAAGTGTTTGCTAAGAGCTTTGACAATTTAGATAACAGAGAAAACAATATGGCTGGTTTAGGGCAGGAAATGCTTTATTAAAAGGTGGGAGTGCCCAATTATTTTAAAAAGTTAGATGGAAAGGGGTAGAGGGCCATTTCAGGGTAGGTTATAAAAGCATTATGAAGAAGACTATCATAAGTAAAAATGACAGTAAAAATGATTCACATGACATGATATGCTTTAGTGGAAAATACCAATAACTCCTATAATCAAATGTTTCCCTGAGTCTCACCAGCTATGAACATAGGAACACTTTAAATCCCCTTGCCACACTGAGGTTCCTGGGAGCACTCCCATTCCTCTTACCTACTGTCACCACCTGTCCTTGCACCCACTCACCACCAGCTGCCTAGCCTCCTGCAGTTCCAAGACTCCAGGGTGTCCATGCCTCTTTCTGGCTGTGAAACGCTTCCTTTCCTCACCATATTCCACCTTGGTTCTGGCCTTTTAGGGCTATTCCCCCCTTGGCTCCGAAAGCCTTCTTCTTTCTCATGCTGACAGGATAGGTGAACCAGAGATGATTTTGCATCCCATTTCTTCACCACATCCAGCAGAGATTCTCTATGTTCTCAACACCCAAACAGTCCTAGAAATTGGCTCTATCATTTGACATGGAGCACTTATTACTCCCTTTGAATCTTGGCAGAATTTAGCCCTATGTATCAGATTGGTGTGCTGCAGTGTTTTCCTCCCCCTGCAAAAGGGAGAGGGGAAAATATTCTGTCTACTTGATAACTCCCCAGGAACCAGGGCACAGCCTGTGACCCAAGCTTGGCCAGTCAGAGGCTGCGGCCTGAGACCTTGATTCTGGAGCAAGTGACTCAGGAAAATGGGGTCAGTTAGGAGCCATGGTGGCTATAGCAAAGCTTAGCATTGATGGCGGTGGCTTCTTGTCACATCTTGCAGCAGCATCAGAGTCTTGTCATTGGACTTGCCTGCTTCTTAGTCATCCTGTTTAAAAACTGAAAACATACATTCTCCCAACAACAACAACAACCAGTGCCAAACCCCACTTTCCATTGATGTTTTCAATGCTTTCTTAACCCAGGGATGGTTAGAAATGTAGAATTCCATTAAGTATCCCATAGCTTTTGTGATGAATTAGCTGTCCCAGGGAGAATGGGGATCTGCAGAAATGAAACACAGCTTAGAAAAAAATGGGAAAGAAAGAGATAGGAAGAGAGAGGTGCCAAGCAAGGACATTACCTGAAAGAACCACAAACACCTTTGAACCTTGAAGAACCAGAACTCCCAGGCAGTGACCGCTGACCAATGAACAGACGATGAGGACTGCTGGCCGAGCAGCATTTGCTTATTATCAGCCTCATGTTTATGGAAGAAAGTTATAAAATAGAAAGTATGCAGTAGCAAGAGGTAGCTTGACATTTTGAAAGCTGTTTTTACTCTCCCCTCAAATATTTAACTTCTACCTCACTGCATGTTCTTGCATTCATTGCATTGTGTCATCCTACTAATATATGAAGCCTGATAGTTAATGTCGCCAATCACGCTGAACTGCATCATGTTGTGTGTTAAACTAAGCTTAATTCTACCCTCTCTTTTCATCTGACAGGATACTTTTAGAACAATAAGTTCCACAAATGTCAGAGCACAAACAAACCTTCATTATAGAGGCAATTTACTAATGTTACATAAATCATGATGAGAAACAAAGGACATCGCGTCCTAAGAGGCAAACTTTTCAATCATCTAACAAAAGAACACTCCCTCAAATTTATAAATATGTATTGTCAGCTTGTAATATTAAAAGTTCTTATAGCTGCTGAATAAAAATTATTTTTCATGTAATTCATGAAGCAGAAATGTGTTCGTCTTTAGTTACTGAGGACAATTTGTATATATGTACTATGTATATTTATATACTGACAGAAAATTACAAAAAGTACATTAAGATATATATTTTTAAAATCCCCTAGCAAAGGGTACCTACAGTTTCTAATGATAAGGAACTACCTCTCATCCTCATAAACAAGAACTATATTCAGTAAAATATATAAATTGCTGGGAGTCTTATTGACATACGACAGATGTGGTAATAAAACAAAGTAGTGTGTAATACAATAATACTCTTTCACTCTAAAGAGTGGGTAGTCCTGTCTGTCCTGATGAACTTTTATTCAACTCATTTCATAATCTATTGTCACAGTTAGTAATGAAGGAGTTCAGAGTAGGATCGTTCTTTAAACTGTTTTAAACTGTCTATAAATTCTCATGTAATAGGAATACTATGCTGCAAATTTTAATGGTAAAACTGAGGAATATATACCTTGTTCAATGAATTAGTAGGCCTACTTAAAATAAAACCAATTAACCAATATTCCCTACATCATGCCAGAAACTGATATAAGGTTGCTTTCAGAGATACAAATAACTGCTTAGAAATAAAATGGTTTTCCATATAAAAATTAAAACCAGAAAATGGATAAAAGAATAAGAGTGAAGGAAAAAAATAACAGTAGAAAATAAGATAAAGCCCTAAGGATCATCTTGACATAAAAGATGATCTTGAGAATTTGCTAAAGGTGGTTCAAAAATGTATTCAGATGTAATAGTAAACACAAAAATCTTGCAGATTTTTATTTTAAGATATTTTTACAGATGCTTAAGGAAAATTAATAATAATCTACTAAGTAAATACATTTGCTAAAATTTTATATTCTAAAAATATTTGCATGTCATTCGAATTTACTGAAGACCTAAACAATATGGCACCCAAAGAAAGTTGCAAAGATTTTATTACATAAATTGTTGAGATTCCCACTTTTTCTGGAAAATGCTTTATTATTGGGGTATAATCAATGTGATGTTTAACTAATTATGATTTTCAAGTTTTTCCTATGTCCTGTACAATTGTTAGTTCATCTTCACCTTTATCAACTAAATTTCGTTATACATTTGGTTTTACCCCACGTCTCAAAATTGTTAAAAAAAACCAACATACAACTTTGAGACGTGAAGTTCTCCAAACCATTACTTTTACAGTGAGGCTGCATTGGTGAAAATCCCCCCTTAAGGTTGTACTGTTTAATTAATTTTGTACACACGTGTTAGGCATAATAAATGACAGATATTTTCAAGTACAGAGGGAACATATAATTAACAATCATTCTGTTAAAATTGCATCAGATACTCACATATGCTATTAACAACCATTTATCATGTGTCTATTTAGTTCTCTAATTCTTTATTTTTACCTAATTAGGTTTCCACATTCAAAATTTATCAAATATTTTTATTATTTTTAAAAGATTTTATTTATTTTATTTTTAGACAGAGGGGAAGGGAGGGAGAAAGAGAGGGAGAGAAACATCAATGTGTGGTTGCCTCTCGCACACCCCCTACTGGGGACCTGGCCTGCAACCCAGGCATGTGCCCTGACTGGGGAATGGAACAGGCGACCCTTTGTTTTGCAGGTCGGCGCTCAATCCAGTGAGCTACACCAGCCAGGGCTAAATTTATCAAATATTTTTAAAGGACCAATAACATGCCATTGTGTTATTTAATCTCACAAGATTCTCTTCCTCAAGGATATTAGCATGTCCGTTTTGCAGATAAGAAAATCGTAGCTTAGTGATGTTAAAGGATTGTAGGAAATGACAGATAGGAGGTAATTGAATATACACTTTTGAATATTTTTAGATACAACACCCCAACAATTGCTACACAGTGTAATCCTTTTAGTTATGTCCTTAGTAGATGCTCTATTCGAATCTGAATTTTTTTGTCAACAACCCAGGCATGTGCCACTCACCTTAACTCGGCAGCCTCCTGAGGCCTTGAAGAGCTAACCGCACTAACGTCACCTACTGAGTCCTCAGTCTGGGACCGAATAAGTACGTGATATATCAACTGTCCCACATTAAGACTTGAGTTTTCTATTCACTAAGCTCCATTCTGTTTTTTCATAGTTATGTACACTTTAATAATCAAAAAATTAATCCTTTAGATGCTTCATTTACATATGGAGGGGCAAAAGTAGGTTTATAGTTGTGAGTATTCAACACAGAGTTTATTCTTATTATTTATTAATCATTGTATTATTTTCCATACAAACAACTGTAAACCTACTTTTGCCCCACCTGTATCATTACCCAGGGGATAACAAGTTGATTGCTTTCACATTTTAGACCCAAACCACTCTATCCTAATTTATATTAGTCACTAAATTCCTTTTCATTTTATTAACAAAGTAATACTAATAAAACAAAATGAAGGGTTGATTCATTGGGTTTGAAAGATCCATCACTAGTTTTAAAGATAAAAACTGACACTGTTGACTTCATTGACATATCTCCTGCATCTCCTGCAACACATTAATGAGTTAGAAGAGCTGGATAAAAAAACATCTTTATTGAATTAGGGCTAGAAGTTCAGACAGGCCTCATGAGGCGGATGACCAATTGTCCTCGTTTGCCTAGACTAGTCCTGGCTTTTGCCTGTTGTCCTGTCATTCACTCTGGTTTAGCATCTATCCAAGCATTCCAGTTTTTTAAGATATGTTGTTATTATTCATTTTTATTAAGATGGTATGCATTGGGTTTGATAGATTTCTGTCTTTTTTGTAGCTTTGCCGTAGTCTGTTCTAGTAGTTTGTGAGACCCACATGCAAGGAAGAGATTCCTCACTTTAACCTGTGGTTAAATCGGAAAAACAATGATCAGCCTGTCTCTCTATTCCCAACCCGATCTAGCCCTTCAAAGACTGTGTGCACAGTGCTTGCTGATAAAACAAAGCTCTTAGATCTCAGAGACAGGAACAGCTAACTCCTGTGCCAGATGCACAAAGCTGCCAGGACTCCCGTGCTCGGGGTTAACAGGAAATGTGGGAAATTTTCCTTGCAGTGTGGGAAATGTATATGGAAAGTGGATGATGAGCAGCCCTGTACTATAGAGAGTAGCCTTAGTGTTTTTGTCATTATAGGACTTTTTTTTAAAACTCTATTTCAGTATATATTTTCTAAAATTAAGGACAGTCTTTGATATCGCTCTGGAAGTGAACATTGCTTATGTTTAATGTTCAGATTAAGTGAAGTAGCATCTTAAGTGTTTTTCTACACAAGATATGTGTTGTTTTTACTTTTAGAATTTTGTGTGGAAAATAGTAATTGAATAGAATTTTTTATTGGTTCCCCAATATATTAAAACCAAATAATCAGTTGTTAGTTAAACATTTTTAAAATTACATAATTTAATTATTTTATTGCCTGTATTTACTGTTAAATATACCCTAATTAGCATGATGAATTATATGGTCTCCCTGCTCATGTCTAAAGGGTATATAAAAATTAATCAGATATAGGAGGGAAGGGAAGGGCGTTTCAGGAACTTGATTTTACTATGAACTGAGGATGCTACTCTCTGCCTCCCTCTCTCCTCTGTCATAATTATTTGTGATCTTGGTAATAAAATGACAATGGCTAAACATGGCTCTCTAACGGAAGTCCCCAAAGGTGTCTACTAATCATTGACTTGAAATTACAAATGGTAGTTTTGAACTATGGCACCTCTTCCACAAATAAAGAGAGGCAAAGTTTTGAAGGGGATTTAAAAAAAATTATTACCACACAAATGGTGTCAAGTGTCCTCTCCTTTTAAAATTCATATATTAGCCAAAATAATTTTTAAAAGAGTTAACCAAAACATTTAAAACTAGTTAAGAGAAAAAATATATTAGGAGGAGAACATATCCCATTGCAAGAGACCTTAGCTTCATTCATTATAAATGGAATCAAAATGTTTGTTAATGAACTACAAAAATATTAAACTATTCATTCAAATGGCCCCAGAAGTCTTTGATCTTGGTCTTCTTGAGTCTCCTCAAAATAGAGAACAATTATATTATATATAATGTAAATTTAAAAATATATATATTTACATATGTATAAATTAGTTGTACCTCATTAGGTACAAGGAATGTTTCCTAGGCCTATTAGTGAGTAGACAGTCATAAAAAGAGACCAAAGGCGAGAGTAAGAAGATACAGTGTTTAAACCATTCACTCATCCACTCACCTCTACCTACCTCATCTATCAAGCCATCCATCCCTCTACCTACGTCATCTACCCCTCCTGCCATTTATCTACTCAACCATTCATACATTCAGCTAATAGATAATGACTACATATTTTTCACATACTTCATTGGCAAGGAAGATGAAGGCCAGGCTCTGATCTTAAATGGCTTATAGTCTATGGCAGGGATTCGATGCCAATAATTTTATTTCAGTGTAGCTAGGGGAATTTCTGCTTCTATGGCACTACTTTTCAATAGATAAGTTTTTTTCCTGAGAACTGAGAAAAGCAGTATCATTGAGTTATACTTTATGCTAGTAAAATTTTCATCCTTTGGTAAATACAGTCAATCTCCCTTTTACTTCAACAAATATATATTAATTACTTATACGCCAGATACAAGGTTACAGAGAAAACTGGTAAAACACTTTTCCTGCACATAAACAAAGGGCATAGGCACACGTGGATAATTTACAAACCACCCCACTGATACTCCGACCAAGGCGTGTTGGTGTACTGGGGGGTGCAGAGAAGCCGCATCTCACCTGACCTGAGAGTGCTGGAGAGGGGAAATGGTGTCAGGGAAGACCTCTGGAAAAGGGCTTGAAGGATAGATGAAAATTAACCACTAAATGAGAAGGGAGGAAGGGCATTCCAGGAAGTGGGCAATCAATGAGCATCAGCACAAAGGTGATCAATGTGTAGTGCAGACCGATGCTGGTCCTACAAAAGCATGAAGAGAACAGGGCACGGGCAGGAAGTGAGCTGGACTGGGAGACTGGGATCTGTCATGCAATGGCTTTCATGGGTGTTCAAGAAGCTTAGACACCACTGAAATAATGCTGGTTGTCATTTTCAGGCTAGATCAGGTTTCTCAACCTCAGCACTATTAACATTTGAGCCAGATAATTATTTGCATTGCGGGGTGGGAGGAAGCCGTCCTGTGCCGTGTAGGATTCCAAAAAGCACCTCTGTCCAATACTCTATAGATACTGGCAACATCAGCCAGTTGTCACAACCAAAAATGTCTTCAGACATTGCTAATGTCCCCTGAGGGGCAAAACTACTGCCACTTTTAGATGAATCACCCACAGGATGAATTTCAGGGGGAAAGACAAGTGGTAAAATCAGGACAGATAATTTGGGAGACATTGGGATGGAAAACATTGAAAGAAAAAGAGAAATAGGGGGTGGGGTGCTGGAAGAAATCATGGGTTTGTTTTTTGGGGTGGTGATTCAAGGTACCTGAGTTACATTCAAGCAGATGGACCTGGCAGAGAGTTGCATACACAGACCTGAAACTCCATGAAGAAGTTTGCCCTTGAAAGAGCAATTTAAGTGTTAGCTAAAGTGAGGATGGAGGGGCAGAGAGGAGCCAACAAGTGAGGCAACGATCGGATCCTTGGGAACATAAAGAAATAGAGGAGCGGAGAGCAGGAGAAAGAACCATTAAACACAAGGAATGGCCAGGGATAAGAGAAGAACTAGGAAAGTGCAATAACATGTCTGACAAAGAAAACCTTCAAGAAGGAAGCTGTCTTAGTAACAGTGCTGCAGTAAAGCACATTCAAACAATAAATGTAAAATGTTCTTTGGACATAGCAGTCAGTTCAAGAGGAAAATACAAGGCTCAGTAGAGATGGTGTTATTCTGCTCTGTAAACTTGGTGGCGGGCATATAGTGGGTACTCAAAAATGTGAGATGAATGGAAGAATAGATAAGTAAATTATACTGAATTATACTAAAAAGGGACTCTTGAGAATATAGAAGCAGGTCCCTTTGTCTGGATTATCTTAATAGTCTTAGACTATAATATTATATCAAATATCCTATCTAAGTAACTTTTGGTAATACAACATGATCTGTTACTGCCTTTGAAGTATTTTGAGACTCTCAGAAATAGGCATTTCAGCAATATATTTTTATTATGTCCCTTTCCATACCAATATGCACATATAGACATCTGCATTATTCCAGTGACAAAATCACTTTGCTGTGGAATTGGACTCATTTGATTTATAAAAGATCATTCGTACATCCTGAAATATGCCAAGTTGTGTCCAGAAGGCTGTGAGCAGTCGTGTCATGTAGCTAATGGATTTTATCACCAAAGACGTAAAAGTAGAATATAATACTTATCACCAACACGATGTTCTGGATACCAAAGATGGAGGGAAGGTTTTCTTGCATGATACTTTAATGTACTTGGTATGAATTTAAGAATTACTTTTTCTACATATAGTTCAGGGTGTTCAATGCACTTAATATCAGTTGGCGATTCTACTAAGATATTTTTAAAATGAGAAACTGGTTTCAGCTGAATTTTATAAAACACTAGCAAGTATAGCCTGTGCTAGTTTCTCTCTTATTCTACAAGCTGAGAAAGTCAAAATGTTAAATGCTACAGAAATTAATTTCCCAAGAGTCAATTGCAGTTTAAGAAAATTAGACATTTACTCTCCTTGTCAATGTAACAAGAAAGGAGCTGTGCTAATGTGGGCCAGTTTGGAAATTTTTATAACTGGTTTTACTGATAAGAGGATATTTCTTCTGTGTATTTACTCTCAGAGAGTACACATTTAATGATTCAAATGTCATTTTTTTCCCATTGTGCATTTCGGTATATAATAAAATACTGTGAGTAGTAAAATATTGTGAATGACCTGTTCAGAAGTTGTCTGAGTGCTACCAAGGAATAAATTCACTCTCTTTTTGTAGTTTAATTAATGCCTTAACTCTACTTGGACATACGTTTTCAAGGACTTGAATGATTGAACAGAGTAATTAATGCATGATTCTCAATCAAGTTAGTATGACTTGCATACTTGTTTGTACTGATATATTGCTGACTAATCACAAGGCATAAATAATAAGCATAAATTATAATCCCTATCCTCAGAAGTTTGCAAGCCTGTCAAAAAGAAGGAACCATACATAAATCAATAAGAACACAGTTCTGTGCTGAACTCTTTAGAGCTCTGTGAGTGGACAGAAGGTATTTAGGAGAGGAGACAACCATGGGCTCCGAGGAGAAGGCTTCGCGGCCAGAGACGGTCATCTTCCTATTTTTGTTGATGTTGATGATAGTCCCAATAAGAAACTTCATTTTCCCAGTTTGTGCTAGAATCCTCTTTATGAGTGGGAGATGGGAAAGGGGGAATTAAATTTGCTATTTGGAGGGGCTCAGGGTTAAAGCAAAGGATCAAGAGACAACAGATCTTCAACATTTTCAGACCCGAAGGGTGTTTTTACCATACTTTCCTTGTTGAGAAAACAGAACCACAGGTCTGCTTTGGGCATAGGTTATTTTACTTAGCCCTTTGAGAATTGCTGTAGTAGAGAAATGGCTCCTTTAAAAAAGAACTTTAAAATATATATACTTTAAAACTCCTCCCCTTAGCTTTTTTGGCATTAGCTTTCTTTTTGGTGTTTAAAGTAATACACTTTTTATGTAAAACTATTCATTGTAATTGCCACCACAAGCAAACCAATAATCTGTTTTGTACTTATAAGTTCATTCACTAATGAAAATAAATCACTAATACATGCTTTTTCTCATTTAGGAGACTAATTTTTATTCCTTGAGTACAATGTCATTGCACTTCCTGAGGCCAAGAAAGTATATTCATCTAGAAAAGACTTGAACTATTTTAAAATAGAGTAGGTTCTTGCAAGCAAAGCCAATTTAATCATTGGGAGTTTGGAGGGTTATTTAACACTTACCCAGAAATTGGCTATTCCATTGTAAAGCATTCAAACCAGTCATGTGAACGGTCTCAAATTATCCAAGAAACTTAAATTTGCCTGCAGAAGTAAGCAAGTGATTGTGTCTTCACATATGCTCTCATTACAAAGCACAGCTTTGCCTACTGGATTCCAAATGAAAAGCAGCTTTGCTCAAAGGAAGATGTGTTATCAATGGTAGCATGAAACTTGAGAGAAATACTGCCTCTTTACTCCAGTTGCCAAGGAAAGTCACAGACATAACCCATATGCTTGCTAAAGACTGGCAGGACCATCTGTGGAAGAATTACTGGTCTCTGATGAGTTATCTGTCATTTCTGTCACATATACTCCTGTTTTCTCAGTATTAGAACATCCTAGGCTAAAGTAAACGGAAAGTTTCAGGCTCTCAGCTACAAGAAGTAAACTGTTTGAGGAGGCACTAGATAGGCTGAGGCTAGAGATCTGTTTCAAGAGACCTGCATTCCAGACCTTCCTTTGCCAAAAGTAACTGAGTGATCGGAAATAATTCACACACTCTTCTGGTCTTCTCTCCCTTTCTTTGGAGTTTGATCTAGGCAACCGCTAAGATCTCTGTCAGTTCTAATAAAAGGTCCTTTTAGAATTTCCTATTTATTTCTAAGAAAGTCTTTAACATTCTATGAATGAACAAACTTGCCATCACATCTGAAAATGGAGAGAGAAAGGCAAAGAATGCGCAGTAGTATAGGCTCTCAGCTATGCTTCCTTTCCTCCTTCTCCTTGCTTTCTTTTTCCATTATCTGATTTTCTCTAAAGTAACATTACCCAAATGCATAAAATGAAATTATATCCATTCAGGCTGTATGCCTAGTGATGCTGATTAATGTCCTGGTTATTATACAGGGCTTAGTGGAAACCGATGCAGGAGTCCTACCGCCAGGTTGAATAAAGCCCTTTATTTGATGTTCCAATCTCATTTGAAGTGTAAGATGTAAGAGAATTCATTTTAATATATTACCTTCCTTTATATAATACTATTTTTTTCAACAATGCTTTCTTGAAGATCTGAAATTCCACTGTGTTGGGTTCTGACATATTGTGAAAAGGCTGCTTTAGTGTTGGCACAGGTTAAATTTCATATACTTATCAGTAAAAGAAAAAAAAAGTGATAAAAACAGAGCATTGACATATGCCCAAAGAGGAGTTATTCATGCTTCCTAGTGAGTCAAATAAGAGATCACAATAAAGGACCTTGGCAAGAATATGACAGTAGACTCCTTTGATAGCACCACATGGACAGAGCACTGTTACTACCGGACCCTGGACACATGGCAAGTTCCTGCTACGGTGTTGACAGGTCCCTCTTTCACAACAATACAAAACCAAAATTATCTCAGGAAAACTTTTCTCTATGACTCAATTTTCAAATATTCTTATTTCCATGATACCTAGTTAATGTCACTCTTCTCAGCCCTCATCTAGAGGATCTTAGTTCTCCAATGCAGCCATAATACTCTGCCACATGTTTTAGCCACTTACTCTGCATACGTTTGCTACATGCCCACTATTTTCAAGGTAGGCATGAGCAAGATAATGTGCGCAGAAAAGGTAGAGTCCCCACCCACAGTGACTTATACTGGGGAAGGGGCCTGACAAACATATGCAATGAGAAAAACACATGAGCAAAATGCCAGCATGGCAGCCATAGAGCGGATGTCACAAGGAAGCATATTTATTTCCTTTTTTTTTTTCTTAAACACCAAGCATTTTGATTTAAAGGCAGGGAGCTTAATACTGATGGGAAGAATCAGGGGAGGCTCCGCATAGCAAGTGTGGCTCGAGGCAGCATGGAAAGATATGAAGGACTGAGGCCAGCAGAGAAGATGGGGTGCTGTGAACTAAGGCAGTGTTTCCCAAAGGCTCTGTACTGCTGCTGATGCACACAATGTACAGATAGAACATTAAATACCATTGAACAACACAGTGAGAAAGTTTTCTTCAATTGTCTTTCTGAGAAAGAAAAGGGCCTCCGTCTCATGCTAATGAGTTGTTACCCCCTTTCCATACTTGCTAGTTAACTAACCCCTCTTCCTCCCCCCCGGTTCTGTCACACAGCCGGTAGGGTCCTAGGCTCAAAGGCGATGGCAGGATGACGGTAACTATAATTCAGTAAAAACTCCCTTAGGTTGCATTTATTAGTTTTTTAGTTCTCTTTATATGGAGAGTAATGCTGGATTTCCATTTTAAATTATGGTACAAAGTGTTTTAATCAAATACATGTATTTACAGGAAAACTTAGATAACTTAAGGAAAAATGGAGGCAAATAATAGTACAAGTGTTGTGTAGATAGGGCAACATTTATTTGAGTGCTGTTACAATGAATTTGGGAAAACACTGAGCTCTAATATAAATTATACTTGGGATGGTAAGTAGCTAAATGTGATAATAAAGAGAGCCATGATGGAAAGTTTCTAGAATAAGACTTGAATGACAGGTTGTGAGCAGGTCAAGGAAATTAGGAATGCTCGGTTTATGAACTGTATTCATGTTACCTCTTAGGGTTCCTTACCACCTCCTTTACCCAGATATTAATAACTATGGTATATTTTTTTTTCAGATGCCAGGTACTGCAGTAAGTATTTTATATATAATTATCACTTTGTTTTTATTTTTTCACAACTACCCTAAGAGGAAGGCATTAGCCTGAGTTGAGGAGTGAAGGACCTTGCTAAAGGGCACACAGCTAATTGGTGATACAGGTGAGTTTGGAACCCAGGCCTATTTGATTCTAACACTTCTGTTCTTCATCATGCCTGGAAACCCTACTTATCATCAAGCCCCAACATGAATACTAGCTTTTTCTAAGCCTAACTTTCCAACAGATGTCCAATTTTTTCTTTGGCTATTCTGCATTAGCACTATGCATTTCTGGGTAGTAATTTCCTTTTCCCCTTCACTACAATCGTTTATCTGGCCATCTGATACCTAGGTGATGAGAGCCTGTGAGGCCTGCTCACACGTCCCCAGGCATCAGCACTGTGCTTTTCTCACGCTCAAGGCTCATATTGTGTGACTTGAGCTCAGCTTCCCTCTTCTGCCATGGCTTCTCGCAGAGGTACAGCTGCGCCTCCCCAGTGGGGGTCAGAGCAGGAGCTCTGGGGATCGCTCAGGAACTCCCTGAAAGGGCTCTGCCTTTGTCAGATCCCAAGAATCTACTCAATTAATTTTGAGCAAATCAGCAAAGCTTTGGATTTTTAAAATCATTTTGGACTCTTTTTATTCCTGGGTTTTGTAATGCCTGGGCTAAGTAGCACAAGAATGTATAGCTGGTAATTATAGACTTTTATATCTCAGAATTTTAAAGAATATCTCTCTCAACTTCTGTTTTACCCGTGAGGAAACTGAAGACTAAGGAGGTTTCATGGCCAATAGAGGAGGCTCCGATTAAAGATCTCTTGATTTCTGATAGTAAATTATTCTCCATAGTGATGGCTTTGAGCTTCGGGGTCATGTGTTCTTCCCCACCCAACGTAGGAACCCCTGACTACAGTATCCCCCCGACTGATGCCAATAGGTGCTGCTGGTAAGCCTGGGACAGGAACTCATTGTTTTTGGAAGCAATCTCTTCCATTTTCAATTAAAGAGTGTCTTTCACGGTCTTGACCCCATAGAACCTCATAATCATATATGTTGTTCTAAATGCTGGAGTTTTCCAGCACTCCCTTCAGTGATCCTATCAGTCCCAAAGCTTTAAATACACCTATAAATTGAGGGCTTTCAAATTTGTATCTCTAGGCCAACCTTCTCTGAACTCTAGACTCATCCGTGACTGTGCTGGATATCTCCCTTTGGATGTCTAAGAAGCCTCTCAGACTTAACACCAGAAAGTAAAGTCTTGATTATACCTTCCCACCGCAAGAACTCTCTTCTACCATCTACCCCCATTATATTTCACCTCATGAAACTTTATTTTTCCAGTTACTCAGACGAGTAACATAAATGTGTCTTATTCTCTTTTGTTGTATACCTAAACCCCCAGCTACCTTGTTGGCTCTACTTTAAAATTACTTCCAGAATCTAACAAATTCTTACAAATGCCACTGCTCCCATTGTAGTCCAGGCTATCATTCTCCTGTATGGGCAACTTCAATTTGTATACTCTAAAAATGTGATTTTGCCATCTTAATATAAATCGCTGATTATAAGTGTTGAAGGGTATAGAGGTAAGGACAGACACTTACACAGCTAGAGATTCCCTCTAGAAACTACCTGAGCTTTATTCAACTGTAACAAGATACTGGTTACTATGGCACCTTCTAGAAAGACGGCTTAGTTTTTACCAGTCTGTTCTGCTCATCTGCTGAAAGCCTAGCCCAGCTTTTCTGTTTTCATCTAAAGATTTTTACTTTCTTCACCTAGTGGCATTAAGTGACTTGTCAGGATATCAAAGAAGAAACTCTGAAGTCTACAGCTTTGGGCAGACTGGTCTCTAGTTAGCCCTGTTTTCAGCTTTGCCAGAGGTATCCTAGGTGCTTTGCACTTCTAAAAAGAAGTGGAGATGAGTAACCTACCATTTCTATGAATGCTTTCCATAGCTTGATATCACAAGACAATAATGAAAATACCAAAGCAATTGCTACTATTTGTCAAGTACTTACCATATGCCAGGCACAGTGCTTGGTGCTATATAAAATCTCATCTAATCTGCACACCTTTATATAATAGGTGTTACCCCTATTTTCTAGAAGAAACTGTGCAGAGTGGGTTTTAGTAGGTACAGTTTGTGCTTCATCCCAATCCCCTTCACTGGGTGGGGGTACTATGTCAGTTGCCAGTTTATTGTCTCTCAGTTCCTAAAACATCCTTCATCATATGCCGTGCTAATGGAATTCCAGTAGAGTGCACTAGCGGGGACGTTGTGGGGAGAAGCGGCTCTTCTGCCCGTTTCACAGTGGTGTTGGAAGTTGGTTGTGTAAGTGTGAGGGCTTCCAATGAAGCATCAAGCTCCAAGCACAGCCCTTCTGCAAACCTGCAGTCTTAGCCCAACCATAATTTTTCCACAGCTGTCTTGACACAAACAGTAGAGCCCCAGCATGGCTCGCTCCCTCCTTTCCTACCCATCCCCACCCCAGCACCCAGGCCTCTATCACATACACCCATGAATCAGCTGCTGATCACCTGTTCCCACTTGTGCTCAGCACTCCAGGGGGTGGTGACCTACTGCTTGCCCAGCAACCCACACCCTCTCCAGCTTGCCCAAACCAGCATCCAGCATACTTCTCTACTGTCTGGTGGGCTGAACACCACTTTCTTCAAGTTATGCCTTCTGTGGATTCTTTCCCCCAGCCCTAGAGTACTATGTAGTTATTCTCTTATCATAGTCAGTAATTATTTATATTAAAATTTGCCTGCTCGACTTATTTCTATAGTCATTTCTATATCCAGATTGTACCCAGACCACCATAGACCCCTCTCATAGCTGCTATAAGCATTGGCTGCTAAACTCATAGCTACCAGGTTCTTCAGGTAATTGCTCCTAACCAATGAGAGCTGCCTTTCCCAGGGAGTTAGCACCCACCGTGCTCCTCACACCCCACCTTTGGGCCAGAACCAGTGACTGACCCACAAAAGCCAGCTCCTTTGATTCCTGGCAAGGTCAAGTCTGTGGTGCAGTCTACTTCTAGGGCTCCCCTATGGATCAGGTCAAAGCCTGGCAGCGACCCTGTCTGTTCTCAGCTGTCTCTCCCCTTCTCAGTCCTGTTCCCTGCACTCCCTCATAGTCTTCTCCTGAGTGTACTTCCTCAGTGAATTGGTTGTATCCCAATCCTGTGTCCGGCTCTGCATTTAGGGAACCTCACCTCAGACGTGTACCAAGTCCACAGAGTTAGAAGATAATGAAACTGGTTATTTTACTAGCTTTGGATTCTATCTGAATCCAAATCCTGCACCCTTAACCACCAACTTCTCATGGATGAGGAATCTCCTACCTCTGGTATGTTAATCTCCCTAACCCAATGTGTCTTCTATGTTAAGCCCTCTTGGCCTTGAGGATGGTCTGTCACTAGTTCAGAGTAAAGTTTGTGATACTGGCTCAGCCATATCCAAGGCCTGTGTGCACTGTTACCAGAGGTTCATTCGTCCCCTGTCTATTCCATCGGGGCTGACATACTTACATAGCCCTGCTGTTACTACCTTGGGGCTGTATCTCTTTCACTTCTCTCATCCCCCTAGGGTGTAGACCAACACCTTGACCGGAGCTCTACCCTCCCAGTTCCCAGAAGTGCATCAGCTTATTTAGCTCAATCATGTGTCTCTTTTTCAGCCGCGTTTATTTGGAGTAGACTAGTTCTCCCTGCCCTGGGAATTGTGCACTGGTATTCACTAATGTTCAGAAACTAAGATGACAGATTGACACTTGACCGCCTTTGAGGTAAACAATAGTTTTTTATTGGGGCCGTAGCAGCGGGTTTATTTATAACTCCTGCCACCGCACACTAGCACTTAATGGGGTGGTGGAGAGAGACAGTTGAAAGGCTGCTTAGGGACCTAGGGGAAGTACAAAGATCGAGGTTTAGCAGACATGGTATGTGTCAATCTTGAAAGATAATTGGGCTAACACTGCACAAGAACAGCTTGTTCCAGCCCATTCCACTTTCAGATGCTCTAACACATAGTGAAAGATGTAGCAGACAAGTCAACAGGTCTTGGACTTAATTGTCTCTTTTCCATGAACCCAACATGTATTTTGGTTTTGTGGTTTGTTCTTTGACCACCACATGCAGATCCCTTCGGGGGCTTCTCAACCTAGTCGATGCTCCCTGGTCGACTCTGACTCCTATTTTCCCATTTCGTAGTAATTACTTGACAGTTACACAGCTTCTCTCCCGTCCTCAGACACACACACACACACACAAATAAAGGACTGGTGTTCTTATTAGTAGGCTCTCCTTTTTTTCAGAGAGGCAATCTATTCCACTTTAGAAGTGGTTCCACCCTCTTCAGCACTGCCACATTTTCTTTGTGGCTGGACGAAGTACAGCTGTAGCTAATCCAGTCACAATTTTAGTTGTCCCAGAGTAAAATGAAATTATTAGCCATCCCTGCAGAGTGTCAGCAAACTGCAAATAGAAATGCGCCTTTGAAGGCAGCCAAATCCAACTGGGAATTGAGAAACTAATAGAAATTTAGAATAATGGGCAAGCTTGCAATGAACCGTTCATGGGTTCAGAAACCTGGTTTCTTTGGTAATTTGAATGAGCAGTTTTGCTAATAAAGTTTGTCTGTGTTTAGTGAACCTTCTGGCTCTACCTGTCATTCACAAACAACTTGAATTATCACTTTCCCATCAAATGTTGCCCTTTCCCTTAGCTTGTCAGCTCTTAGAGCAGATTTTCTCCATTATAGGCAGGGAATGCAGGGAGAAAAAGACAGAGAGACCTTTTAGCACCAGCTGAGGCAGGCTGGCTTCATCTACAACGGGGATGAAGCGTGCTTGTTTCATGAAGGTTACTTAGGATGAAATTCAAGTATTACTATGTTTATTTGAAAGGGCAGTTCCCAACAGAAACTCCCAATTATGATCAATACCCACCACTACTTCCTGACCCCTCTACTTGGTAGATCTGCAAGTGCCATGATCCCCACTCCTTTGACCGCAGTGTGTTTTAACTTCAGGAAAATGAGCCAACGTCACTGGCAGCTTCAAAATGTTAATAATCCTATAATAATTCCCCACACCAGTAAAGCATGTTAGAGTTTGCCTACCCTTTATTTATGTGCTCCTAACCCTTTTTGTATAACTTTGCTTTCACCATTGGAGCAGAAATGTACGTTCCTCAAGAAAATCCAAAGTGTTGCCCATTCACAAATACATCAGGAATCCCTTTTGCGTTCTCTGCAGTTTCCCCAGCAGTTCAAGTGATGTTCTCAAGGAAACACTTATCAACAGGATTGATTTTTCCATTTGGCTCCTGGGATCGCCGAGCATGGCAGGGGGCCAGGTGCAGGGCGCTAAGGCCTCTGGGAGAGCTGAGAAAGGATCCAGGGATCGGAGAGCAGGCTATGCGGTCCAAAGGCATGGCTTCGATGAAGGTAAAGATGAGCTGTGAAGAACTCAAACTCTAGATTTTCCTCCACATTGTATTGTAGCTGTGTGATGGTCCAAAAGATATTTAGCATCTCTGAAACCATTTCTTCATCTTTAAATAGAGACTGTTAAGAGGTTATTATGAGGGCTAGATGAGAGATTCATGAGAAGTTTTATCACAGTCCCTTGTCAAAAGCTCATATTTTTGCTTGGGTGCAATTATTAAGGCTGAAGAGATATTTTCTACCCTTGTTCAAAGGTGTTCTTTTTAGTTTGTTTAGCTACATGGCCTAAAGAATTTCACCTTCCATTTCTATAGTTCATAAAAATCCGTTTGTCGAAACTTTTAAAACAGGCGACTGTTTTGTGAGTAGATGAGCACGCTGGCATAGACTTGAGCCGCTGTGATGAACCACTTGTTGCTTCTGGAGGCAAACATTTTAAGAGCTTGAAAAGTATGTCTTACTATATGAAGTCTTTTATAAGCCATTTTTAAAATTCGTTCATCAAAATCTTTCTCCGGAAAAAATACATACTCGTTTGTTTATGTATGTCACAAATACCTCTATGATTTTTACTGAGTGCCAGGCATGTTAATCTTTATTTCAACACTATGAAGTCAGTTCTATTATTATCTCCATTTTACAGATATATACAATGAGGCACAAGGCAATTAAGCAAGTTACTCAAGATCTTACAGGTAGTAAGCTGCCCAGTCAGGCTGGTTTCGGAGTCTGTGCTTGCAGGTGTCAGGCTAGGCCAATCGAACCCATTTGTATTGTGGAGTCTTTTGACTAACAGGAGTTGGGATTGTTTCAATTGTTTTCAGTGGCTGTCAGGGTGGGATTTATGGGTTGATAAACAGTCGGCTTCTTTAGTTAGTTAAGGAGTGTGCGTTAACCAGGCATTTCCCTTGTGTGTGAGGCCTTACAGACGGCGAGTTAGGGAAGGAGGGAGGCAGCAAACTGGTGTTAAGGGTTCCCTCTTAAAAACCAGTGTCACGTGTATTAGGAGTCCCTGGAGTTGAGGAAATTAGCCTGTGTCTTGAATGACTCTAAACGAGATTCTGACACCTTTGGCATTCTGAATCACTTTAAGGATCCCTGCTCAGAGACTCAAAGTAATTCTATTCCATGCAAACAGGAGACCTCTACCTGGAGACCAAGATATTTATCATTTACCTTCTTTCTTTCTTCTCATAAATAAACTAACAATTTTAAAAAATTTTAAACTCCACTAACTATAATGAATCCCATGTACTTAAGTTTTTTTTAAAGCTTCAATTGGCTTGTGTATTCTTTGGAAGAAGTTGACGGACTTGTCTGTCTTCCCTCTTCAGTAATTGTCCCTGATTCATCTATAGTGTGGGCATTGTTTTGGCAATACCATCTGACCATGTTTTTAGTTTGCAAATGCTGTGAGCACGTTCTCCTGGTTTCCCTCCTGTTTGGCTGGCCACTTCTCCTCAGCCCCTTCGCATATGCCCTCCTCTTCTCTGAGACTTCACAAAGTCATGTGCTCCGGAGCTCACCCATCGGGCAGATCGTATCCCTCCTCTACTCCAAATGCTATAATGACTCTTCATCCAAAGTCCTTGTGTTAAGACCCTTATCAGCCGGCCCTTTCTCTCTGGCCTAATTGCTACCTGTGTTAGTTTCCTAGAGCTGCCATAACACAGTACCACAAACTGAGCAGCTTAAACAACAAAAATGTATTGTCTCACAGCTTTGGAGGCTACAAGTGTGTGAGCAAGGTTGGGAGGGCCGTGCTCCCTCTAAAGGCACTAGGGAAGGGTCTGTTCCAGGTCCATCTCCTGGCTTCTGGGAGTCTCTTCCTTTGTGGCAGCGTCACTCCAGTCTTCACATGAGGTTCCCCTTGTGTGCACACTTCTGTGGCCAAATTTATCCTTTTAAAATAAGGACACTAGTGCTACTGGACTAGGGACCCACTGTATCCCAGTTTAGCGACCTCATTAATTACATCAGCAATGGCTCTATTCATAAGGTCATGTTTTAAGAAGCTCAGTATATGAATTTTGGGGGAACACAATCCAACCCATAGCACTACTATGCTTCCCTTGACCAACATGGGGACACCATGCTCCCCTCTTTGCTGTTCCTTGAATACTAGTATGTGCTCCTGCCGCAAGACCTTTGCATTGTCTGTTCTCTCTGTCTGGAACATCCCTACATCCCAACGGTTCATGTGGCTCACAAACTGCTGTCAAGTCTGTCTTGAAACGTGCCCTCCTCAGTAAAGCCTCCTTCCCCAGACCCTCCTAAATTAAATCACACCTCCACTCTTCCCATGACCCTCAGCTCCCCTCGTCCATTGTTTTTCTTTATTTTCTAGTACCTACCACCTTCTAATATACAGTACTTGGTAACTTGTATCATCTTATTTACTTATTTACTGGTTTTGTTATCTATTGTTTGTCTTACCCTCCCCCTACAACATTGGAATGTAAGCCCAATGAGGGGCTCTTTGTTTTATTCTCCAGTATATTCCGGACACCTAGTACAACAGTACTCGAGCATAAGGGCTTTTCTCTTTTTCTTTGTGGGTTTAGTTGTAGGGATGCCTACCTTGCATATACTGGAGTAAGGCAATTATACTATTTTCTCGAGTATAGTGGCCTCACTTTTCCCGTTGGATCCTCCACCTGGGACCTTTAGCCCAATGTCACATTCAGGATGACAGCAAATCCTGGCAGGACTTGCCATCCTCCCCTTCTGAGAGCTCAAAGCATTTTCCAATTACAGAATAAAACCAAAACCCTTGTGATGAGGTAATCACAGGCGTCATTTGACTTGTTGCCACTGTCATTTAGCACATGGAGAAGCACTCATTGAGCCTCTTGGAAGAAACTGATAATCAGGTTGAGAACTCAGGTGTCATGACTTGCTGTGATTTTCCTACTTGCATCAAGAGGCAAAAAGCTCCTAAAGTGACCGCAAAGTGCTCTGGGAGACAGCTCTCTGGCTTCACTAGAGTGGATGAGGTTTAAACTGCCCACGGATGTCACATCCAATTTCCTTAATAATTATATCAAGGCCTCTCTGAGGCCCCTAGCCAATGTCAGGAGCGATTCCCAGCAGAGTCACTGAGCTAGTCAACCCACTTTGCACTTCTTGGTCTTCAAATCCATCATTTTATATTAAAATTATCTATTTGGTAAGATCCTTTGTCCTCATAAATATTGTCTACTTTTTATGAGCCTGTGTCCTCCTAGAAGGTAGAGTTTAATGAGGGCAAGCATGTCTAAGCCATCGCTGGTTTCCATTCTGGTGCCCACATAGATACTGGTACAGGAATCTGTGCTTGTACAGAAGCCCGAGCAATGCTTCTTAACCCCCACCTGCAGCACAGCCTCAGAGCACAGAGCCTCACGCAGCCAAGCCTTGCTATGAACATTTTGATTTAGTTTTATGTATTTATTTTTATCTTATGAATGGCTTTCAAAAATAAATGCCTTAACACCACTTTAAGCCATTTTTCTGTCAGAAGGAAGATTAGTGGTTTGTGCGAAAGCATGGAAAGGTGTTTCCGACATCATGAGGCCCAGGAGGTGAACTGTCTCAACAAGGCATCATACACAGATGAGACTTTGAAGGAGAAGACCTGGCCAAATAGAGGTGGGAAGTGTGTCATTGATTTTTTTCCTCCACTCTCATTCATGGATGGCAACATTATCCATGACTGACCATAAAACGGCAGGAGTATCGGGAGGTAGAAGTTGACTGAGGCAACACATTTGATCCCTCAATCCACAGACAATAAACCCATCTTTTTCCTTGTTTAGCCACCTGTCATATGCTTCCTGAACAATGTCTCTTTTTTTTTTTCTCCGTTGTCCTGTGAGTGCTCTCCACGTGCATCCATATAGAAGAAAATTCTGGGTGTGTTTGATTGCAGAGGTAGCTCTTTTGGATGGGGAGTTTTCAAGTATAGCTATTGCTTGTCATCCTGGGGAAGGAATGAATGGCTTGTAGGGATAGCTGGGTCACCCACCCTGTGATTCAGCAGGTGTCAGGACACAGCTATGCAGGACCTGAGTTGGTCGTCTCTGGATGAGCAGTTCCCATGATGCCCTCCAGCAGAATTATATAAACAGGGGAGGAGAAAGGAGGATTGAAACAGACAGAGCCAGCAACTGGTCTGTGAAAAGTATCACAAAGGGTATGTCAGGCAGTCAATTAATAAAGCCATTATGTTATTTTTCTGGATTTTATGACATTTGTCAGCCTTTTACAATTTGTCATTTTGTGATTCTTCTCATCCTAAATGAATCTTCATTGTTACTCCTAATATATTTTTACTTACAAAATCACCCTTATTAAAAAAATAAATAAACTTTAGGATTTCTAAAACTCAGATCTTACCTTATTAATTCTCTTTAATTTGTTATACTTTGACAAGCTCTCGGGGACCTAATGCATAAAATTTCAAATAAAAATAAAGTTTAATTTCATTTTTCAGTCAATATTAATAATTTCACTGCCTTCTGCAACTTCTGAAAAATATGTAGATATTAAATAATTAATCCTTATCATGTTTTTCAGTGTGAGAAAAATAACCCTAGTGTTCCATTTTCATAGGACAAGTGAAGTCAGGCAACTTCACTTGTAGATTTTCATAACCCCAAAGCTTCAGTGAATTACTCAGGGTCCCTATCTATCTGCCTTCCAAATGGAGCTATGTGATCTACATAGCAAATTACATTTCTACATTAAAAAAAATTTTTTTTCCTACTTATTTGCAGATACTGTGACAGAATTTCTAAGTGACACTTTTGTTGAGTGCCTTTATTTTATGTATTGTATACAATAGATACTTTAGTTAAAACCCATGGCTATATATAGCCGAAGCCTCAGATTTTCTGGGAGGAAAGATGATGGTGAAACATTTAATCATTTCTACTTGAACTGGAATTGACTAGTTAGAATAGGTCAAAGCATGTGTATCTGTGTACTGGGGATAATTTTTTTGCCATTTCCAATTATCAACATAACTGCAGTAAAGATTTCAGAAAACATCTGTAATGCCTTTTAAAACTGCCTGTGTGGTGACAGATAATACCAGCTCACCCTTTAAATAAATTGCACTCCAAGAAAAGTAGTGATATTCACTTTGATAACATTAAATGTTTCAGAAGAACTTTCCAGCTCAAGTATAAGCCAGTTGTATAGCTTTGAAACCTTTGAAACTTCCTCTTTGACAACAGATAAATTCATTAGATCATCAGCATCCATTTTGCTTCAGCGTACTTTTTAGGATGTAGCCCATGTGGAAAACAAAAGGAGGCTTCCACATTAGGCCTTTCTAATGAAGAAGACCCTACCTTTCCTGTCCTCACAGATTTCCCAAGTGACTCCAGGGTGTACTACCCCATGTAAGTGTTGACCTTGACCAAATCCCTGAACTTCTTTGGGTCTCAGTTTCCACATTTTGTAAAACAGGGTTGAAACCACATCCCCAACTCTGTTTCCAGATCTAGTACAAATATTCTGTGGTCTCTCTATCTGTGTATTAAATGGGTCAGATCCATAAAGGAGAAGAAAAGTAATTAGAATAATTAGTAATTACTCTAGGTGTAACAGATGCTGTGGGAGATGAAGATACCACTGGAGCCCTTAAGATTCCACTAAATCATTGCTTGACACGTGGGCAAGAGTTACTGGGGAGGATAATTCTAGCCCGAAATCAACAATCCGAAACATAGGACATTAGAACAGTCATACATTATTCAGCAATTCTGTGTTAATATTTCTACATAAGATTAAATTTGCAAGTGGGCAAAATTACCCACCACTGTCCCCAGTGAAGTAAGTTTATTGCAGACTGACATTTGGTCTGTTACGAACAGTCATATTTTTCCCAGCATTGAAAATTTCCCAGTAATTGACTCGAGTCTCTGAAGAAATAGTTCCCTTATGTTTTGGGGCCACTTTTATTTAAACAAACAAAAAAAAACACCTTTATCTTGAAACCATTCCAATTGAATGCTCAACTTACCTCTGTGATTTAAATGCTTATTTCTTTTTCTTTTAAATTATTTGCTTATTTATTGATTTATCTATGTGTGATTGCTGACCTTATATATTAGGATAAGTTAAATATGCTTATTGGGACTCCACTGTACTTCTCATTTGAGGTCAAAGTTGACTGCTAATAGCAAGGGTTTGGCTCAGCCGTTCATACTAACTCACACTGCTAGAGTGAGACATTTTTACAACCCATCATCTTTGCCCCCAAGTCTTACTTAACCATTTGGGACTGTGAAACTTCAAACCTCTGGCCCAATTCTACAAGAGCTTTGCTAGTTACTTGCCATTTATTCTATTTGGGAAAATTTTTAAAATAATTTCTGCCTTTTTAAAGTACTGCTATTTCACTTTCTCATTTCATTCTCAAATATTTTAATCTTTAATAACTTTAATGTGATAAAAAGATATGCAAAGTCAGGGATGGGGGAGATGTTGGGGAAATTATTTGAAATCATATAAATCTCATTTGGTAAAGAACAAAAGAAATAATAAAGGCAGATTAAGATCTATATTGACACTATTTTATTGGCTTGTTCTTCCCTATAGGAATATGTGTGCATATCTTAAAAGACAGAGCCAGGATTAATTGGCATGGAGTGGTTATTCACATAGTGATTTCAAAGCAAAGCTTTTTTTCACATGGGAAATAGAGTAGCCTAATTCAAACAGGAGACCAATTTTTCTTAGACATGGAATAAAGGTAAATTCTGACATATTTCAGTGGTGAGTACATTATACATTTCAACTTAGAAAATATTTAACTTTATTCTAGCCATTAGGTTTTTGAAGCACTTGACAACATAATTCATTAAACTGTGCTGTGGAGCCTGAGAAAAATTAGTATATAATAATGTTTATTTTGTTTACCTGAACCATGCTTGCTTTGAAAATTATGAATTCTAGCTAGTCCATTTTTAAGGATAAATATTCTGTTTATAATTACCTGGAATGTCATTTAAGTCTTCCTCCTTTTCATTGCCATTTATTCCCACAAGGGTGAGAGGAATTGATTTTCATTAGGGCTCACTTTGTTCTGATTTTTTAAAACAAAACATACTATTGATTAAAGTACAACCAAACCTTTTGTTGCTTTATCAAAATAAGAACCACCAGTCATTTTCACAGATATGCAGGGTGGGGCAAAGTAGGTTTACAGCTGTGAGTATGCGAAACAGCTTGTTCTTGTATTATTATTTATTAATTATTGTATTATTTTCCATATGAACAGTTGTAAACCTACTTTTGCCCCACCCTGTATTTTGGGAGAGGTGTTGCAGGGTGCTGTCCTAATGGATGCAACTGTACTTACGGCCCAGCTCCTGATATCAAGGGGCATAATTATAGCTTAGAGCAATGAAAGATATACAGAGCTCTAACCCAAAGATAGGTTTGGAAAATGATAGAACAGAGTAAAAGAAAGCTCAGCTGATGATGAAGGAAAACAGAGGTAACTATGATGAAGAGCAAGAGAGAAAGGCCCTGAGGAGTCCGCGGATGTGGTTTCAGCAATAGGCTGATAAACGTGGAGAAAAGGATGTCGTCAGAATATGTAGTCCCTGAAATCAAATGCTAACGCAAAGGAAGATTTGAAGAGACATAATAGAGGTACAGAATGTTAGAACAAGAGTGGTCCCCCAAATCCAGCCCACTGCTTTACAGATAAGGAGGCATAGAGGGGATAAGTAACTTACCAAAGGTCACATAGAATATCGGTAGCATAAGGGGACCATACACCCATCTGCTGAATCTCAGCCTGAGAAGAATTTTATCACATCATGCTAGATTATTCAAGGTCAAAGCCTTCAGCAGTTATTGCTTCTTGAATATGTCATAGATTGGCTTAGTTGTCATGCTTTTTTAGATTTTATTTGTTTGTTTGTTTATTTACTTATGTATTTTTTAGAGAGAGGGGAAGGGAGGGAGACAAACATCATTGTGCAGGAAATATACATCAATCCATTGCCTCTCACGCATCACCAGCTGGGAACCTGACCCACAACCCAGGCATGTGCCCTGACTGCGAATCAAACTGGCGACCTTTTGGTTCGCAGGTCGTGCTCAGTCCACTGAGCCACACCAGCCAGGGCGTCACTGTTTTTTAATATCTCTTTTTCTCCTAACGGCTTCTAAAAATGACAGCTTTCTTCCTGATTGCTGAGTGTGGAATGTTGCTCACGAGAATAACTTGCTGTTCATGGGTGGTAGTTTGGATCAGTAGTAGTTGAAATACCCAGAGATATTTTTGCTTCAAATGTTATAAGAGCATGCTTGGTATTTTCTGGAAAACAAGGCCTGCAAAAGAAAGTATATGCTACATAACCCTTATCTTGGTAAGGCCTTGGCACCAGGAGCCTGCCTTGTGCTACTTTGGAGGCCTCCTGCTTTATTTAGCATGAAAGTTTCTGCTGTAGCATCTCACACACACACACACATGGGAGGAGTCACTCTGCAAGAAAAGCAACTGTCAACTTACTGATGCTCAGGCTCCGCGGGCCGCGCTCTGCAGAGCTCTAGCAGGTGCCATTCACGGGAGACGACTGGGCTGCAGTCTGAATATGTCTGCTGGAGCTCTGCCTCACTCTGCAAAAGCAATACTCAGCTTAACATGTTCCCAAAAGATTGCCAGTAACAGTAAACAACACCAGCAGACGTGAGTTCTACTTCATGTATGTTTCTTGAGATCCATGATATCCCGTCCTCTCATCCCTGACCTTTCCACTAGACCCGAAGACTCAGGGTCTATTTTTGGAGCCGTACTCCCAAGACTTCACCTGGATTCTTCATGTGCCTCCTTTTGTTTGAACAGATCCAGTGGCTCCTTTAAACCACTGCCTGTTATATTCAGGCACAATATGGAGAGTATCATTGTTCCCTTCGAGAACCAACATCACTCTTTGGGTGCCTCGGTCTGGCTTTCCCCCTAATCTGGAAAACATCTCCCTCCCTCTGTGCTGTCTCCTTTAACCTCTCTTGTCTTTAATCCTTCCTTTCACTCATTTCTTCCCAGCCCAGGCAAGGTGGCTATTCTCCATGGCATTAATGATCTATATCCCTAATGAGCCAATATTTTATTCTCTTCCAATACCATGGAGAAATAGGGGTGGGTGGGAAGTAAGATGATAGTACATGACACTTTTTTTATACTGAGAACTTTTGCTCCTCAAGGTGACCCATTGTCTAGATTGTGAACCAACATATATATAAGAATTCAAGAATTCACAACAATTGCCATGGGTTATATTTAAATATGAGGGTTTTGTTCTCAGTGCAGAGTTTCACAGGAGATACACACACAAGTTATAAGTGGTACAGAGATATAAGACACATCAACTACCTGTATCTTATGAAGATTAGGAAGAAGAGTTTAGCACAAAACAGTAATCATGAAAACTTTTAAACATCCTGTTGATGCCAGAGATGCTGAGAAACATCCAGTACTTGCTATGCACCAGGCTCTTGCAGCAATCCTGAAGTGCCGGCAGCCTTGCCGGCCCAGTATTCTGCCTCAGTGAGCTGTAACACAGGGCAAAACTTCTGGTTTTGTACAGGTCTGCGCTCAAGTCTCCCTGGTTGAAGGACTTTGTGTTCCCACTGTACACGACGTCTATGAAAATAAAAAGATGCTTAGGTGGGAATGAGCTACCATTGGGGGCAGCCCTTGTTCATAATGTAGTGTGTTTTTATGTATTCCTTAGCCAAATCAGACCACATAAAAATCATGTGAATGGGGAATAGGTCATTGTTCCAACTTAGACTCCTGTGTGGTAAGAGGAGACTCAGATGCTCAGGATGACACAATCACAAAGGGACAAGCCAGAATTCGAGTCCAGACAGTCTGACTCTGCAGCAGGGTTTTGGAATGTGCTGCCCGCAGGGCCTGTTTGGCTCACCTCCTGGTTTTGAACAACATGTGGTTGAAATAGTTGTAAAGAGTAAAAAGAAGAATATTTCATGACAATACCTGGTTCTGTATTTTTTATGGCTTCTTTCATGGGATGGCAGAGTTGCGTATCTGTTACTAGGGCTAGATTGCCTTCAAAACCTAAAATAATCAGTCTTTGACCTTTTAAAAAAGAATATGCTAATCTCTAAAAGCATACTTTTAGGCTGAACTTTCCCCACTATATTATGTTAAATTTATATTAAAATTTCTAGATTATTTTGCATTATGTGAGAGTTTTAAAATGAAAACAATCATCTGGGACACTTTGGATGATAATGGTACAGATGTGAAATTTTAGGAACAGCTCAATGAAACCATAAAATAGATTCGATATTATATTGATGGAAAAGATAATAAGTGTTCTACTCACACCATTGCTAGCTCTATGACTCACTACAAAAAATCAGCCCAATCGACAAATAAAATGGTGGTTTATTCATGGGCTACAT
This sequence comes from Mormoops blainvillei, assembly GCA_004026545.1. Taxonomy (NCBI): domain Eukaryota; kingdom Metazoa; phylum Chordata; class Mammalia; order Chiroptera; family Mormoopidae; genus Mormoops; species Mormoops blainvillei. The sequence goes on along the minus strand of PVJD01001876.1, from coordinate 130,134 downwards.
CACCAATATATTTAGCTAATTTGTATTCATTTGTATTCATCAGGTTGTTTTTCAAAATAGATAAAAAGCAGAACATTAGCTGGAAATTAAGAATAAAGCCACACATTTAACGGTTTGGCTCAGAAGGCCTATGAAAGAAGCTAAACTAATTAGCCTAGGTATGAAAAAGATTGATATTGAAGACACCTACTATGTACCATGCACTTTACTGTGTGTAACTGTATTATTTCTACAATACAATTTCATGGATAAGGGCACCAGCGCACAGCAGTAAAGTAACAGCTGCAAATCAGGCAGCTAATAAGTGACAAAGCCAAACCTGATCTTTCGACTCCAAATTTGATATCTTTGTATAAAACACATTTCAAGACGTTTATCACTTCAACTTGTAAACTCATGTAGACTTACTCATCCAGGGGTCCAAGTGATTCCCCTTCTAAATGTTGCCCATCAGTTGACTCTTACTTCTGTCTGTTATTTATTAGCTGTTGAAAGGTAGAAAAGTAGTTGAAGCGGCCATTAGGTCAATCTCTCTTACACACGCACACACACACATAGTTGAAAATGTTGACCAAAAAGAAATGTTTTAATACTTTGAGAGTTTTGATGAATTTTAGTTCCCAGTTCTTATAGAATTTGGAAAGATAATTTTCTTGTTTTTCATGTATATGAGAAATTTTTACTTGTGATTGGTAGTTGTCTCACTTTTGCAAGTAGCATAGGATAAACATAGAAGTTTAATAAAGGCTAAATAAGCAGTGGACCGTTTCACGTCACTTGGAACAGATAGCACATGTACCAGACTTGATGATGAGAGAAGCGAGGTCAGCTGCCAGGCCAACTTGAAACATCATGGTTTTAGATGATTGCACTGAAAGGTTACAGCAAATATGCATAATATGTAATTGGTTACATAATATCAAAAATCATGCCTTCTTTTGCTTTTAAAAATGTTTTAGTTTTGAAATAGGTATCTTACAATCAGACAAAACTAATCATCATTGCTGAGTCTTTATATAGTACAAACATGTGTTCACTTGTGCCCAAGAACAAAGAGATTGTTTGTACTTAATGCTTAGAAAACTTTCAAACTTTTGAGAAATCAAGGACAGTGTGAATATTTATGAGATGAGTGTGTACTTGCGTATGTATCTTTTAAAAGGCTGAATCTCTGGTGGGTTTGTAATTTGGCACAATAGTTTTGTTCTTTGGAGAGCAACTTTGCAGTTTGTGCCAGGAGTTTTAGAAATGTTCTTACTCTTTAAAACAAAAGTTTTAACTTCTAGGAATTTGCCTTAGAACAGATGAGAAAGATGCCCATTTTAAATAGTTGGAGCATACAAGCATAAGATAAGGGTTAGCAAACTATAGTCTATCCAAAGCATGAACTACTTTGCAATCAGTAACATGATGTTAAAAATACATATCTACTATCATGGAGAAAGCTTATATTAATTGAAAATAAGGGATCTAAATTTTTAAAAAATTGATCCTATTTCATATGCATATGTACTTCTATGATAACACCGATCAAAATGTGTCACGTTTTCTTTTTGATTTACACATGTTCCCCATTAGATGACATAATTTGAGGGAAGGGACTCTGTCTTGTTGAATGCATTCCTCTTATTATAGATAATGCTTGGTAGATTGCAGACAACCTGTAACTTCTTTTGAATGAATAAGAAAGGTGAAAAAAGTTTTTATGTAACAGAATTATGGCTTTACATTTTACCTTTTACTTAGTACTGTATTACACATGTGACCAGAATAAACAATATTTAAAGTTATCGTAAATTTATATATCAAAAAAAGAGACATGCCATCTTTTCTCTGGAACTGTTGGTAGCTTAGATATCTATGGTTGAAACGGTTTTTTGTAATTTGGCTCTAGTTTAAATAACCCTGTCTTAATGGGCCAACCTACAAGAGCAGATCCGTTGCTTGGTTTCCTCTCTCCCCCAAGGTATTCTTTTCCAGAATGAAAGTATCCAACAATGCAATGCAGAATCATTATCAGTTCTAGTTTGGGGGATTGAGCCTTGAAGTAATGAGTGTTTGGGGTCTGATTCTGTGAATGCTGCTCAGTCAGCTTTCATTTCATCACAGGATCTCATCTTCCTTTGCAAACATCTCCTTTCTCTTAGAAACATCTTCCACAGTGCTCTTACCAGGTAACTACATCTCAACCTGAAATATAAATCCATACATCAAATTAACTGCAATGAGTTGAGACCCGAAACCAAAAGAGAATACATGACACCTAGCTCAAGTCAGGGGTGACAATGCTGACCGCTTTTAAAATCTTTGAATTACTGTTTGAGATGTTTGTTGCTGTGTCTTTGTTGGGATTTCTTTTTAGCAAGAAGACAGTGGAGAAGAATTAATGCGACAGTGTTTCTTTTTCTTTTTTCTTTTTTTGGAAGAAAATACATTGTCAGACAGAAGCCTTCTGCATGGCAGACAAACAAAACACGCCTCACAGGTTTATAACTTCAATCAATAAGCTCATGAATGTCCTAATGTAAACTGGAATATGTCATCTCAGTTCGGTTGCCAAGAAGATAACCTGACTCCTGGCTTTATTTTCCCAACCATATCCCTTACTCAGAATCTGGAGCTGAAAATGCTTCAACAATTTAGCAGAGGGATATTTTATGTAGAAAGTTTTGATCTGTAATAAAACCAAGGGACCCATCTAACAGAGGAGAGTTTCCTTTTGCCTATATTACAAAGGCCCAGCTCACCATCCCCCTCCCACACCCAGTACTTCTTAGGCTTCAATTCTTCAAGCTCCCAAAGAATTGAGAAATGACCTGCAATAGCCTATAAGGTGCTTTTATGAAAATTAGAAAATGGCACACTTGTCAGGCAGATGAATTAGTAAAAGAGACTTCTTTGGATGGACGAAGTAGCACCCTGAGGTGCCAGGTTGGGCATCAGCCTGCTACCACCCCTTTGGCTGGGGTCCTTTGTGAATCAAATACTCTGGATGGCAGCCCTGGGTAAAAAGTGAGTCTCCCCCATTACTGTATAAATTGCAGGAAGTATTTAAGAAGTATGATATGAAAGGAATGTATCCAGGTCTTGATTGGCATGGGTCATATGTGTTTCAGTACCTATAAGTCTCTTAAAAATAGTTCTTGACTATATCAGAGAAGAGCCGATGCCACATGCAGTGCATATGAGCAACAAACTATTATAATACACGGCCAATATTTGACCTGCAAAATGGCAGTTTTCTTTGGTTCAACCTAAATACTTCCCCGATCAGCAGTTTTTGGTCATTTCTCTCATGTTCTGATTTCAAATGCTTTTTGTCTTTATCCTTACACCTCATGCTTTTATATTCTTTCTCTATATGTAAGCCAAGCTGGTATCTTAAAGGGCCGCCGTCCCTGTGCCTGGTCCTGTTAACTCTTGTTAATGTTGAAAACAACTTTGATATGATATTACTGTCAGCACACTTGAGTGGGTGCCAATAGCAGGTTAACATAGTAAATAAGGTTTTCTTTTTTTTAAGTAAGTGGAAAGATTGTAGCAGAAGAGTCACCAGCATCATTTGTTAAATATACCTAGAAAAAATAAAATGGCTGGATTAATTGCTGAATAAATATTTTGTTTAAACAAACAGTGTTTTTGTATGTTATAATGCTCAGATATAGTTTAGCTGTTTATATGAAATAAATGAGCTCTTGTCTCCCAATAAGAAAGGTTGTTCAAGCCCTGGCTGGTGTGGCTCAGTGGATTGAGTGCCAGCCTGCGAACCATAGGGTCGCTGGTTCAGTTGCCCCAGTCAGGGCACATGTCTGGGTTGCTGGCCAGGTCCCCAGTGAGGGGTGCATAAGAGGCAACCACACATTGATATTTCTCTCCCTCTCTTTCTCTCTCCCTTCCCATCTCTCAGAAAATAAATAAATAAAATCTGTCTTTTTTTAAGAAAGTTTATTCAATTATCTATTAAAACTTATGATATTTGAATAAACTTTGAGAAACTTTGGCAGTTATGCTTATGAGCTTTACTGCTTTGCTTATTATAAGAGAGAAAGAAAAGAAGTTAGAAAGAAATGGAACGAGTATGGCAGGGAGAGAGAGAGAGAGGGGCGAAAGAAGGACAACAGGGTGCTGATTGCAGGGGGAGGGGGCTTATAAGGGGATGAACGGGTAATAGAAAAAATTGCAATAAAATTTTTTTTAAAAAGAAATTGAAGCCTAAGGATAACCAGTTGTAAAGAGCTAACTACGACTTAAGCTATAGCTGATCAAATAATTTCCTATTTTTACCTCCCCACCTTCTCTGTGTCAGTCTTTCCTCGAGCTCTTTTTGGCTGCACCCTACAGACCACTTGCAGTTTGGCAATGCCCAGTTGAAATGTGTTTTGCTCAAATGAACTTAAAAATGTTAATATACTCCTGTTTGATCTTTACCCAAATTGCAGGGTTAGAATGGCACATTTTCCATTAATAGGTACTCACATGGAACATGACTAAATGGAGGTATCTAAGGCAAGACAAAAAAAGATAAAGAAGTATATTTTAAATATAGAAATTATTCATACTTTTCTGTTATCAAATAAGTCACAATATCCTAAGTGCTTTACATATATTTGCTAAAAATATTTTAATGTGATCATTCTTTTTTGCCTTTTTCTTGTTGTTCAAGTACAGTTGTCTCCATTTTCCTGCCACCACTCTCCCCCTCCCCACCCACCCTCACCCCCCACCCTAATGCAATCATTTTAAAAATCAGTTTTAAAATCCAGTTGAACTTGCCTTTAGTATTCTACTTTGACTAATTGTAATTTCCAATTGTAATTGGAAGTCACTTTATCTATATTTCCATATTTTTATCTGTACTATAGAATGGTACTAGATTATAGGATATAAATGTATTTTTCATGGTCAAGTTAAACAATTTATATAAATGGAGCAAAGAGTAGTATAGACTTTTGTTATTTGCCTTGTTTCTAAAATTATTATTTATAAATCACCTGGGAATAGACATTTGATGGGAGGTAACAGGAAGCATCTGTAGATATTTTTATTGCTGTCATTGACTAATGGAAGGGTCTTCAGATATTGCTCAGTCAGGCCATTGTTCTCAGAACTGCCCATAGACTTTGTGGGAATTAGACAAAGGCACCTGTTCTCCAGTGGACATGACCAAGTACCAGGGCTGTGGCTTGATGAGCTGAGTACAGAATGGATTTCAGTCCACACACAGCCTTCAGCTGGGCACACTTGCTCAGAACATGGCCTGCTTAACTGTGTGTGACAACCCGAGTTGTTCTCTCCAAAAGCAATGATATCTTATAAAACCCTGCCCTTGACTTTAACGCAAGAACCACACCCCTGAGTATTAGAGGGCAGGCGTAGTAGGCACATGTACTGGGTAGCAGTGCATTCCTTGAGTTCAGTGATTTACATGAATATGTACAGAAGCAAATATCAGTAAATAGTGTAATGAGGGTTATATAAATGCAGGTGATGAAGATCCTGTACCTTACAGACTTAGCTTGGAACAAATGCAAATAGCGAGGCTGAGAAGTCTGTTCAATTAGCGTGCGAGCTCTGATAGATCAAAGTGTGTGGGCCATTGTGGGACCCAGAAGAAGAGCAGGGATAAGGTAGATCCAGGGCGTGTGTGTGTGTGTGTGTGTGTGTGTGTGTGTGTGTGTGTTCTATGAACCATTTGTTTCAAAACAATTTAAATCCAATATTTGTATCACTTAGGAAAAATGTGATTTTTCCATTTTGAGAGTACTGGCCAAGGGGTGAATATATACAATCAATTTCCTGAACCAAAAAAAAAAAAAATCTATGTACAGTTTTTAAGTGATCTGAATGTAGAGTCCCAGAGAGTGAATTTTAAAATAATAATTAAGTAAATAATACAGTTATGATATTCCAGACATTAGGTTAGATATTTCATGTGAATGGATTATCACCTCTTGTTTTACGAGAGGAAGACACTAAAGTTCATAGAAGTTAGACAGTTCACCCTCTTCTCAAAAGTAAAAATGGCAGAATCTCACAATGACCTCAAGTGTATACTGTGGTATCTCATGCAAGCCCTATATTAAATCTTCAGAAGAATATTAGAGTTTGAGACAATTCCATGTTGTTTTAAGATGTTCCTTCTGCTAGGCTACAATACTAAAGCTTTTTTTCCTTTTGTCTATCTTTTGCCATTTCTCTCTTTCTCCTTCCTTCCTTTCTTCCTTTCTCTTCCTGTCTTCTTTTTTCTTCCTTCCTCCCTTCCTCCCTCCCTCCCTTCCTTCCCTTCCTTCCCTTCCTTCCTTCCTTCCTTCCTTCCTTCCTTCCTTCCCTCCTTCCTTCCTTCTTTTGACTCATAAGGTTAAAATTATATGCAGTGTTTTTTTTGTCATTTATTATAGTCATTAAATTCTAGTCACTCTTTACACATACTTTTGTATCTATAATTCACTGAATTCCCATATGTCTGAGCTCAAAAGGATCTTGGAGATCACATATTCAACTTTCTCACCTATGCATGACAAATAAGGCCCAGAGAGGGAAGGTGATTTGGGCATGATCACACAGCTTCATAATAGCAGAACTGGAACCCAATTCTAAGATACCTGGTATATAGACCCGTGTTCGTCCAAAGTATAAAATGTCTACTAGACATGTTATATTTCATATTTATACCTCTCATGATTTAGGTCAAAAGGTGCCCAACCTAAAATCTAATCATCACTAGAAATGAGTGTTTTCCCTAAAAAGACAGTTTTCTGTGTTGTAGTTTAGGTGGTTGCCATGGTGGTGTCAGGTAAGCATAACTCAAATGTACCAATGTCATTTACTTAAGAAAAAAATGTATGTGCATGTGATAATATTTAACTAGAAAAATGTACACAACCATGTAATGTGCTTGATGATAGGATATGCAACGATGGACCATTTCCTTAGGGAGTTTACAGTTTAATGTGCATTTATAGTTTTGTGTATAGTGGGCTTGGGTATGAGTGGCTAATGAATCATAAATAAACTAACATGTTGAATATCATTAAAAATTGTAATATTCATTCTTAAGGGGAAAAAAGGCTATAATGACAGAGAATATTGGGGGTCACCTATTTAGCTAAAATGATCAGGGAAGGACTCTCAGAAAAGTGGACATTTAATCTGAGACCTGAAAGGTGAAACACAGAGAAGGAACCAGGTGGGCGAAAACCATGAGGCTTGAATGAGCTGAGAACATTCTTAATACCAAATACTAAGTAAGGAGTAAGTGAAATCTTAGGCAGGGTGTTACAAGCCATGGTAGAGAGCATTTGAGTTTTATTCCAATTACAATGGAAAGCCTTTGAAGAATTTAAAATAGGAGAGTGAGAGACTTGATTTTTGTTTTTGTTTTTTTTTTTTTGGTAAAGATTATTCATGGTAATGAGACCAAGAACAGGTGTTAAATCCATATGTGGGGTGAGTTAGCATCCTTCACAGTATTAATTTCACTGACTCATGGAAGAGTCAGGTCTCCATTACAAGGATATTCATACAGCCATAAGATATAATATCATAGAGGGGGGCTAAAAGATTATAGATTGAGCATTAGGTTATTATTGACCTTTTTGAATATCCCCTAAACTTTGAGCTTCTATAGTTCCATGAACTGAGCTAATTATTGCAGGTCTCTTTAAGAATTATAAAAAACCATAAAATCAAAGGAGTTATTATTTAGAATGGAATCCTCCCAAACTTTAGAAAGTGAGTATATACTTACCTACAAAGGAGATACCACTTCCCAAATTGGGGCCAAGGCATATAATCTGAACCTCCTTCCATTAGGGCATATGTCTCTCTCTCTCTCTTTTTTTTTTTTTTGCTTAGTACATATCACCTAGTAATTTTGTTTAAAATGGAGATCCTAGACTCCTATAACTTGGGGATTCATATTTAATAGAACTGAGGTGACACCTGGGAAACTGCAACCTTAATAAGCACCTAGGAGATTCCAGTGAGCATGGTGGATCCAGGTTACACTTGAGAAACATTGGACTTAGTGACTAGGAACCTCTTTCAGATCCTATCCCTCCTTCACCTCTAGCTGTCATCCAGTGACATCAGGAATATTGTACCTCTAAGAATATTTTACTTGCTGTATAGCATTGTCCCTGTTTGTGCCAAAGTCCCGGCATCCATAATGATGCCATAAGATGCTGTTGTGATGACCAAAAAATGCAAAATGCAAAATGCTGACCTGAGCGCCTGACATATCACAGCTGCCTAGTAAACATTAGCTATTATCTGCTTTATTTCTGCCTAATTTCTTTGGCTGCCTCTTTCCTACTCATCTTGGTTTCCTAATGCAAAGTCAGCATTTGCCTGTACTGGTTTATTTCTCAATTATTGTTGTCTTCCTATTGCTTCTGCCTTTCCCACAAATTTCCACAGACCTGACTTTTGCAGCTATCACCTTAATTAAAGTTTTGCACTCTCTGCATTATTATAAAGACACTAAAATAAAAATACTAACATTACATCCATGGAATATCTATAACTATCAAATTAGTTTACTCTTGGGTTTCCTGTGGCTTAACTTATAATTATCTCTTGTAAACCCACTCATCTTTCCCGTTTAATCTAACTTGAATACTGTGAAGCCGGGAAGACTATGCAGTAGACAGATGAGGTTCTGGAAAATGCTACCAAATTATGGAAAACATTTGAATTGCATTAGCTTCCACTGAATATAAACAAAGCTTGAACGGAGAGAGAAAGGTCAGTCCACTCTGGGGCACTGAGCACACTAATTTGTACATGTTGTCTTCAAAAATTCAAATTTAAAAGGGGTCTGCATGTAAATATATATATATAATGACTAAAATATAGCTGAATTAATCACTTAATTCCATTTTTTAATGCATGTTTGAAGTCAAGAGCCTGTTCTAGTCTGTTTGAAATTAAAAGGAAATACTCATTGAATTAAACATAATTGCAAGCAAACTCTAGGCTGTGCTGGAAGAGAACCAGGGGACAAGTTAAATTAAATATTTGGGGAATCTGGGTATTCACCAAGTATGGCTGGTTTCATTTGCTAGGTTCCATTTAACCTACCTTTTAATAGGGCCAAAGATGCCAAAACAAAAAACAGGGTTTTTCAGAACAAAAATGTCATGTGATCTTTGTCTTTTAATGAACTCCCAAGAAAAGTTTTGCAAAGGTATAAAATTTAAACCACCATTAGCCACATGTTTGGTAATTTACGTTCATTTAAGAGAATAAAATTACACTAAATGAGAATTGGGGCAGAAAACCCAGGCCCCATGATTGCCAAGGGGCCTGTCCCTTGTCACCGAACTCTCTCCCTACTTTACCCTTCCTCTGGGTTAGGTGGAGTTGGGATTTTTATATCATCCAATTCTGTATATTGAGGAGGGGGAAATACTGAGCTTTCTCCTCCCCTGCTTTCTGCAAAAGCAGAGAAAAAGCTTGACCTTCTCAGGAAGCTCAAACTATGGTTCATATTTGATTTGGGAGAGGAGGGGTAGGAAGAAACAGGGATTATAATTATGAAGATGAAGCAATAATAAATACACAAATGCAGAGATATTTACATCATACCTAGTTCTTTTATTCTAAACACTTTTAGGAACAAATTAGCCTGCCTTCACTAAGGCAGTGGTTAAAATGCAGCACAAAGTAATCCCTTAATGACAGCAGAGACTCTAAATGGTTCCAAAATGCTTAATTTATATGCACACAGTAGTTTTCTTTACTGAGTACTAGTGCCTCATAATTTCTTCATTTTCTATTTTTGAGAAATGGTTTTGTTTACCATTATTTAGCTTTCTCTGTTTTTGCTTAGTCAGGTTTCTAATAGAAAACAAAATTTCCTATTTTGGCATACCAACGACTTTACTAAAAGTAACACGTCAGGCCCCGGCCGGAGTGGCTGGGCCGGAGCACCGTCCCCTAAACTGAAAGATCGCGGCTTTGATTCCCGGTCGGGGCACAGGCCTAGATTGTGGCTCCACCCCGTCAGGGCAGGTAGGAAAGGCAACCAAGTGATTGGTTCCTCTCTCACATCGATGTTGCTCTCCCTTTTCCTCCCTCCCGCTCTCTCCAAAATCAGTAAGCACGCTCTTGAGTGAGAATTTTTAAAAAGTAACATGTCAGGGTGAAAGCTGTTAGAAATGAGATGGGCTATTGAGGGAGGTTCCCATTTTATTTTTAAAGCAAAAGTGCTAGTTATAAGTAATTCCTGCTAAACAATAGATTCAGCTAAAAAATATTGCCCTCATTTGGTGTGCTTTAGTACTTTAACAAAAACTAATAGGTTACAAGTTTGTTCCACTTATTTGCCTAACAAATTTATTGAGCACCTACTATGTGCCAGGCGCTGTTCTAGAGGTTGTGACTAGATTAATGAACAAAAGAAAACAAACCCCTGTCATTTGGCATGTACCTCTCAATAGCAGAGGATAGATAATAACGATACTAATTTTTAAAAAGTAAACAGATGATATGAAAGGCTATTTTGTCTAAAAGATTAATTCTCTAAGATAAGAACCAGAGAAAATTGGAGCACATTTTTAATATCTCAAATGTGTTCATAAAGAATTAATTGTGGATGAAAAACCTAAACACATTTTATTATCTTTAGATTTTCTGAATCTCTTTCATTCATTTTACCTTTTATGAACACTGTAACCCTGTCAGAGTTAAAAATCCTTGATCAAAATTAAAACTCATTTATTGAACTCTAAGTGATAAGTGAAAAGAATTAGTACAACTCAACACTGAAGCTCATATTGTTGAAAAAGTAGAATTTGCAAAACTTACTGATGATTTTGCTAATACCAAATTATGATAAACTGTGTACTAAATTTGCTTAAAACATATCTGCATTAATTAATTTCTATTATTAGAAATTTTAAATTTACCTAGTTATTTTTATTTTATCATGATGATTATTTGTTTTTAATCGTTATTTTTATTTAAGCATTCAAATGAATGGTTAAATAAACTTTAAGAAGACATAAATATGCAAGTCCAGGAGGCACAGAGAGTCCCAAACAAGATGGATGCAAAGATACCCACTCCAAGACAATAAAAATTAAAATTCCAAAAGTTAAAGATAAAGAGCAAATCCTAAAAGCAGCAAGAAAAAAGCAGAGAGTTACCTACAAAGGTGTTCCCATAAGACTGTCAACTGATTTCTCAAAAGAAACTTTGCAGGCTAGAAGGGACTGGCAAGAAATATTCAAAGTCATGAAATGCAGGGACCTACAGCCAAGATTGCTCTACCCAGCAAAGATATCATTTAGAATCAAAGGGCAGATAAAGAGCTTCCCAGACAAGAAAAAACTAAAGGAGTTCATTATCACCAAACCATTATTATATGAAATGTTAAAAGGACATTTAATGTTAAATAATATCAAACTTATTTAAGAAAAAGATCAAAACTATGAACAATAAAATGGCAATAAATACATATCTATGAACAATTAAATCTAAAAAACAAACTAAGCAAACAAGAAGAACAGAGAGAGAATCGTGGACATGGAGAGCATTTTGATGGTTGCCAGAAGGGCGGGTGGGGATTAAGAAGTACGAATAGGTAGTTACAGAATAGCCATGGGTTGCAAACTACAGAATGGGAAATGGAGTAGCCAAAGAATTTACATGCATGACCCATGGACATGAGACATGGTGTGGGGACTTCCTGAGGCAGTGGGAGCTGTTGAGTGGAGGAGGTTAAAGGGGGGAAAATTAGAACAATTGTAATAGCATAATCGATAAATATAATAAAAAAGAAGATATTTTTGAACTGGTCTTACATACATATGGTACGAAATTCAAAAGTTAAAAGGAATATATAAGGAAAAGAAGTTTGCTTTTCTTTTAGTGTCCTCACCCTCCCTCAGTCATATACTGTCACGAGATTCTTGTAGCTCTTTTCAATGATATGCTAAAGGAGCTTCTCAAACTTTAACATGCGTATGAATCTTGCTGAAATGCTGATTCTGATTCAGAGGGTTTGAGGTGAGGCCCAGAAGTTCACAGTTCTAATCCGCTCCCCATTGTGGCTGCTGATGCCGGCCCAGGACCACACTCCCAGCTGCAAGGTAAGGGAGCACACTGGTTTATATTTGTTTCTGTGTTCGTTTGTTTACTGGACTGAAGAGAGCAAGACATTCTTATATACAGATGCAACTTACTGCCCTTTTACTACAACTTGAGCAGCAAAGTTCCAGCTTCAGCTTTTCTTTGTTACCAGATTTTCTTCTAATCTTTGTTTGAAGTGATAATTCATGCAGTATTTAAAAATCATACCAGGAATGAATGATGAAAGCTGGCAATATGGCCATTGGGAGCATGCCACTAGGTGATGCTTAAATCATAAGAACTATGAGAATCTCTCTCTGCACATTTTTCATTCGTCCTTTTTTTAATAAAGTTAGAAAATCTTCATCCAAGAAACCTCCTAAAATTTGGCAGAGGGCACAATGGGAACTTTAGCTTGCAGCCGGTACCATTAATCCAATAAAGATGTCATCATACTTGGAAATGGTACAGTTAAGCACCTTAAAATCAATATAAAGTGCAAAGATCATTAAATATTTTAATCATAAGCCTTCATATTCTGCCTGAATAAAATAGTCTCAAGAGGTGACAATGATCAATAGCAACCAAGTACTAATGTTGTCTTTGTTGGACCTTATGCAAATGAATTCAGAAAGCATGCGGACAACTCACCAAAGATAAAAAGTTCAGGTTTGTGTCTTGCCCTCTGGAAAAAAAAAAAGAAGACTTAGAGCACTCGAATTTGCCCACTTACTCTGTCTGCAGAGTCTGTTTCTATCAGTACTTGCTAACACAACACAAGATTTGCTTTCAAAAGACAACCAATATCAGAGGCACTTTTCAGAAATAAAAATTTGGATCATTCAGTCTCAGATTCTGTGTTATTAGCAGAGAGCAGAGCAAGTACAGATTTCCCTTTGATGCTAAGTTGGCGCCTATCAGTGATGCCTTTGGTTTGAATGGCTGGCAGAGGTCTGCCATACGGAGAGTTCTTAGACTGGGTGCTGAGGTGGTTGTTTTGAAGTGCTTGCGGCGGCAGGATCCAGCTGTTGGGGGACATTGACTTGGATCTGCCTAATCCCCTTGAGCCTGAGTCACGAGAAGGTTACGTAAGGTATACTAAACACTATGCACAGTGTTGTAGATAAAAAGACACAACTTGCTGAAATTTCGATTGAATTAAAAATCTGTCAGGTCCACATTGAAACAAAATCAAAAACACTCAAACAAACATGACTATACAACACAGTAGAATGCAGAATTCTAATGGATTTTTTAGTTAACGTGAGATTTCAAAATGATGCAGAGCTTACATGTATGCCTCCAGGGCCCCGAGAACGCATTTCTTGGCTCCACTAGTGGAATGAAGTTCCAGTGGGAACACTTTAGCAGTACTGTGATAAACATTAAGAGGGCATGAGGGGAAAAAAAGGGCATGAGGAGATAAGAAACAGATTATTTGAATGGCAGCTACATTTTGTTGCCTCCTGCATGCTTCTCGAGTGGGCCTATGCAAAATATTTTGGAACCAAAAAAGTTGCTGTCATATTTTTGAAATAATTGACTTTCTGCAGGAAATGAGAAAGTGACATAGAGATTGTCGAAAGACTCAGACTGGTTTAGGGGCTGCCATCAATGAACTTCTAATAAATTATCTGTATAGAGAAAAATCTGGGACTTTGGGCTCTCTGTAGGCTAGAAGAGGTAAAAATATTTTCCTAGAATTATCCCATTTGTGCTGCAAGCAGAAAACAGGTTACTTCTTTACAGGAAAAAAAAAATGTGTGATATAGTAAACATAGTCTTTCACATACACCAGGTTTTAATTCCTAGCTTCAGGCCTTGATTGGGAAACTAAAATTCTTTAGGTTTCAGTGTTTCATCCGAAAAGGGGTGAGGGAAAAGTAAAAGGATGTAAGGGGTTAACAGTGGATGCATGTTTGCTTCTCCTCTTGTTTTTTCCCCTGCGATGCCTTTGCATTCCTACCCCCATTCCCTTCCTGCCCAGCGAGTCAACAATGAATAGAACATCTCCCTTTGAATGAGAAAATGGTGCTCAATATGAGGAAGTCAGGCCAAATGACCTGGGACTCCACCATCCCTGAGACTCTATGAAAACTTTCTGCTAAGGAAGTGTTTAGAGAAATAAACTGCCTAAAATGTAAACACATTTAGATCCTGCTGTTTACTGGCACTTCAATATACACAAAAAGATGGCCTTATAACAAGTAGAGAAAAGCTGTGTGGCAGTTAGACGTGTATCACATCGGAGCAATTGATCCCTTAAAAGGTTGAAAACCTTAGCATATGTATGGATAGTGATACACCCATGATGAGTTCATAATCATTATGGCAGTGGCTTTGGTGTGCACAGTTCTGAAGTAATGCCATGTTTCTTCTTTGGAGGTTCCAGGACTGGTCTTCAGCAAAGCATATGTTTGCAAGTAGATAGCTGGGTAAGAGGAGCTACTCTTTCCCCGATAGGAGGACTGTTCCAGAGCTGGTACACGAAGCTTTAAAAGCTGGTACACTGCTACTCAATTCTCTTTAGAATTGAAATGCAATTACATATCAAGGACAAGTGCTAAATATAAACAGAAAAGGCTGAATGCATGGCTTTTCTTCAGCTTTGTTTTTGCAGTGTATTTGCAGGAAGAATTAACTACTCCAAACGCAGTATAATCCTTAATTGAAACACAGAGATCAGGCAATTTGGTAAATCCTTTAGAAGCTTTTTTCAGAGGCTTATTGTACCTGTAAAGGAGTGGCCTTTCTTAATATCCATAAGCAAGTATAAAGATGCTAAGGTAATTAATAAAAGAATCAAGTTACTAAAATTATGCAGAATGAGATACCAGAGTATGTGCTATAATAATTGGAAAAATTAGGCAATGTATTGGATACATATATAAGTGGCACAAACTATATAAATGGGACTGATTATTACAGAAATTCAAGTTATGCATTCTTTGTTGGGGAAGAAGGCAGATACTGTACGGTGCACATAGGATTTTTCACTGAATGAATAATCCATGGATATTTATTGTTGTTTTTAAATACTGTTATAAAGTCTTTTTTAGGTATGTTATATTTCCTAATTTTTTTTAATGGAAAAAGTGAAATAAAGCAAGGTGAAGAAAAAGTACAAATTAAGTTGTTTAAAAACTAATGCTGTGTGTTAATAAAATTAAATATAGTCATTTCATGTTGATAGCTGTATCTTCATATTATACTTTTTAAAAATTTAAATACAGCCAAGTGCAAGACATAACTAAAGTGTAAATGTCTAGAAGAGTTGAAGTATAAGTAGATAGATGGAAAAAGTTATATCAGATAATACTAACACAAGATTGACTATTGTAGCTATTTGAATAATGGAAAAACTGGACTTTAGGACAAAATGCAATTTAAAAAATTCTCTCTGTCTGCAATTCCTCTTATTTATCCATTTAGCCTCTGAACCTACTCCATCCAGGCATCTGCTCAGGACTTTTGATAAATCATCTCCATATATTTTTGTCCTATTACCAGCTAACCATTTCTAAAACCTAGGGTCTTTCATCTCTAACTCTGGTAGTACTTATGTATGTACCATTAATTTGGTACTTATTTTATATGGTATTTTAGTGTCATTGATATCCATGCACTTCTATAACTAAACTATAATGTCCTAGAGCTAGAGGCTGTACCTTGTTCAGCTTTTAACAACTCCTGTCACCTCACCCTAGGACCTACCATATGGTAGAACTATGTCACCTGGCATACAGTAGAAAGTCAATAACATGTCAGCAGTTGGCTGAAAAATGGCTTCTGAAAGCACATGAAAAGCCCTTGCAAGATTTTGGAGCACTTTGCTCCAAATGCTGTGCACTTACATTTTCTAAGCAACCTCTCTGCCAAAGTTTTGGCATGGAAACAGGAAAAGACACTGTGGTCAGAGACTAACCCAAAACTGTGAGGAGTTGCTGAGGCTAAGACCTTATCCCAAATAGGAGGGCACCCCCCTCTGGATCTAGTTGGGAACTCCCACATGTTCATGACTAAGATGAGGGACTGCAAGTAATAAATAGGCTTCTTGCCTCTGCTCCTGGAACGAAGTACAACATATAGTACAAGTCAATAAATATTTCTGCAAAGTGTGAGAGAATTAAACATTAGTCTGGGATTATTTAATTCACCCCCATGTATTCTAAACAGCCTATCATTGAAGGCTTCCCAATGTGGGTCTTTAGCTCTGGCTTCTCCCCACAGGGAGACGGTGACTGGGGCAAAAGGGGATGGGTGGAGGCGGGTAGCTTGCAGAACAGCCAGTCCCTCCCAGGAGGCATGCAGGTGCCAACAGCAGATTTTGTACTCTGGGCTTAGGGGCCCATTGGAACAAAGCTGAATAGAATGGATTTGGGTCTGCCAGCTGATGGTAGGCTATAGAAACACACAACAGATAGAATTGGGGAAGCCCATCAAGGAGTAGCTGGAATTCCTCCTTTCTCATGACATACAAGATAGGCTGTCTGTGCAAACCTCTTTTAAACATATTGTTTTTTGAATGGGCAATACATAAACCAAATGGTTTAAAATTCAATGGGTATAGTAGGGTGCATGCCAAAAAAAGTAAGTGTACCTACTACCTTTGCTCAAAGCTTCTTTCTCTAGAGACTTCTACAGTTACCAGTTACTTCACTTAATTTTAGCTACGTAAGCATTTCAACTTGGGTACGCATACACATGTTTCTATGTATTTACATATTTTTAGACAGAGTTCATATAATAACGTACTATATTGAATCTTAATTGTTTTTATTTGAGAATTTACACTGTAATTCTTTTCATTTTTATTTTTATTATCTTTAAAATGCCAGTCTCTGTTACTATCTGGTATATTGTCAATGTCACACCTTTTTGAATGAGTGAATGAATGATTTAATGATAGTCTCTAATTCATTCTGAAACTAAAAGCCACCCACTAACATTTGTAAATGCTTTATCTTAGACCTCATCTCCAGTATATACTGTGTTGCCCATAGAATCATATTCATCCTTCAAAGTTATATAAAAAATTTTGTCCTGCTGGAAGAACCTTCCCTGAATATTGCCTCTCAGTGTCTTCTCCAGTTTTCTCTAAGCACTTAACAATAGCCTACCATTTTTATTGTCCTCTGATTTTCATTTGTTGATATAATAGCATGAAGATGTGAATAATAATCTTAATATTTTTACACACTTATCACTTTGCTAAGCACATTATAGGCATTATTTCTTTAATTTCTATAACACACCTATAAAGTTGGTAACATCATATCATCCCTGTGACATACCTGTCAGTGCCCTTCCAATATCACCTTGACTCACCTTTGAGATCAGAAGCAGACTGTTTCCTTATGCACCAATCATTTCTAGCATCTTGCTGCCCAAAGGACCTCCACAAAGTCTGCTTAACCCAAGCGGGTATGTCAGGAATGCTAACATACTGACATCCAGAAGTGACCCTTAACCAATGAGGTATAGACATTGATGGATAACTACACCAGCTTTCTCTCCCCTCGGTGGGAAAATTTTGTGTTCTACAGTCCCTTCTAGGGTCTCTGTGTGATTGAGCCTCAGTTACCCATAATAGTAAAGCCTCTTTTTATCTCACCCTTTATTACCTTTCCCCTCTTCTCTTTCTCAATTCCCTCCTTGTTCACTTTCTGAAATCACCTGCCACATAAACTATTTCTACTCAAATCCTTGTCTCAGGATCTGCTTTGGGGGAAAGCAAAGCTAATGGAAGTGAGTTTTAGAATATGTAACTTTTCAAGTTTATCTATACATCAAGTGGTATATTCAGAATATGAAAAAGTTTTTCCTGTTTGTTTAGTTGCTGAGTATCTTCTCATTGTTGTTCTACAGACAGCAACTTCATCCTCGCGAATGCCCAGGTGGCGAAGGGTTTCCCCATAGTCTACTGTTCTGATGGCTTTTGTGAGCTTGCTGGATTTGCCCGGACCGAAGTCATGCAGAAGAGTTGCAGCTGCAAATTCTTGTTTGGGGTTGAAACCAACGAGCAACTGATGCTTCAAATAGACAAGTCACTAGAGGAGAAAACAGAATTCAAAGGAGAAATTATGTTCTACAAGAAGAATGGTGAGTTGGCTTTCTTTGGTGCTCATTGGACAGTGGTGAAGGGCCACCTTCTTCCAACTCAGTACTTGCTCAATAAACCCCATTAAGACTTAATGGTATTTCACATAAATACGGCCTGTTGCAGAAATTCCACAAATTACTTGAACAGTGGCCTTGCTTTAGCCATTAGCAGCATAAACTGTTTGAAAATTTAGCATGAGAACTATAACTTCAATGCCAATATATTGACTCAATTAGTATCTGTTAAAATGAAGTGTATTACTATTACAATGGTCATTCTTAAAAATATACAGTATATTAGATATGATAGTTGTTAATATACTGACAGATGATCTTTTATGTAGGGATATTTTTCCAAATTTTATGTCTTTAAGAACCACGTCTCATCCTCAGTCATTAAGGACAGAGATCCAAGTGTTTGCCGAAATAGAAGGAAGTGCATTTAAAGAACATCGGCACAGGCATTTTTCTCTTTCAGTTCCCCAGCCACACAGCGTTTCTTATTACTCTTCTAAATTCTGAAGGCAAAATAAGAGACACATGTTGTCTCAGGGAAAATACTAAGCATTTTCCTATGGCTAAAGTGTTGTGATTCTTCTCTAAATAAAAGAGGATCTGCGGATGGGTGTGGAATCATCAGTTCTTGGGTCCTAAGTGGAAATAGACATCATTATCCTGTGGGCCCTGGGAAACGGGGGTAAATCCAGGAGGCATTATGTTGGGGAAATGCTTAGTCAAAAATTAGAACAAATCATTGTTTTCTCGGTTTATCTCTCCTTAAAGTAACACACGTCCCTGAATTTTAGCTGGACACCTGACTGCCAAACTAGGGAATATGTGTGCCAGCTTTCTTTGCAGTCAGGTTGGGCATGTGTCTAAGTTTGGGGCCAATGATATGTAAGAAGGGATGATTTATGCAATTTCTAGGTAAAATCCCTAAGAAATGAAATTGTTTACCTTCTAATTTCTCTTCTCCTTTCCTATGGTGCTATAAATTGAACTGTATCTTCTCAGAATTCATATATCGAAGCCCTAACCACCCCCCTCTCCAATGTGACTGTATGTGGAGATGGGGCCTTTAAAAAGGTAATTAAGGTTAAATGAGGTCATAAGGGTAGGCCTTAATCCCATATAACTACCCTCCTTCTAGGAAAAGGACGCGATACCAGGGGTAGCCAACCTTAACTCACATGAGAAAACACAGTGAGAAGGCAGCTGTCTGCCAACCCACGAGAGAGGCCTCAGGACAGGCCAGCCCTAAGGGCACCTTGGTCTCAGTCTTCTAACCTCCAGAGCTATATGAGATCAATTTCTACTGTTTAAGACACACGGTCTGTGATACTTTGTTATGGCAGCCCTAGCAAACCGATACAAATGGGTCAGAATGTTAAGGTAAGGCTGGAAAGCCTGTTTCAATCAATGACAAGGACAATACAACAGAGGAATGCAGAAAAGCTATATGGAAAAAAACCTGAGTGTTGTTTGAGACCCACCTTCTCCACCCCAGAGAAAGAGAAATACATTTCTATCTTGTATGAATCACTATCTTTTAGGTCTTTTTGTTACAACATTCAAATTGTACTCTAACTCAGAGTTCCCCAACCTTGGCACTAAAGAACATGTTGGACAGGTAATTCCTATGTGGTTGGGTGGCTGACTTATGCATTGTAGGTGATTAATGGCATCTCTGGCTTCTTTGTCTTGCTCTCAATACCTAGTACTGGGGTCTTGGTCGGGAAGAGAAACAGGAGTCTGAACATGGCAACTCCGTCCCCATTTATAAGATGTTAGCCCTTGAAGGACTTTACTTGTGCATGAGAATTTCGAATATAGAGGAGTCATAAAGTATTGGAGAGTGCCCTTCTGGGAGGGATGGGAAATCCCAAGTCTTTGGCACTAGGAACAGAGTTCAGACCATTGTGTTTTTCCCAGAATCAAAAGGTGAGGCCTACATAGCAGATATGATAAAATAAAAGGATTCCAGTTCTAATTATAGTATAATAATTGAAAAAAGGGACTGAGATAAAAGAAAATAAAGGATGTCGTGAGAATGCAGACTGGTAGGAAGTGATAAAGGCACCATGTGGCAGAACAAAGGAAAAAGGATATCCTTTGTCTGAAATACCTGATGGCTGCAAACCTGTACAGGTAACCTTGTACAGGTCACTCCAAGTCCGACTGAGTGTCTTCCTTTTTAAGCCTACTTAAAATATCCAAATATGGTACCTGAGAAAGGTTCAGGCCAAGAAGGAGAATCTGGGTGGGAAGCCCAAAGTACAGAGATTTTAGAAACCAGGTAAACAGAATATATGGAGAACAAGGTGGGAGTCAACACCCAAAAGAATTTTCTGAGCCCCATTTTTTAAAAAAGATTGTATTTATTTATTTTTAGAGAGAAGGGAAGGGAACGGAAGGAGAGAGAGAGGAAGACAAACATCCATCAGTTGTCTCCCACATGTCCCCAGCGAACCCTCTACTAAGCCCCTGCTCCCTGAAACCCAGGCATGTGCCCTGACGAGAATCGAACCAGAGGCACTTCATTTCACAGACTGGTGCTAAATTCACTGAGCCACACCAGCCAGGGCTGAACCCAGTTTTTTTTCAGTAAGATAGCCTGCCACTGTGTACCTCTTTGGGTAGAAATAATTAAAGGTACCAAGAAAGAATTTTTTTAAATTAGATAATAATAAGGGAGACAAATAGTTTCACAGATAAACATAATATGCAAGTATTACTTTGTCTAAAATGGAGATAGCAATATGTCACATTTTTATGTTCAGCAGCTAACATTTTCACTTATTGTTTGCCCTCAAGATAGTTCAGGATCTACTTATATATCAGAAGTGAGTACCATTAAGATGCTTCTTCAAAAGCAGCCCCCTCTACTTCTGTTGGTTTACAAATGGCGTTAATCAGGGCCCTTCTCATCAAACAACAGTATGGCTACTCTAACTAAGGATAGCCATTTTATTAATTTTGTGTTTATCCTCTAATTTTTAAAAATATAAGCAATATATATCTTTGTAGCTCCCTCCTTTTCTTACACAGAGCATACTTTTCACACTGTTCTTCATCCTGTACCTTGTCCAGCTGTGTATTCCTTGCAGAACAATGTATGCAGATCCCTCATTCTTTTTTAAAGCTGCATAATGTTACATGGTATGGCTCTATTATCATTGATTCAGCCAAATCCTCTATTAACGGACATTTCTGTTCCCTCTTGAATTTGGTCTGTTTTCTTTGTTCTTTCTGAACCTCTCTGTTTTAAATACTCCTTTTATTATTTAAAAGGGTTTTTTTTTGTATTATTCTAAAAGTTACCTGTCATGTGAGACGTTTACCTTTATATAATACAAAGAGTCGCCCTTCTTAAGGATCTTGTCATTTCCTGCTATAAGCAATGTTGTGATTAGCCAGGAGCCACTCCCCCTTCCCTCTCTCCCAGCTAATTTACTCTTCTTTTAGTACCTGCTAGGCTCTATTCGCGCGCTTGTTCTGCTTTCCTTGTAGTCTCCCTTTGTTCCCCTCTCACTTCTTTCATAGTTATATTTACGTTGTCAGAGCAAATAATAATTACATCTCTTACATGTACTCCGTCACTTTTATCCTCCGTCATTTAATCATGTTGTTCGTTAAATATGCTTAATGATCACCATATATTCTATCCTAAACCTTCTCTGATCATTTCTTCGTTGTCTAAAGCTTGTTCTTTGAACCATCTCAGGAAGAGCTCAGGGGAACAATTTTTCTGATCTCTTGCATGTTAGTAACAGTATGGTTATGGTCCTTATACTTGTAGATCAATTTAACTGGAAATTAAAACTTTGGCTTGTTATTTAAATATATCAATTATGTTAATCCCTTGTGTACTGACATAGAGTATTGTTTTAACTTAAAAATGCTGTTAATTAAGTGACTTCACGTTTTGTCCTGGGTATTTAATAAATTTAGTGTATTGCATTATATTCTAATTCAATAGTTTTACTGTTCTATATCTTGTCTGTAAAGGGCTAGGTAGTAAATATTATCTAGGGAGGGGCAAAAGTAGGTTTACAGTTGTGAGTATGCAAAACACAAGAGTTTATTCTTCTGTCACTATTTATTAATTATTGTATTGTTTTCCATATGAACAACTGTAAACCCTTTTTGTCCCACCCTGTAGACTTATTTGTATACATATATACACATATAAATTTTAGATATGTTTATATGTATATATTCATTTTTATACTCAATTATCATATACATGAGTATATACAGGTTGGGGCAAAATAGGCTTATAGCTGTTTGTATGGAAAATAATACTATAATTAATAAGTAATACAAGAACAAACAGCGTACTCATAACTATAAGCCTACTATTGCCCCACCCCATATGTATTGTAGGCTACACAGTCTATGTCACAAGTATTCATCTGTGTCATTGTAGTGTGACAGCAACCATAGAAAATATGTTAATGAGTGGGTGTGGCCATTTTCCAATAAATCTTTACTGACAAATATAAGAGGTGGGCTAGATTTGGCCTATAAGTCACAATGTACTAATACCTGGTATAGAATATTTGGGGGCAGCTTTTTCCCAATGGATGGTCTGCCCTGTAATATTTGTGTTGCAGGCCCTTTTATTTTGAGGCAATTTTTCTGAATTTTAATTATCATCATTGTTTTGTTTACTAATCGCTTTGGTTTTCCTCTTTATGATCACCAATATATGTATTGGATCCCCTTTGTCTGTCCTCTATTACCTATCACTTTCTCATTTTCTTTCTTTTTTTTCCCCCTTGTCTGATTTTCACATTGTGCTGTTTCCTTTTCTCTACTTTTGTGGTATCCATTCAAACTTTTGTTTCTTCTCTTTAAGTCTTCCATTCTTTCTCTTTTGTTTACATTCTCTCCTGAGGTCAGTTAACTCATATTATTTATATCATTATTTTGCTTAGTATATTAGTTGTTAGGGCTGCCATAACAAAATACCACAGACTGGGTAACTTAACCAACACCATTTATTTTGTCTCAATTCTGGGGGGTGGAATCTGAGATGAAGGTGCCAGCAGGGTTGATTTCTTCTGACACGTTTCTTCTTGGCTTTTATGTGTCTGTCTTCTCTTCCCTCTGTCTTCATAATGGTTTTCACTTTGTGTGCCTGTGTCCTTATCTCCTGTTCTTATATGGACAACAGTCATATTAGGTCAGAACCGACACATATGTCTTTATTTTAAATAAACTATGTCTTTAAAGGCCCCATGTCCAAATACAGTCTCATTGTGAGGTAATGGGAATTAGGTCTTTAAAATATGAATTGTGAAGGGATATAGTTGTGAAGGGACCTAGTTATATTATTTCTGAGCCTTTCTAAATCATTGTATGCCATTTTCTTTTTCAGAGTATATGCTTTCTTACTTACTTTTTTATTTGCTTTGAAGTATTTGGGTTATATGTACTTTATGGAATATTTTGGGTGTATCTTAATTTCTGTAGGTTTATTACTCATAATTTTCCCTTTATCTTCTCTTTTATCCTTTCCTGTTGTCAAGTTTTAATGAGATGCATTTTCCATTATGTTTAGGAGAATATTGCAAAGAGAGGTATGCTAGGAAAACTTTCCTAATCCTATGGCTCTAAGTTTCCTCTACCATTACCAAAGTGGGTTTTTTTTAACCTAAATGACTTCTCCACATAACTACGTTTTTGTAACTTTCTGAGCTGCCCTTGCTCCTAGTATGGGCCTCTCCTACACGAGCATTTGAAACGTTTCCTTTCTTTACCCTGAGCTTCCTGCTCTGACCAAGCAGGGTTCTGGTTCCAGCAGTTTCTCCTCAATACTTAGGTACTTCTATACTTCCCAGAAAGACTTTCTGCTGGTATTTCTGAGAGTATTGATGGTTTAAGTAGCCCTAACTGCATCCTCTCTTTCCGTAGCCCACTGCCCTCACCTTCTAAGTAGAGACTGTGAAGTTCCTTTCTAGTTTTGATTATATTCAGATCTATGTGTGGAATCCTTCACTCCCAGAAACTATCTCCTTTGGGGAGTAGATACCTTTTGATGATTTATGAGGTCCCGAGCTGCTAGGGCTACGAGTGAAGCCTCCTTTTCCCATCCTGTTTTTTTTCCTGTGCAGCTACTGTCCCTCCAAAGATCCAGCTTCTTAGCTGATATATACCATCATCTTGTATTCTGAGGTCTGTGGGGACACGTGTCATACACTTTTGTTGCTGATGCCATTTGTGGATTTATGCTTTTGCTGTTTTCATTACTTTAATTTTGTGAAAGGATTGGGGATATTTCAAAAACCAAGGGTCCATTGCCATTGCTGTCTTTCATGTCGCATTTTAAACTCTCTCTTTAGACAATGTGGCTTGGTTATATAAGCCCAGTTTCTGAGAGTCTCCTTTCTTCCCCCCTTAAATTGTCATTTGCATAGTTGGGGTGTGAGGGGCTTACCTGATCTCATGACATAGCGTAGAAAGGGTGCCCCTAACCTTCTGTGCGCTCACTGATTTCATGCATAGTCCACCTGCCTGATTCTCCCCTCATTCGGTATTTGTGGCTGGCGGCACTGGCTAAGTGATTTTACTCCCCCATATCTTTTGAAACCACTGTAGGTCCTTCTTAATTTTTGCTTCCTCCTCCATCATGCAATGAAGTAGGAAATTCATTACGTATTTACTATCATCTATATCTCCAGCCCTGGGACGATAATGGCTACCTTAGATAAACACATCCATCCTTTACACATGGAAGCAAGAGAGCTTCTGTGTAAGTAAATGGGAGCACCCTTTATGCTCTCACATTTCCTCAAAAGTAGGCAACCACTTCCATGTTAATAAAATATTAGCCTAACCAGCAATTTCCCTCAAGAGTCCCAGATAGAAAAGGAAAAATATCCTTAATGCCCTCAGTGTTAAAAAACAAAAACAAACAAACAAAAATCCTACCTGACATACTTCCCCCTGCTTCAGAGCTGTGAAACCTCATAGTGGGAAGATTATTTCTGGCCTCCAATAGCCTGTTTCACAATCCCTCAAACTGAGAATCGATAAGTTAGATGGCATGTCATATTCTTCCACTTCCTGACTCAAACTTCTTGACTAAACTTTATTGGTAGAAAGTTATATCTTTTATATATCATGGAAGACTATCATTATTGGATCTCTGAGGCTCAACCTTTATATGTTTATCTTAGCATATTCTCTCTACAGAATGCTTATATTTCAAGCCCACTTTGTATTAAATAGATCCAACAGGAAGAGAAATGCTGCAAGGGAACAAAGATTTAAAAGAAAATTAAAATGATGTAGTTAATTTCACAAAAATGTTCTTAGCTTGCTAGGGTTTTTTATAACAAAGTACCACAGACTGAGTGGCTAAACAACAGAAATTTATTGCCTCACCCTTCTGGAAGCTGGGAGTCTGAGATCAGGGAATGTGTCGGGTTGGTTTCTCCTGAGGGTTGTGAGGAAGAAGTTGTTCCACACCTCCCCCAGCTTCTGGTGGGTTGCTGGAAGTCTTTGGTGTTCTTTAGCCTGTAGAAACACCACCCTGACCTCTACCTTCACCTCCATGTAGTATTCTCCCTTTATGAGCACCTGTGTCCAAATTTTCCCTTTTTAGGACACAAGTCATATTAGATTAGTGCCCATCCTACTGACCTCATTTTAGCTTGATTACCTTTGCAAAGGTCACATCTGACGTACTAGAGGTTAGGACTCTAACATCTTTGGAGAGGAGAAGGGATAAGATTCAACCTAGAACACTTGGTTATATTCACATTAAATAGATCAGAATTGAAGTCACTTGCCTAAGATTGTAAAAGAGTAAATATAGAAACCAGAATACATAAATGTCTTCTGAGTCC
This sequence comes from Mormoops blainvillei, assembly GCA_004026545.1. Lineage (NCBI taxonomy): Eukaryota > Metazoa > Chordata > Mammalia > Chiroptera > Mormoopidae > Mormoops > Mormoops blainvillei. Next base: position 104,101 of record PVJD01001876.1, on the reverse strand, counting down.
AAGATTCATACTCTTGAAGCACTGGTTGTAGTGAGGATGGTACCACCTCCGAGGGGCATTTTGCAAATCTGGGGGTGTTTGACTCAATAATTGTGGGGGAAGGTGTTTTTCGCCAGTTAATGGGCAGCAATCAAGGATGCTCAATATACTGTAATGTATGGGATGGTCTTGCAATTGAAGAATTGTCCAGCGTCTGGCATGACTTTTTTTTTAGCTTTATTTAGATATTGATGTAGAGCAAATTACACACAGGCACTATAAATATCCATCCACCCACAATTTCCTGGGGTGCTTTGTTTGTTTGTGGTAAGAATACTTAATATAAGCTATATTCTCTTAACATTATGCTAAACGAAATAAACCAGTCACAGATGGGCAAATACTGCGTGACTCCCCTTAAATGAGGCCTCTAAAGCAGTCAGCCTTGCAGAAGCAGAGACGAGAATGGTGGTCGCCAGGAGCTGAGGGGAAGGGGAAAGGAGAATTGTCGCTCAATAAGCATAAGGTTTCAGTTTTGCCAGACGAATATGGAGGGGAGACCTGCTGTCCTATGTGAGACCTGTAGTTCACGGTGTCGAGCACTGCATGACTTCCTAACACCCTACCAGGCTTTCCAGGAAGTGAAACACTGGTTTCTAATTTCCTGAACTCAGAACCTGACACATAGTGTTTTTTGGAAGGCTTTAGCTTCCCACTGAATTTCCTAGAATAAAACCATAGTGTAGCGAGGGAAGATTGAATTTATCTTGTGCAGAATTTCACCGTTTCAGAAAATCTTGTCCCTGACTCGCAGTACTTGTCAGGGAGACAGCACGTCTGTAAGGGTTCTGTGCTTGTGGTTGTTGTGTTCACAGTGACTGCATACGGATCCAGTTATCCAACTGGTGTTTTGTATCTCCTGCTGCAGTCCACCATCTCTGGGCATTTCATGTTGAGATGTGTATTATTTAATAAGAAATGACTTCACTTTCTTTTTTTGTTATATTACTATTAATAATACATAGTATTGCCTTTCTAAACATGTGGATAAGTAGTCAAACTTTTACTATTATAATTTTTCAGTTCTAAATAGAAAAGAGGAAAATACAAGTATTTGTTACAAAAGGGAATAATGGGTCTGATAGGATGATGGGTCTCTTAACTCACAGACTCACTCATTCCGATGTCACCTAGGCAAAATTCCTCTAGGAGGTGGTACCATCCTCACTACAACCAGTGTTTCAAGAGCAAGAATCTTGGACTCAGAAGACGTTTCTGTATTCTGGTTTCTACATTTACTCTTTTACAATCTTGGGCAAGTGACTTTGCACCTCCAGGATTTGCTGTTTATGTCCTTGTTCCTCCTGACCTTACTGCTTTCTCAATGTTTTCCTTTAAATTGACTCACTTTTTAAACTCAAATTGGAGGCAAAAGAAAGTAAAATCACTTGCCTCAAATAAAAGGTAACCATAAATAAATATGCAACGAAGACATTGTTAATGTTTTTAAATTAAATAATAAAAAGTAACCCATGATATCTAAGTAATAATAAATCTAATTGACTATATTGTGCCAAGCAGCACATAGATTATTTTATTTAATTTTCCTAATAACACTTTAAAGTAAATACAAATTATCACATTTTCAGATGAGGAAACTGTGATGCGGAATAATGACTTGAACATATGTCTATGTGTTATGTGATAGACAGTCCTCAGCTTGTCATTGCCCCAGCAATTCCCCTCCTTGTTCATATCTTTACCCACGAACAAAGTTCACATTTCTTTATTTTCCCATTCCTTTAATTTTCTTATGACATAGAAAATGTCTAGAAATATCAATGCCAAATCTAATTTGTTGGTTTTCTTTCTTTTCAAATGTAATTATATTTTAAACTTTTTATAATGTGGACTTTATTTTTTTATAATGTGGGCTTTAAATATATATTTGTGACAGCAAAAACAATTTATTTACAATTTATTATTTGTTTAGGGAGAATGCCCTCCAAAGGAAAAACTTTGTTTACACAGCTGCTAGATATATATTCAGATGTAAAACACAAACTGAACAAAACTGAATTGTTCTGTAAATAAAAAGTGACATTAAGGAGCGGGGAGAAAGCTGGAGCCAGGAAGCTGAGGGGCTTCCCTTGGGGAGGGATGAGTGGAAGAAGGGAAGGAGGGATTGGGAAAGACATAAAGAGATGAGAGAAGGGGAGAGAGTGACAGAGAAATGGGGAGACATCTGGTGGTGTCTTATCCACGTCTCTTAAAAAGTCTAGCTCATTTGATGGGCTAGCTGCACATTTTTGTCCCAGTACACATTTAAAGTAATACACAGATATTAAAATATAGCATATTTAAATGCACTGCCTAAAATAATCTGTGTGTGATGAGGAGTCATACCACTACTGACTGAGCAACATGCTATCTTCATTCTAGTGTACAAATAAACTTTGAATTACACATATTCATACTCAGTGTTACAAGGTCAGCTTGTGATAAAAGACAAAAGGAAGCAGATTTTCTCATGATCTTCCTCTGATTTTACAATGAGCTGCTCATTGTAAATAGTTTTAATAAGAAACTGTATTTTTTCCTCCTAATTTTAAGTTTATATTTAAGATATTCTTAGTGAATTCTATTATACTCAGTTATTCCATACGACTGTGCAGAAGACTTTTAGAATATTTGATTATGCCCTCTAGGTATTTTAGAATTGGAGCTCAATATAGAAAAAAGACAAAGCTTTGGTGTTGTAGAATGTCAAATTATTCTCAAAATTAACATTTGAAATGAGCAGCATAGTTACTTCCTTATTTGACTTAAGAAATGAGATTATAGCATTGAATATAGAATGGTTTTATGTAAGATCCAAATTTCAGAGCAAGGAGTGTCTTGCCCATTCATATAATAAATGATCAATAAGAAAATTCATTTTAATGCAAAGTGTGGTGTCTGAATGACTGGATTCTGTGGACATGGGGGTTCCCAGCACGGGTAATATTGGTAGTCACCTTAGATTTTCACCACATCCAGAGAACAATGAGGCAAGCCAGCCAGCCAGGAACCTGTTTTAACAAGAGCTAGAGAAACCAAGCTTAAGATTAGATAAAATTTAAAAAAAAAACAAAACTTCTCTTCCGGTTGAGTGAGAGCCTGCGAAGGAGAGAGAACTCTTAGCAAAGCAAGGTTATTTCTTCAGCTCACTTTCCTAAGGACTCAGACTGGAGTCCAAGAGAAAGGCAATACAGCAAGTGCAATATTTTTCATAAACATCTCCTCGGGCTACTGAGACTGTCCAAACCATAGTACCATGGGCATTAGCCTTGCACGCCATGGCCCCTGGGGCAGCATCGCAGTAAGCCTGGAGGACAACGAAGAACTGTGAGTCCTGCATTCTTGGGAGCCAATCAGACTGCAGCATGTAGGCATTTCTTCTAGATATTAGAAGTATTTGTGAAGAGCCAAAATGGGACTGAGATTACTGAAAAGATAGTGAAGGAGGGATCTAATGTTCCAGTTAACTGTTACTGTGTGACAACTGTTTGAGAACTTAGTGGCTTAATGCAGCAACCATTATATCTTCCAATAGTGTGGGTCAGGAATCAAGGCTGAGCTTGGCCACGTGATTCTTCTTTGTGGAACCAGCAGAGGTTGGTGTTGGGTGGGGTGCAGGTGAGAGATGCATTGCTTTGGAGGATCTTGGATGGCATCCCTCATATATCTTGATAGAAGATTAGTATTTTATATTTCTGTCCTGTGTCTTTTGCATTCAAGAGATGAAGCTCAGAAATGCAAATACGGTAAACATATTCGACGTGATGATAGCAAGAAGGCAAAGGGCTCAGAAAGAACATGCACTAAAATCAGCAGGTGCTGCCTGAGGAAGGAGCCTGCCTTGCGGTTTATCTTACCACTTGTATGTATTCAAACTTGGTACTTGTAAATGTAGGCACTTTCCTGGTCTACTTCTCATATATCTGAGCAAGCTACTGTAACAGAAAGCTTGTTCTTTTTCTATGACCGTGGTTAAGGTGGCATTGTTTAATCAATGAACAGGAGTTTTACACTGGCCCATTTATTGAAGTGTTCACCCAGGCTCTCCAGCCAGAATGATGGGAAAACAAATGAGACAGAGGTGTCGATGGAGCATCTGTGCGTTTGTCAGGAGCTGCTTAGCTTTGCCTGTCCTGCCAAGATTGAGCAGTCACTGCCCCTACCTAACTAGGTTCCTGCACACCTTCACTTCTTCAACGTCATCCTTCCTGACTGAACACAGACAACTTCATAAAATAGCTGCAGCTAACATTTACTGAGCATTCACTGTGGACCAAGCTCTATGCCCTGTTCCTTGCCTGGGCTGTTACTTCGTTTAATCCTCACATCCACCCTTTGAGGCAGATCGTATTAATTGCCCATTTCACAGTTAAACGGATTCCCAGAGGAGTTAAGTGGAAGACTGGGATCCAAGTTCTGGCCACCTGATTCCTGACCTTTGTACCTTATGCACTGAGACCTGCTCATGGGCACAGTCAACCTAAGCTTCCTACATAGGAAGCCCGTGGCTCTTCCTCACCTCGCTCTTGTCTGTGAGAATAGATGGGTGGACTTCCAGGTGCTGTACATACCGCTCTAGGAATAACTGGCCAACTAGCAAGGAAAGAGCCCATGAAGGGCCCTCATTTGTGTACCTGTGGCTATTCATTATTCCATATTTATTAGCCAGAAATGAAATACAACCACAATGTTTGAGAATCTTTGGTGCTAAGCAAGTTCCCTTTGAAACAATGGAATCTTATTATTTTAAAGTTTCTCTCTCTGTGGTGAGAAGAAATGATATTAAACTTGGAAGATCAAGCCCTGTGCTTACTGTGCCTACTGTACCTACTGTGCCCAGGCTAAAGGCTAGCTCTGAAAAGCTACCAGTGAGAGCAATAGGTAGAAAGTCTTGGGGTAGAATCTTAGTTCTCTCCTGCTACCTAGGTTTGTACCCTAGCTAAGTGACTTTGCTTGTCTGAGTCTCCACTTCATCTTTTTTATACCAATGCTACCCTCCTAGAGGTCTGGTGGAGGACCAAATGAAATAACTGTTGTACAATACACATTATCAGGACAAGGTATATAATTTGTAAGGCCCATGGCAAAGTGAAAATGCAGACCCCTTTTTGAAAAAAAATTACTAAAAATTTCAAGACAGGAACAGCTGATTATTAAACCGAAGCCCAGGGCCCTTCTGAGCATGTGGCCCATGGGACTGCACAGGTCGCATGCCCACAAGGCCAGTTCTGAACATATAGCAATTTCATAGATATCCCTTCCCCCTCTGACATTTTCCCCCGACAAGAAGGGCCTGTCTACTCCCATTTCCCAGTGGGCCAGGCCCTCGGGACCTCACATTCAGCTGCTTGACTCCAATGCCTGGTCCGGGGTGACTCCGAGCCCTGGCCTGTGGGCTGCTTACTCATTTCCCCTTCACCCTGCTAGAAAGCCATGGGCACCTAACCATCTTCAAAAAGATCCTGTAAAGATTCAGTTATGTCTTAGCCGAGAGCTCTATGTCTTTGAATTGTATAAGAATTACGAGATTAACACACAAAAAATTATGCCATTCTAGTCACACTTACAATGTACTCTCAATACGAATAATTATGTAATATTGACTGGTGGTGATTATTGCAAAGTAAAGTTGTGCTTTATTTCCCAGTAATGAGCTTTTATTCCATGATACCCACCAAATATATATAATAACATGTACCAGAAATTCAGATCTCTAGGGCACTCACCTGGACCTTTTTGCCCTGATATAAAAAGCCATTGTTCCAGCCCCTGCCCTAGATCAGACTCTCATATTCAAGGCCCTGAGCTGCAACAATTCCACTTAACCAGTTACCCGGTGTCCAGGTGTACCCCCCGAGGTTCCCCCTCCTCACTGCCTCAAAGCCTCTTCCCACAGTGCAGACCTGATCATGCCACTGATCTGTGACAGAGCCTTCAGTGGCTCCTCGTCGCCTTTCAGCATGAATGCGAGCTCTTCCGTCTGGCATATAAGGCCACTCATGAGCTCACTTCAGTCTACAATCTATCCCTTTAAAATCATCCTTTTCCTTTCCAACCTTTTCTCTCTCCTCATTCTTCATTTATACTCTAGAATAACCCCCTGCCTCAGCCTGTTTTATAGTTTTTATGTTTTAATGTTTTATGTTCTAACTTGTCTTGTGCCTTCGTACTTGATGTTCCCTCTGCCGGGAATGGCACAGCCCCACCCCCACTCTCACATGAAGCTAATCAAATCACGAGGACTCCGTTCAAGCCTAACTCCTCTGTGAGGCCTTCAACAGCTATGACCCGTGTCATGCCATGTTTCCATTCTTTGTCACAGGTACCATCTTGCAATAAACAATGTTTATCCCCCTAAAATTTCTGAGTTGAAACCCCAACCCCCATTCAATTAGGAAGTGGGACATTTAGGAGATAATCAGATCATAAGGACACAGCTCTTGTGCATAGGATTAGTGCCCTTATAAGAAGAGGCCGGGGAACCAGCTTGCTCTCTTTCTGTGATGTGAGGATACAATGAGAAGTCAGCAGTCAGCATCTCGGAAGAGGGTCCTCACCAGACCACCCTGGCACCCTGACCTAAGACTTCCAGCCTTCAGAGCTGTGAGAAAGGAATCTTGCAGTCTATGGCACATTGTCGTAGCAGCCCAAGCCAATTAAGACGCATTCTATGTTACAACCTTCTCTTTATACATCTATCTTTTCCATGAGATTAAGCGTGGTTGAGGGTGAACTTTCTGGTGCCATATTAACCTTGGTATCTACAGAGCCTAAAACAGCCCTTGATACATAATAAATACCTAACTGATTGGGTAAAAGAATAAAAGTGTTTGTCTTGCTCTTTCAGCTGAAGCCCTGAACTACTGCCATATTGGAGTAGACTTGAGGTGCTGTGTCGGTCTACTTTCACATTCTGCCATGAACTCCTTTTTCTCTTCCGTTTCTCCTTTAAGAGGTTGCCTCTCCTTCCAAGTTTCCCCAGACCTCTGACCCCATTCACCGCATTTCTTTTCATTTTTAGACACTGGTTTAATTACCAGAATATCTTTCTTCTTTCCTACTTGGAGAATTCATTTCAGTTTTCTATCTTGCACAGGTAGAGAAAGTGGCATTCTGGACGTTTCTGTAAGGTTACTATGTCAACATCTTTTTGCATGGGAAGTTACCAGGTTGTCCTGAGGTACCTTGATGCAGGAATGCAGGATTGGGGCCTGGAGGATTTATTCATTGATATCCTTTTGCTCTTAGTCCTTTCTATCGCAGCTGCCTCTGGGAGGCTGGGCCGCTGCAGGTACAAAGAAGGTAAATAAATAAGGTGGCCAGGACAGGTGAGTGCCTCCCCAGAGCATGCTGGCAAGAAAAGGCGGGGGGGGCAGCTGGAGGGCAGCACCAGAGCTTGTGGACAAAGCCAGCAGCTTGCACACAACTCAGTAATCCCTGTGCTCGATATTGGAGACAATGGGAACCCTCTGAATAAGCTCTGGCATGTGAATATCTCTCAAAGCTGAAAGAGCGTCACAAGAAGTAGTGCGATTGTTAGCCTTTAACAACTTGGCAGGATGCTCAAATTTTCAGATGCATATTTTAAAACAGAAATGTAACAAAAATCACTTTACCTTAGGCACTATTTTTTAACCACCTTCAGTGGAAAAAATCACGAGCTTTGCATATGAAGACTTAAGTTCGAGTTCTGGCTAAAGTCACTGACATGCTGTATGTCACCTTAGCCAGATCATTTTACCCTTCAATATCTACCCTTGCTGGTAAGAGGAAAACAGAGATGAGATTTTTTTTCTTAGTGCTATTAAGAGGATCAGATAAAGCAAATAAGTGATGGAAAATACAAAGCATCACATGAATGTTGGTTTGTAATGATTCTGAGTCTAGATTTATTCCTACCAGGCAAAAAAGGTCCCATACTTATGAACTATGTGATTTGGGGTAATGTATTTCAACTTCCTGAGCCTCAATGTTCTCATCTGGAAGAGAGCCATAACTAAGGTGACCATAGTAGTAATAGCATCTGCTTCATAAGTTTAGAGGAAATATTGCTTGTAAAGTGCTTTGCATGGTGCCTGGCGCATAGGCAGGCGCTCAGTAAATGTTAGCTATCATCTTTGCAACCAACAGTGATATTATGATAAATTTGGCATTCATCGTATAATAAATAACTTTGTTCTTTGAACACAAATCCTATAGAGTACATGCGATATTTGGGCCAGCTACTCTGCTTTGAACATGAGAGAGTGCAAGAGGAAATAAGATATAGTCCTTGTTCTATTGACTCTATTGTCTGCTGAGAAAGATACATCAGATAATCACAGGAGCCTGTAAACTAGTTTGCAGGCAAGTTACAGGCTGTTAAGGAGGGAGTAACAGGTTATCCAACCCAGCCTCAGGTACAAAAATGTCTTCATCAAGGAAGTGATGTGAGTTGAACTTTGAAGGATGAGTAGAAATTGAAGAAGAGTACATGGAGGAAAGGATAAAAGCATTCTAGGTAAACAGAGTCACATGTGCAAACATCCCACAAGAGACTGCTTCACTTGAGAGAAGAAAAGGCCAAGAGTCTCTCGTGTACGTGCACCAAGGAACCACCTGGGAGTGGGGAGGTAGATAGGAATCAGGCGAGTCACAGGAAATTTATGGATCACACCCAGCCTATCACCAGAGAACTAAAGGCATTCAGTGTTCTGAGCAGGGAAATCACATGATGACTATTCCATTTTACAAAGATCATTGTTACTGGTGGTCCATGCAAGTGATGATAGTCACTCAGACAAGCGTTGCTCAGAGTGTGATCTGAAGACCAGCTGTATTGGTATCACTTGGAACTTGTAAGGAATGTCTCATGTAGACCTACAGAATCAGACCTGGAGGTGGAGCCTCGCAACCTGTGCCCCTGCAAGCCCTTCAGGGGATTCGGATGACCACAGCAGTTTGAGAATCCCTGGCTTAGTCTAGGATGTGGCCAGAAAAGATGGAAGAGAGTGAGTGTATTTAAAACAGATTTTAGAGGTTTAGCCACTGGAATTGACAGGATTAGATCTCTTGAGCTGGGGGATGAGAAGGAAGGAAATGTCAGGGGTGGCTCTAAAATATGCATCTGGCTTTTATGCTCTGTTGGGCATATATGTTTTAATATGAGAGGGGAGGGAAGCCTGGGGCATGGATTTTGTTTTTTGTGTGTTTGTTTTTCAATATTTACTAATCCACAAACACTGATGATAGGAACCAAGATGCATCGTTGTTAAAAATGACATCAAGTGACAAAACATCTTATGGCTTGGCACTACCAATTGGCAGTATAACCAAACTATAACTCGAGAGCTGATTTAATCTGATAAGAGGAGCTATTTTTCTTGAAGCCCTTACTTTCCCAGAATTCCTCAATTTTGAGTCCACTAAATTATCTTTTGAAACATCATGTTCCAGTATTTTTTTTAAAAAGGCACTCTTTCAGAAATACTGGAGGAGTGAAACAGCAAAGGAAACCTTGATAACAATGCTCCTGAAAAGTGATACTATTAAAAGGGAAAACATTAAACTCAGAATGTATTTTAAGGTTTAAGAAAACCCCCTTTTGCCTAAGATAGTTTCACTGTATACTATCTGTAATGATTTAGAAAGCTACCAGTTCTGCATGCATAAAAGAGGTTGCCAGACCAGAAGTGCCGAACACTTTTTAGCTTCTAGTTGTGTTGGCCTGCAGCCTCTAGACACCGACCACAATCTCCATTTCACTCCTTTAGGCTCCTGATTCGCATGTATTTTGCTTTTTAATGCAGCTCAGAAAGTTCTACTCAATGCCATAATCTCCAAAGTAGCTTCTGACTGCAGAATTGGAAGAAAAGTTTTGTCAACGATCCCTCTAAGCTGATTTTTTAGGTGAAAGGCAGTTAAGTCTATTCCCATAGTCAAAATAGAAAAGAAATGACTCCACTTTACTTAAGAAAAGAGGGGTGCCTGGAAAATCTTTTAGAATACACACCACTAAGATATTCATAGTCTAGGTTCTACCTAAAGAAAGACTTTACCTGGTTCTTGCACCAACAAACAGTGCTTCTTAGTTGTACTGTGGTAGCACAGATCCTGGTCAGAACTCCCAAAGAATCAAAACTTAACTGCTAGTGCACAGTAATCTGTAGGCCTCTGTATGAAGGCAAAGCATGGAGCGGGGGCCGTATCTGGCAGGATACCTATTTCTCTAAAGGATGTTTTTCTGGAAAACAGCTATGCTCATTTGTTTATGTATTATCTGTTACTATTTTAGTACCCTAATAGCAGAATTAAGTAGGCGAGACAGAGACTATCTGAAGTACAAAGCTAAACATATTTAGTATCTAGCCTTTTACCAGAAAAGTTTTCTGACTTCTGAAGATGAAACTCCCAAATCTATTAGGTGGAATAACAAATTGGAGCCCATGTAGTTAGAAGAAATCTGAATTGTTATGTTTTAATAACCTGTATAGGTTCCAAATGTCTTGTTTTGTTTTGTTTTTTTCCTCTTTTGAGGAAAATGCCTATAATCATATAGAAGCTAGTGAGAAAATACTATGCATTAATTTACTTTTCACTGACGATGTCTTGTCTTGGAACAGGCTTGTCAGTGCTAATACCTCACCTGAGCATGGTGGATACAGCAGCGCTTGCCCAGGTACACGGCTTGGCCTCAAGTTTCTGATGAGGTCTCAGCTGCATTTTAGAGCAGAAGCAGCAAGTTGAGGAAGCATCTAACTGTTTTGTCTCACATGTCTGCCAACTTGTGACTCAGGGCATCTGGCACAGCTTTCATGAGTCTTCACTGAGAGTTTGCACAATGGAAGAAATGTTCAGTGTGTTTGTTGTCTACATGTTCTTGGAACGTGCTAACTTGATGCCTGAAACTGAAGTTTTCTATTTATACACTGGAGAATTGTCATGGGATTCTTAACCATGTCTTCTTAATTCCTTTTTCCTTGTTTTCAAACGCTCATCTCAAAATTTCGGGTCTCTCATAGGACATATTTTCCATCCTTTTTAATCTTTTTTGCCCAATCTTTTAAACACAGATTCTAATCTGAACCTAATTGCTTAAAAATGATTTGCTCTATGCTGGGTTTGTTACATGTCCTAGCTTATTTAAATATTAATACATACAAACACTATAATTTTTCCTTTAAAGGTATCAAGACTAGATTATTCACGTATGTAATATTTTTCCTTTAGTGATTTTTGTTTAATGTTTGGAGAAATGCCTGTGTTTTAGCACACACCCCATAAAACTGGGAGTCATTATTTGAGGTCTAGTTTCAATTCTTCCAACAATTAACATTTCGACATTGAACAGTTGATTTAACTACTCTGAACTCAGGATTTTCATCTTTACAATAAAGAGTTCCATCTTATACTCTTTAAGGTTTTTTCTAACTCCAGAAATGTAAGATAACTTTGCATATTACAGCTCGATATTAGAATAGATGAGCAAGGAAATGCTAAATAATTCATCATTTTCCAAAGTGTTATTTCCTTAATTAAAGAAAAAAAAACATGAAATGTTTTATACATACGCAGAAGACAAAGGTTTTCATAATAAATAATCTCTCCCCATACTATCATCTGGCTTTAACAAATATTAATACTGAGCCATAGTTGTGCATGATTGTATTTTTTTTAAAGATTTTATTTATTTTATTTTTTAGACAGAGGGGGAGGGAGAGAGAAAGAGAGGGAGAGAAACTCCAATGTCTGGTTGCCTCCCTTCTGCCCCCCACTCAGGACCTGGCCCACAACCTAGGCATGTGCCCTAACTGGGGAATCAAACTGGGGACCCTTTGGTTCGCAAGCCAATGCTCAATCCACTGAGCTACATCAGCCGAGGCTGATTGTTTTTTTATGGTTAAAAAGTTAAAACACATACAAGCAAAAGCCTTAGTTTATATAACTAGTCAAAAGGTACAAAATACTTTTATGTATGTTGGCCTCTTCACAGCCCTTAATTGCGAGAAGCAGCTGTATATCCAATATGTAGATGTGATGCAGACAGAGGTAAAACTTGTATGGGAGGATGCTCAGCAAGTCAATGAAGAATCCAGGACTCATCCACATGCAATGTCATCTAAGCTCTGCATTCTTTACATTACATCTTGACTATCTTTTCTAAATATATCATTTTGTAATTAAGGTTTTTTATAAGCAACATAAATTGATTCTAGCTATCTTAGTCAAAAATACTAATTTATTGAAACATGTTGTTATTTATGGAATCAAAGCAAGTAATGAGCAATTAGCCCTTGTAAAGGCAGGAAGCAGTAGTGTTCTATAAAGTCTAAGTAGCAGGAATAACTGGAAAGATTTTTCTGGCCCTCACCGTTGAATGAATCTGCTGCCTCTATTTTTGATCTTGGGTTCCTGTGTTCAAGATTAAAATTACCAGAAGAGAAACACTGATTGGTCCAGCGTGGACCATTTACCCAACCCCCCAGTGAGGACTAGTCATGCAGAGAAGAGTTTTGGTTCCCAAAGGAATATGAAGGTGCAAGGACAAGAGGAAGGGGCAAGATACTATTTGTCAAAAATGTGAGGTGTCTACTATACTAATATAGCACCCAGGAGAATGTGCCTCTTGTATCTGTGATTACAGGAGATTAATTGGCTGATGGCAGCAGCTGCTGTATCTGAAACAGGTCGCTGTGTTGGCAGAGACCAAACTTCCCAAGGGCTGCTCCCAGCCAATGACTGAGTGAAGTGGGGATGCTATGACAGTTCTGTTCCTGGGAGATGCAGAGCTGCTCTGACGGTCGACTTGGCTGGGTGTCTCCCTGATGGCCACAGTGAACTATCCTTAGAACTACACTGAAGTCTGTCATCCAATTTTCCTTCCTTTATTCTCTCTTTTGCTTGACTTCAGATCTGCACTGTGGTCTTTTCACTGTTTGCTTCTAAGAGGACAGCAATAACCACAACTATTAAGTAGCACTTTCATGAATAATTCCTTAATGATGTCATGCTACTATCCTTCTCCCCCATTCTATATCTCCATACCCTGTTCTACCTTTGGTTTTCGATATACCATTTAAAACCTTCTAATAAATTATATAATTATTTATAATTTATTGTTTTTCTCTCCAGAGTAGAATGTATGTTCTCTTAGGACACAGGACAGAGATCTATTCGGTTTTGTTTACTGATGTATCCAAACACTTAAAACAGTTTCTGGCCACAGCAGGCACTCAGTAAATATTTGCTGTATAAATGAATAACTATATTTAATTGCTTGCAATGTAATCTCCAAATATTTTGGAGGGGTCCTAAAGTAAATCCAGAGTCCCCAAACCCACTAACCATTCCGAGGTCATGCAGGCATTATGTTTATTGGCATCAAAAATCATTTCCATTGCCCTGCAAAGGCCATAGATTCTTTCAACGGAAGCTTTGTGCAGTTATAGAGGGTTAATTTGATCCTCAAATTCTCACTTACAGCAAGTTCTTTTTCACCAAACAACTGCAAGTTTGCAGAAATCTTAAACTGCTTCTCTTAAAGTTGCGTATCAAGGGAGTAAGTCTGTTTCAGTGCCTTGTTGCCAGAAAGAAGTGACTTACAAGTAGCAATCACAAAGCCGACCCTGTTGGATCAGGCATTTTTCAGCTAACAACTGCCCCCTGCATTGGGCCTTCTTTCTCCCAGATGATCACTGAAACGAGAGAGCCATGGTTCAGAGGTGATTGGGACTCAGTTTTCTTTGTTATTTCCAGTCTTAGAAAAAATGAGTGCAGGGGATGTTGCCCTGTGTCCTACCCAGAGGTGGAGTTCACCTTTTCTCAAGCTTCCTATGAAACAGAGTAGCAGAAACATGTTGAGAGGAGGGGTCAGACAAAGGCCTTGTGAATGAGGTCAGAATAGGGTAATGCACCCGTTAAATGGTGGGTCTTAGAGCGAAGTAAGCCTGAAACATTGCTCGAGGCAGAAGTGGTAAAACTGAAGCCATCCTACTTCGAGAACATTATGAGAAGCCAGGGTTCTTAGGAAAACACAATAATGCTGGGGGAAAATAGAAGGAAGTGGGAAAAGAGTAAAACCAGATAGGAGATAGCCTGGCTCTATAAAAGATGTAGTCACGAGTCTGCCAGCTGAGCAGGAATGTTGCGGGAAAGACATTGTAGGCATCACTCGTTCATGGAATCGCCAGGATTCAGAGTCAGCTCAACAGCCAGTAACATGCACATACATGGACAACTAGGTAACTGTACCTAGAAACTTCAACCATGAAGCTTGCGTAAGTGCACTCTCTTTGTCTCAATTGAAAGCAATACCAATGGTGGTTTCCTGATCTCATTGTCTCATTGGTTATTCAAGCAAATTAAGAATGAGTGCTATGTGTACCTTAATTAAGGATGTATTTCAACCTGAAACCAAAGTAGCTGAATCTTGTTTCAAATAAAAGCTCAATTCTTATCATAGGGTTGAGAATGGAATTGGTTGACTATCCAAAGGTTTTACTTCACTTTCTTCTTTGATAATGTAATACTTTAAAAACTGTGTGTATCATTATGTCCTATAGCATGGGTAAAAAAGGAAAATTAAATGGAACTGAAACTCAGTTCCTCAAACATTTTTCATAGAATAGGATTATTCCTAGAATATATATATAGTAAAGTGAAATTAAGACATCAAAGACTTGCCTTAAGTTTTGGTCTTTGATATTTATTAGCTCTGTGACCCCAAAAGCAACACTACCCATTGCAATTTTCAGATTTGTAAAACCCAGCTCAGTTTGGTAAAATATTGGTCAGATGGATCAGTGAGGGGTTTAGGTATCATACATACAAAGTATATGGCACAGTGTCTAGTGCCTAATAGAAGGTTAATAAATGGCAGTTATTACTGAGTCCTTGCTGCGTGCCTAACATTATCAGGACTGCTCTGTCTGCGTTTCTCATCAGACTACTCAAATTGCCTGGCCCCTCCTCAAAACCTATCGCAGCTGAATTTGTGTTTAAACCATATAGAAAATTCCTTTCAATGGTAGGTAAGAATTATCTGTGTTTATCATCAGAAGCAGTTTGGTTTTCTTAAAGCAAGTAACAGCTCTACTAGTCAGTAATCCAGTAAATGATTTGTTGAGCAAGGATGTTGGAGCTATTGACTAAGCCCATCTTGGGGGTATTCTTTGTATCTCAAGTTCCCAAGCTTCTCTTCCATATAATTATTAAAGATTCCTGGGAAGTGGCTATACATACTCATGGGAGAAAAGATTCCTGGGAAGTGGCTATACATACTCATGGGAGAAGAATAAAGTATTTTATTTAAGGACAAAGGGAATTTGAAGCAAAATGGAAAGAGGAAAAGAAACCCCAAAACCTGGCACCTTCAAATCTGTTAAGCATCACTTGATTCAACCATATTTCTTTCTTTTTTTTTCCTCATTCCCTCCTTCCCACCCTCCCTCTCTCCCTCCCTCCCTCCCTTCCTTCCTCCCTCCCTCCCTTCCATCCATCCTTCCTTCTTTCTTTCCTTCCCTCCCTTTCTCCTATCTCTTTTTCAAACATCTTAACATAGAACTTTTCTTGAATTTTGAAATGGAACATCTACAATATTAGAACTTAAATAATCATGGAGAATATGTAAATTGATTGCCCCAGAAATATGACCTCATCACTCTTAGTGCCCAGGCTTGAACTCCTTACATTTCTTATTCTAAATCTCTAGAGTTGATAGAATCCCACTATATATTTTCTCATGCTTATTCTAGGAAAACTGAAAAGAAGGAAAGATCCTGAGAAGAAAAAGAATAGAAATGATAATTCCATAATCCACCACTAATATGTTGTATATATCTTGCCAACCTTTTTTTTCTATACAAAAACAAATTTAAAAATGAGCTCTTCATTATTCATTAAACATTGAAATGAAAGATGTTCGTAGCCCAGCTCAGGGAAGTCTCCAGCTAGTTCAATTCATCTCTCACCAACCCCACTCTGCCCTTTACTACTACACAAGGTATCAGGGCCCCAGAGCCCTTCATTTTGGTCCATTAGTATCCTGGAGTGTTTGGAACAGAGGTGTCCCCTCAAGGCAAATTCACTGGGGACTGAGGAAAGACTTAAAACATAGCCCTGGCTGGTGTAGCTCAATGGATTGTGCATTGACCTGCAAACCAAAGAGTCACTGGCTTGATTCCCCAGTCAGGGCACATGCCTGGGTTGTGGGCCAGGTCCCCAGTAGGGGGCATGCAAGAGGCAACCACACATTTATATTTCTCTCCCTCTCTTTCTCCCACCCTTCCCCTCTGTCTAAAAGTAAAATAAATAAAATCTTTTTAAAAATATATACATGGGCTGTACTATAGATGGCTGCTCCTTGGAAGAACTGTTCTCTGAAGATATAGGGTGAATCCTTTACCTGCTGTTTCACCAAAGAATCATTGCTTTCATCCCTCAGTGTAGTACAAATACCAGGAAGAGCTGGTGATGCTGCTGGAGGCGCTTGTCTGCTCTGGGTACTCCAGGGAACTTCCCTGTCCTTTTCCATATGACACTTTCTTTAAGTTCATTCCTCTCATTAGCCATCCCACTCTTGTTCTCCTTTCTAGTCCCTTGAAAATAGACCATTCTTATTAATCAAAGTTTGGAATTTTATGCTAATGCATTAAGCAAACAGTGAAAATTCATTGGGTGTTTTTTTTCAGTGCCCTACATTTTCACAGCTTATCGGAAGCAGCCTGGGAGAAAGACTTGAGACAGAATACTTGAAGAGTAGGTGAGAGATGATTAAGGCCCAAACAGGGCAGTAGCCATTGTGATAAAGAGCTTTGTGGTGACTCAGTAGCACTTCTCTAGCCGCTTTACTCTTTCTGCTGCACAGAAGGAAGTGTCCCAGCATCCAGCTACTGTTAGCAGTGGCCTTGGTCACCTAACTGTGGTCATTTCCCCACCCTACCCCAATACATGTCCCCTGGACTAATGTTTGAAAACTGTCAAACTTATCACCGTGTCATAAGTAAGTAGCACTGAGACAATTGTGGAAAACAAGACTCATCAGATTTAATGTGAAATATAAGGAACATCTGCAAATATGTAGATCACAAGATGCTGATGCTGATAACATTCAGGATATTATAATATTGTTGTCATAATTGCCAAAACCAAGGTCACATATATTTATCATTAAAAATCCAGTTAAGATCCTGCTTGATACAGGAACCATGAGGACGTGCAAAGTGTCCATATCCCATTTTGTGTGACATCAACAAATGCAACTTGTAACAACTCATTATGACAACATAGTCATTAAATAGAAGCAAACTCACAACTCAGTTTTCTTTATATCTGTACCTCCTTATGTTAGGTATTTAAACCATGAACTTATACTGGAAACCTTATTATTAGTTTTTGCTTATTGCCAGATATGATCTTTAGGGCAGCATATATGGAATACATATAAATCTTTTTCCACTTGTGAATACTAGCAAGTTAAATTTTCCTGTGTCCTTGCTTCCCAATGAAGAAAAAGGAAGTACCAAAATGGAGACACGGAACATTCCACCAGACTTAAGTTCTGTGTAATTATTTATGCAATACTGAAAATACATTTTACCATATAGGGTATACACCCCATTTTCTCCCCATGAATTGTATCTATCCATGGAAATTAAAGGTGTTATTAACTTAAATCCTGGCAGAGTCTCATCGGTTTTAGCACTTACCAACCCACATGGTAATTACCAGCTGCTATATACAAAAGGAGTTAAAACTGACACAAGATTTCTGCCCTCTAACCCTGCTTTTAAGAATCCTTCACATCTCTGAATTTGAGAGTGGGGAATTTGCTCCCTCCCACCTTAACTCTGATGGAGACTGACTGTGCCAGGCCTGAACTGCTGCCAACTGAAAGGCATTGCATGACCATCGCTGTGCTCCTGAGTGTGTCTGAGAGCTAATGCAGAGGGTCTGGTGAACAGATTTAGGGGAGCAGGGAAGGATAAGTAAGCAAATTGTGTGAAAGGTATTGTTTTGAACCTGACTGGTACCATTTGGCATCAATCCTCTTTCTGGAAAAGGAAGCAAGTGTCATACACCTTACTTTCTAACTTCAGAGGTACCTATAGTCATATTTGTAAGGGAGTTAATGTGGATATATTTGAAGGAGCAGTTGAAAGAGGAAGTGAAGAAGGAAGGGAGAGAGGGAGGGAGGGAGGGAGGGAGGGAGGGAGAAAGAAAGAAAATAGGTCTGTATGGTCCTGTACACTTTTCCTTACTACACTCTCTTTTTTCACATGTGCAATGGGAAGGTAGACATCAGCCTAGTTCATGCCAAATCATTATAAAACTGGAATTTAGAGGCACCCATATTAATGAAGTTTTATTGAATTTAGACAATGTCAAAAAACACATCTCACTGAACCCTAAAAGACAGATCTCAAAGTGACCTCTCAGCTTTCCCAGAACATGATGTGAAATGACCGATGTGTAATCAAGGGCTGGTTAGAGGATGCTATAGTGTTGGCAGTTATTTCCTGGCTTTCACCTCATTTTATGCTTTTGCTTCTCTCTAAAATACATTGGTGCACCCGTGCAAAGGCTCTGTGGAGACAATAATGATGCTGGTTTGAGTGTGATAGATAAAATGGCTTTTCAGGAAAATTAATAACCTCTATTCTGACTTGGATGATGCTCTTACAAGGTAATTGACAAGAGAGATGCTTTTAAAATGTGAACCAAAATATCAGATTCATACCATTTTCCATGTCCCCACTGTTACTGACTCTAGGGTCTGATTGATAGCTTGGCCCAATGGTTCTTTTTGTTCCTACCATAGCAACAGAATTAGTGAAGAGGGCTTTCAACTTGAAATAGTAACCACAGAAAAAAGTGGAAGTAAGAGCCATTCTGGGGTGATGGAGATAACAGTGTTTCGCCAAAAATATGGCTCATTTATAAGGTTTCTGCATTAGTTGTAGACAATAGAATAGATTTATTGTCTCGCATTTTTTGGAATACTGTATCCACACTGGACTGAAGGACGTAAGAATATTACGACTGAAGGAGTCAGGTTACAGAGAAGTTCACTGACTTCCGTATGGTCACATGTCTAGTTAACGTTGGAGCTGAGAGGTTGGATCTGAGGTTTCATGGAATCTGGTAATGAAGTACTAAAATGGAATTGCTGTGGCATAGATATTTAGGAAGATGAATGAAAGAAAACCATAAGTATGAGGCAAAAGAGCAAATAAGAAATCCTGGCTCTAAACTTTTTAGGAGGATCTAGGGGACAGACACATACTCCATTCCTGCTTTATGTAGTAAACACATCATACACACATTTGTTGCGTGTGAATTCAGCCCCACTTTTTAAAAAATACAACAGCAGCAGCTATAATAAAATATGATTTCTTTTATTGTTGTTCAAGTACAGTTGTTTCCATTTCCCCGCCACAGCTTTCCCCCACCCTACCCACCCCCCACACCCACCCTCTTTTAATGTCCGTTGGCTCCTAAATACAAATCGAATGGTTCATCTGGTGTTCAACTAAACAAAAATAATGATAGATCCCAAGCTGGGTGGACATATCAGCTGCGTTGGAAACTGTGAGGCCTGACACAGTAAAATACTGAGGCTATTTCTGACTCTGTTTTTTTGTCTTATATCCAACTTTGAGATCAACCCCCCAGTAAGATAGAAATTTACAGTATTGACGTTTTCTCCATCAAAAGAAAAATAAAGGGGAATTATATATGAATAGATTAATAGTTTACTTTTTGAACAACTTTTTCATAATTTTCCAATATTTCTTCCCAGGAATGATTTTTAGTATAAAGTCTAGTGCAAATTTGTATATATTTTTAAAATGTGTATTTTAAAATACAGGGTTGAACCAAAATATGTTTACAGCTCTGAGTACATGAAACACAGACTTTATTCTTTTGAATTAATAAAGCTATTATAAAAACCATAAACTGCATGTCTTTTTCCATACAAACAACTGTTAGCCTACTTTTGCCCACCCTTGTATATAAAAGCATTTCAAAACATAAGCCTTAGGCGTAAGCTTGAGCCTACTAATAATATTTCTCATGGTTCTTTTACTAAAACAAAAAAAAACAGAATTGAACTTTACTGTTTTTTAAAATGTGTTCTTGAAATAAAACACCCATAATGAAAAATACACATAGCAGAAGTGTAGAGTTGGTCAGTTTTCAAAGATGGAACACTCCTGTGGAAACCGCATGAAGATCACGGCAAAAAGTAAGTTGACCAGACTCCCAGTACCCCTGAACCGTGTCCCCTCCGATCGCAGTGTCCCAGAGCTAACCATGGACCTAACGTCCAGCACCATAGATTAGTTTTGCCTATCTTTGGGCTTTAATGTCATTGTATTTACATTGCATTCCACTCATTTATGTCTGGCTACTTTTGCTCTACATATTGCTGTTGGTATTCATCCAGTTCATCGTCAGCTATTGTACATTGCTCATTCACATTGCTGTATGATATTGTGTTATGAGAATATATCTTAATACTACCGAGCAGGTTGTGAAGTATATGTGCTAATTTGCCACCAACCAACAATGTAGGAGACTTTACATGACTACACATTTGACCTCAAACTTGGTGTTTTCCATCTTTTTTATTTTAGCCTTTCTGGTGCGCAATCATGGATTTTTAAATTGACTAAATAAACCTCTGTCGAACTCATACCAAACAAAGGTCTTTATTTATGAACTAGCATGTGGTGGGGGTGGGAAGGAGCACTTCTTCATGAAGTGAAATTCTTCACCATCAACAACAAGTTCAAAGAAGAAATACAATTTGAATGACATAAGCAGAAATGTCTCAGCACAGACAAGTGTTTTTGTTTAAAATACTGCCTTATTTTCAGAGACAGCATTTCATTTGGGAATGAAGAGATATGCATATGGGTTAAACATTTATGGAATCTAAAAATTGACATTTTTAAGATTTTTAGGGGGGAGTTGTGGGATAGAAGAGAACAGTAGGGACTTTATTAACTGTGCCACTAATTTTTTATAGATTTTTATAGAAAAAACAAAACAAAACTCAAGGCAGTGGTTGATTTGTATTTTTATCACTGTTGCAGGGTCTCCATTTTGGTGCCTGTTGGACATTGTTCCCATAAAGAACGAGAAAGGAGATGTGGTACTTTTTCTGGCATCCTTCAAAGATATAACAGATACAAAAGTGAAGATCACTCCAGAAGATAAAAAAGAAGGTTTGTACTGTTTTCAGAAAACATTGACAGATGGAGTAACATTTTGAAACTGTTTACTCAAATGCTCTGAAAATTTGTTTTTTATTAAATAACGGCAACTGATACATTCTCATAACTCCAGGCAGCCGGGATTTGGTGCCTATTCTAACACCTCAGAGGCCACATGAATTTACGTTCTCTTCCTTGTACTGAAGACTCAGCTGACAGGAACCAGAAGTTCATATCCCTATGCAAATGGGTTGATGATAGGAAAACAATTTATCAAAATAAAAAGATTTATAACAACTTGTTTTATTAGGGAAAAATGAACAGATAGACATAAGTGAAGTTAAAGTGATGTGATTAAAAATACACCTCTCAGTTTTATTTAAATTGCAGGAACTCAAAACTTAGGCATGCAAAATTTCATTTTACATACAAAATTAAGAACTCAGAGTTTAGTGATTGTAAGAGTGGAATGTTGCAAAGAATTTTATATCTGTATTTTGTAGTATTTGACTGCAAAATAATCTGTTTCAAGGCACAAACAAGGTTTTCGATGATCTTTAAAGGATTCTTTCTAAGACTTTATGTTGCTCACCTTATATTTTCTGTTTATAGTTTATTGAGAAACAACCTGCATTCTATGTCAACTGACAAAAATTAATACTGAAAAAATGCTACTATGATTTTGTCTAAACAGAAGTAGGATGTGGTAATTTGGTGACCAGAGAAAACAGTTGCCATTGCGGGGCTTTCCTATGTGGTAAGGTCTGTACTAGAACCAGCTATTTGACATTTCAACAATCATATCTTTTTAAGAACAGGTTATTTTACTTCAACTCTTTTAAAAAATGTGTGTGAGCACTTTAAATATATTGTGTCTTGAAATGACAACACACATGGAGAATGCTCATGGTCAGTTGCCCCCACTTCTTTTATTTGAAATGCTTGCAAATACACAACTTTTTCCTGTAATTTACATGACTAAATACTGTGCCATATTTTACATACACAAGGGAAGCACAGTCTTACAATTAAAGTTACATGAATATAAGAGCAAGTGTAATAACTGATGAGAGGGAAGTGTGGAAATTACTGTACACAGTTTTTGTTTTTACAATTTTCTTTGGTATTTTGGAATACACAGGGTCAGTATGAACTGCATTTATTCATGGCACTTTTGACACTAAATATGTGGGTTTTTTCCAGACTCATTCTACAGCTCTCTGGATACCTACTGGACATCCTATAATTTAATTCAGTTCTGACACCATGTAACAACATGGAGTTAGTGTCAGATTCCACAGGTTTAAGGACTCCTTCCCACAAGACTGCCCTACTTCAGATGCCAACACAGTATTGGATACCCAGGGAACCCATGCACTCCTGTCCCACTTGGCTACAAAGTCAGGGGTTCCCACTTTGATAATTTGCTAGAATGGCTCACAAAACCTAGAGAAACACTTTACTTATATTATTACAAAGGATACAGCTCAAAGACAGCCAAATGGAAGGGATGCCTAGGGCAAGACATGGGTAAGAGGGTTGAAGAGATGCCGCGCTCTTTCAGGTGTGCTAGAGCATATTTTTTTCCATTGCTACCTTATTATAAATGTCCAAAAAAAGCATGTAGTATTTTTTATAGAGGTAAAGTGACTACTGCAAGCCAGCAGGGTTATAAAACAATCATAAAAAATCATGAACTATATTTCTCTCTCTCTCCTTTTTTTACCTGTACTTAATAGACGAAAATATATTAAAATTCACTAATTGATGATGGCATGTCTTGCAGGAAAGGCACACCTTGTGTGTGATATTTTTAGAACTTCAAGATAAGTGTTTGGAAATCACTAAAATGTCACTGCATAACTGGAGTAGTGTTGTGTCACAGAACTAGAAAACTCCGAATAGGCATGTAGCCTCACCTGACCCGATGCTACATCTCATATTAGTGTTGTCACTGAAGTTCACCTACATTGTAGGAATAAAGTTTGTGTTAATTAATTCTCTAAGAAATAATAAGAATTAATTCTGTGAAAAGTAATAATACTAAGAGCTGTACTAAATAATTAGATACAAATTGCATTTATCTACAAGAACCTAAGCACTTAACATTATTCTCTAATTCTTAAATTAAGACTTCATTTAAGAGCTATAAATTGTGTACTTGTATTTAAAAAATACTTCAGTTATTAATATCTGCATTTTTAGAGGTTTTATTTGAAATGAAGAAAAACATTTTATAGAAAAGGCTAACAAAGTATGTACTCAGTTACATGTCTCAATTTTCCAATATTTTGTCATGGCAGTTTATTTATCATGCTAATTTCATTTTTCATTTAAGCCAGTTTAGTATAATAATGTGCCTTGTTTTTTCAGACACACGGCACAGTGCAGTTACTTTGTTTGTTTCTTGTTGGATGTCCCAGATTTGGTTTGAAATGATGGTTGACATTGGGCTATTCATTATGCGACAACAACATCATCATTTATCCCAGAACTGGGAAAATCCAATTCCAATTTCTAAAAAGCGGGCCCTTCAAATTTGTCTTGAGAATTTAGGGGTAGCTGTATGAAGCTTTTTACATTATCTTCAGTGGTCATACAAATCAGGATTCAAATTCGATGGTGTCCTTTTGTCAGTCTGACTTTTGGCAGGCAGCAGCAGGTTGCTATTAAGTACACTGACGAAAGTTGCTTTTTTATTGAATCTGCCTTTTCCTATGACTAAATATAATACACTCCGGTATAATGTAAACTTCACCAGGAAACAGAGCTCGCCTCCCTTGTTCAGGATCACAAACCCAATACACATAGAGTGACCGTCTAACAGTTAGTAGATACTGAATAAATATTTTATTGACAGCCCTGACCAGGTGACTCAGTTGGTTAGAGTGTTGCCCTGTACACCAAAAAAGTTGTGGGCTCAAGCCCAGTCAGGGCACATACCTAGGTTGCAGGTTCAGTCCCAGTCAGGTTGTTTATGGGAAGCAACTGATTGATGTTTTTCTCTCTTACATTAATATCTCCCTTCTCTCTCTCTCTCTCTCTCCCCTCCTCCTCTTCCTCTTCCTCCCTCCCTCCCTCCCTCCTCTCTCCCTAAAACCAACAAAAATATCCTCAGGTGAAGATTTAAAAAGTATTTTATAGACAGATGGGTAAATAAAAGAATGCATAAATGATATCCAATTTAGGAATTTTAACTATTTGGAGGTGGAAAACAGTAACATTCTTGCTTTTTCATAATTATCAAAGCTGCAAGTCTCAGGTGCACATGTTGATGAATATGTTGGTTGGTTTTCTGCTTGATTTAAGTCAAAGACAATTTGACTTGTATTTACCAAAGTCTGTTCCCTCTCAAAATATGTTCTTACTGCTGGTATTGAATGGCTCTTTCACTTCAAATAGAATCTCTGCTGTTGGTTATTTTTTTGTCCTTGTTGACTCTTGGGTTTACATTTCAGCTTCTGAGAATCTCAATTTGGTCACATTATTTGAGACAATTGAAGTTATTTGTTTAAAAAATGTATTCTCCGCAAGTACAGACATTAAGCCACTGATCAGATATTAATTAAGTCTAAGATGATCTTCTGTGCTTTGAATATTTCAATTTTCAATGTGGAGCATAGTAATAATGTTCCTGTCACTTGTTGAAATATTCTGCCTGATTTTTTTTTGTTTGCATAATAAAAGAACACAGCAAAAATCCTAATAAAGAGCAGTGGCCTGAAGAAAGAACTTTGTAAAAATTAGTACTTTTCCTGGGGAGTTAGGTTTCTGCTTCAAGGACATCTATACCAATTCTTGTCAAATATGTGATGAAATTAGAAATGAAGAACCCAGATAGATGCTTACAGTGGCTGAAGAAATTTAATTACATCTGTATTTTATTGTATTACTTATATTTTGAGACCCAAAGGGTTTTGTTTTAACATATTCACCAATATCATTGTCTCCTAGAATCTTCTTAAGGCAAATAGTAGAAGCTAGGGCTCATAAACACAGTACCCTTTAGGGGCTATGTGGTGATGTGATGAGTGAAATGCTGTGTGACACACCGTGATGAGGGCTCGAAGCGTAATGCACATGGAATACCTCACGAAGTCATTCCATTTTTTAAAAATTCAATTTTCTGCAGTCGAACAAAATATACCTATAGACTAAATGTCTCCTATTAATCAGTAGCTTATGATGATTGGACAAAACTTTATTGAACTAACTCCTTATTAGTCTAATTTCCATTAAAATTAGTTTTATTACTTTGAGAATGGGGACGTGTTTTAACCCCCACCCTTTTTTGTGTGTGAATTGAACATTTAAAAACTTTTTACAGTTGAATGACCAATTACTTGAAGCACCAGACAAATAGGTATTAAGAAGTTTAGTAAGCTTGGGCTAAGAGTTTAAAAAGGCATATAACTTGACTCCCTGGTTGGATATACATTCTTAGTGAAATTATCTTTACGATTGAAATTCACCTAGATGTTGGTATTTTGGAATGTCCCCCGTTGAGGGATTACTGCTGTCATGCTATTCTCATGAATGATGGTAGCATCACTTGGGACAGGCTGGAAGACCATGGGCAAAAAGGTTTGCAAGTACTACCTGTATCCCTGGCTTCAGCATCTTGTAGAGAGACATGCTTGGGACAGGCAGGACGCCATGAGTTTGTGCTTCAGTGGATGGTAGGGAAGGAGTGTTCTTCCTTTTTGCTTTTCTTTTTACACGGGTTAATGTGGAATGGCTTTGCCAGTGTGAGGAAAACAGACTCTGGGTGCCAAGAGCTTAGGTCCCAGCTATTCAGAGAACTGCTAGTTTTTAAGTGGTTTCTTGAGATAAAATCTACTTCTGGCAAAGATGCTGTGAAGATTGTTGAAATGATAACAAAGGATTTGGACTAGTATTTAAACTTACTTAATAAAACAGTGGCAGGGTTGAAGAGAATTGGTTCCAATTTTGAAAGAACTTCTGCTGTGGGTAAAACACTATCAAATAGCATCACATGCTACAGAAAAATTATAAAAGAAATAATCAATCAATGCAGCAAACTTCACTGTTGTCTTATTTTAAGAAGTTACCACAACCAACCCCAAACTTCAGTCATCCCCACCCTGGTGAGTCAACAGCTATCAACACTGAAGCAAGACCCTTCACCAGCAAAAAGGTTAGGAAATGCTGAAAGTTCAAGTGATTGTTAGCATTTTTAGCAGTAAAGTATTTTTTTAATTAAAGCACATACATTTTTTATATATAATGCTATTGCACACTTAGGTTACATGTAAATATAACTTTTACATACACTGGAAAACCAAAATATTCAAGCAACTCGCTTTATTGCTACATTGGTTTTATTGCTACATTGGCTTTATTGCAATGGTGTCTAATTAAAGCTACAATATGTGCAAGGTATGCCCGTAGACACACAAAAAAATTCTAAACAAAAGATATTAATTTAATCTTCTCAACAACCCTGTGGTATAGTCAATATTATCCCGATGTTTTTAAAAGTTCAGTAACATGCCCAGGGTGACAAAGCTGGTAAGTGGCAAGGTCAGAACTTGAACCCAAGCCTTGTTCAGCTTTGGTTCAATCTCCTATAATCATGGAATAAAGGAATAGATCCACAATATCATGTTGTAATGAAAATACAAATAATGTAAGTTTGTATCCATTATACGAATGTTACCTTGGTCATTTATAAAAATTATGGAAAAATAGGAAAACATAGAAAACTGAATAAGGAAATGCATCATTACAAGGATCATTTTACAAGGAAAACTGACTTCCACACATCCATTAATCCAGTTCTATCCATTGCTTTTTTTACATAAATTTCATCTTTCAAGCAATAAATTCTGTAATAAACCTCACTTGTAGGAATTGTTATATAAAGTTTCATTCCTTTTTGTTAAAATTAAAGACCATTTTATTAAGCTTAGATCCTTTAAGAAAGAAGAAAACTAACATTGAATGGCCTCCTGTCAATGAAGTACTTTTACCCACAAATTATCCCATTAAATTTTCTTAGAAAAAGTACTTATAAATGTGAAAACGAGTAAGTATTGCTTTATATGCTGTAGGGCCATTAGAAAACCATCTAATCCATCTCCTCTGAATAAACTGTATGTTCTTCTGCTTACTACTCAAGTTCTCCTTATCCCGGCCATTTAATCATATTTGTTATTTTCCTTTAAGCCCTCTTGAAGTTCATCTACTCTTTTGAGTTTAGAATGGTGCATACTAATGCACATTATAGCTCATTACTACTGAACGTAATGAAAGGATAGCTTTTAAATGCCTGCATTATATATATTTTATCCCCATCAGGGCAGCTGTTAAAAAAATTATGACTGTCATTCAAGTCATAAGCTATCATGATCTTTGAGATAATGTCTATTTTCAATCTTTACGCAGTCATTTATATCATCTTGTAATTGCAAACTTGTTATAATTCCTTCCATACTGATAGTTTCCCATCACTTACTTCCTTAATATATCGAATTTCAAGATATATAATCCCTTTCTTACTCTTCTTTCCTGGACTAGTGCAACCAGAAAGCCCTAATAATGAATATTTCTATTTACTACACAATATGGCCTGCAAATAAAAATGTCAGAAGTTCTCGATTCAGGGTTACTTCTGCATCAAGAAACTGAAAGATTCAATGCATACATTTCCAAAATATCACTGAGATGACAGTTAAGAAATGTTTAGAACAAAAATCACAGGTCAAATATAATAACAGAATCGATGAGTGTGAACTGACTTAATGGATCTGAGACACCTACATTCTAACCAACAGTAGAAAAAGCTGAGAAGCAACGTGACTTCCACTGTAGGATCTTCCAAAAGCTCGAGAATAGATACTTCTAAAAGTGATAATGATACTAAAGCTGAAAACAGAACAATGATTTGACAGTATTTTTAAGAAGCAGCTAGAATCGCAGATTCCCTTCCTTACATGTGCAACTACCACTGTCCTTGCCAGACTATCACATTCCCTGGGAAGCAAGTATTAGTAGGATCAACATTTGTGTGGGAAAAAAAGGTTGAGCACATGACTTTGGATCCTGATATGATCGTAAAAGTCCCACCAGCTGGGATGATCTTTCAGAGTTGTCCTAAGATGGATGAGGGGCCTGGACACTCACACTGACACTCACACTAATTGTAGGCAAACTGTCCCACAAACAGTGCATGATCATGGGGAAAGTAAAGTGACCTTCTTCAAGTAAGGGCACTCCCAATAGCTAGGGAAATAGATCCTGTGGTTAGGAAGGGGAAGTGGAGGGCACAGCACATTGTCCCATACGCCTCCAGCTCTTGCAGAAAATGTGAGACTTATCCCTTGGTGAGAGTGAAACAGAGGGGTCTCTGGACTGCAGGAAACCAGGCATAGAGATACTTTAAAATGAGGAAATGCATATCTTTATATCCCAAGTATTGGGACTCCAGTTCTGTCAAACTGGCTCCTAGACTGCTAACAGCCAAGGATATACTCCTGATTTTGTTTCAGAAGAAGAGAATCTAGACAGCACACAAGGAAAGTCCTGAATATATTAATATTGCTCATGGAAACAGCCCATCCATTTCACTCTGCAATACAGAGCAAATTAGATACATCCTATTCGTGCTCTTAGACTTTCTATTCAAATTTATTGTGTTCCACTCCTAAATGTGAAAAGATACCAAAGACTTCTACTGAAAGCAGCTAATGTAAAAGATATAAATCGATATAAACAAAGAGAAAACAGTCACCTTGAGTTAGAAGAAACTCTTTAGGAATAACAAAACAATATTTAATACTTCTAGAGATGTGAGAATATGCATTAAATCCATGAAATTCATATAGAATGTTGTGGGAGGATTTGGGAATGTCTGGTTTTCTAAGAACTTTCGAGCTATTTATGCCACATGTACGTATAACTTTAATTTATTTTTTAAAAGAAGAATATGTAGGTCTAATAAACTGCTCCAGATGCATTCAGAAGTTATTAACGAGGCTTCAGTTCAGTCAGTTCAGTCAGCACTCACCTAAACGTGCCTTAATTTTCAATGAATAATAAGAAATTTCCTAAAATCTTAGAAAAAATGTAAAAAAAAAACCCTTTTCTGTACTTTCCCTCAGGTACTAACTTGACAAGATAGTTCTTCATATTAGGAAAAACAACATATTACTCAAAAGGGAAGAATAACATTCAAAAGTAGTCCTTATATGAAGAGGACTAACGAGGGGGGAAGCTTCCATTGTCTTAGTAGAACCAGGAGTTCTCTGCAAGGAAAGAGTTCATGTCCAACTCTTACTGTGTGCCTGGAAGCTTAAGGCTGCGTGATTTCACCAGTGATCTCCCAGTTAATCCTGGCATAAGGTCCTGTAACCAGTGAGTGGCTACGGTTCCATCCCTGGTCTGGCTTCAAAGCCAAAAGGAAACAGTTTATTCTAAAGAATGAGCAGAATCTGGGCTGGCTTGGAGGCAGTTTGGTTAGTGGCAAGAGCACTTGAGCAGGAGTCCCAGGGCCAGAATTATTGCCCCATCTTCCTTACCAATAAAGTAAAACAATACACAGGGAGTGAATATGTGGTCTATTTGATTCATTTTGTCCATCAAGCGATGTGATGTGATATTGAAGATTAAGTACTATAGAACATCTATGTCCTCCAACTATGAAGAAAAGTTCTGCTTTTCATGTGTTTCCTGGATCCACACACACACACAAAAAAAGCTTCTATGCTATTAGGAGGCCAACCCTATGATGCTTATATATTTCCTGAGATATAAACCAGGGAATTTTCTCTCAATTTTTTTAAGTGACAATTGGAATCTGTATGGCCTCCTACCAGTGGGCCTCAAGCACGCCAGCCTTGAATAGACAGCTCCTCCCATAACTGACCTAAGCCCTGTGTAGCCCCATTGCCTGATTGGAGTCTAATCAATTACCTCTGGGGAGAAGGATATTTAAAGGCCTACCAATTCAACAAAATAAAACTTTTACTGATCTTATCACAATGTTTACATTTGAGTGAAATCTAGAATGTTGCATTAAATTCAACTTCTCTACAGCAGAAGTATTCAAATGTTCAAAGAATCCAAATATTTTTCAAACATCCCAGGGAGCCCTGTTTCAATCTGCTTGGGCTGCTATCCCAAAATACCATAGACTGGGTGACTTAAGCAATAAATGTTCATTTTTCACAGTTCTGGAGGTTGGAAAACCTGAGATGGAGGTGCCAGCATGACCAGGTTCTGGTGAAGAGCCCACTTCCTGGCTTGCACATGACTTCCTCTCTCAGATGGGAGGCTCTGGTCTCTTCCTCTTCTTTTAAGGGTGTCAATGCCATCATAGGGGCTTCACCCTCAGGACCTCATCTAAATCTATTTACCTCTCAAAGAACGCACCTCCTAACACCATCACATTGGGAGTCAGGGCTTTAACATATGAATTTGGGGGAGGGGCACAAACATTCAGTCCATGACAAGCCCTCACATAAACAGACCCCATAAATGTTGCTTTTGCTAAGATTTCAGGCACTTTGAATTTTCAGTCTCACTTACCATACACTTTTACTGCATGAAAATGGGTTGTGAAGCTTTCTGTTTACAGAAATTTTAACAAGGAGTTGAAGTCCTGCCTTTGGGTGATAAGTATCATATCTCAAGGGAATCTTGCAAGGACAAGCTATTAGCAAACCTCAAAGCTCAATGCTAATTGCTGAAATTGCATACTCTCCTTCCTTTTCAGAACTCTTCCAACATTGGATAGAAATTAGTCTCATTAGTTTCAAAAGAGAGGCTTTACTTCTAAGTATTTTGTTGGGAAAAGCACAAATAATTACTTTTAGTTTTAATTCTTTGACAACTGAGACAGAAAAGTTTTTCAGAAGAAATGACCCTGTGTGCCTAATAGATTTGCACCACTTCTTCATATAAAAATATGAGAGTCTTTAATTCATTAATAGGCAGTAAAATGCATTGTTTTCTTCAAAAGACCAGTTATCGCTGATGCAAACCAAATCAAATCAAACAATAAAAAGAAACAAAATAACTTTAAGTGTGTCTATACAGAATAACAGCACTATCAAATCTGTTTTATAGATGAGAAGAAATGCAAGATTCGAGTTATTAATTTGCTGGTTCTCAGTGATCTTTCTTACTTCACATCTCCCAAACACAGGATTTTGAGAGAAAACATTTTAAATGTTTTTAATAAATACATATATTTTTCACCCTATTGAATCATTATGGACACTATGCTGTGATACCAGATTCAGTACTGAAGGAATTCCGGCTTCTGGAAGTTGGTGGTGGCAGACAGCCTTGAGCTGTAAGCTCCCTACAGGGATTACCTGAGCTGA
The DNA here is from genome assembly GCA_004026545.1 of Mormoops blainvillei. NCBI lineage: Eukaryota > Metazoa > Chordata > Mammalia > Chiroptera > Mormoopidae > Mormoops > Mormoops blainvillei. The sequence goes on along the minus strand of PVJD01001876.1, from coordinate 72,516 downwards.
AAGGAGGACCTGTCTAAGGTAACATCCTTTCCCAGGAAACCTACATCCAGTGAATGCTCAATGGTGGGGGGACAGTGGGTGGGAAGGCCCAGTCCTCTCCTTTTAATTTTGAAGGATACTCCCAGATTCAGAACTCCACAGAAATTAGTGGAGGCCTTTGATGAGATTGTAGCATCCTGTTATCTTTCCTTTCCCAACATATGTTGACCCCAGTGGATGTCCTAATAATCTGCCTGCACACAATTCTGTGTTTTCGTTGGCTTCCTGGAGAACCCACCAAATCTCTCTCTCTCTCTCTCTTTCTTTCTCTCTCTCACATACACACACAAAGCAAATATTCCTTGCAATGAAAACCAAGGATTACATTAAATTAGTTTTCAAGGGAGAAAGGTAGGCTGCCTAATGTAAATTCCAGTGATGCTAACAAGCAAAAACCAGTAGAGTGAGCAAGTGTCAAAACTGGAAATAGCAGCAAATCACAACTCTCTCTAGAGTTCAAGTGAAACTAGAATGTTACAATAAGATTAAAACTCAATACCAGCCAACTGTGTATTTTCTGAGATCACTTTTTGATTTTGCATGATTGGTTGACTTTTGATTCTTATAAAACCTGAGCCGAGTGGTTTCCAACCCTTTTCAATGTGCTACTGTGCTGTTTTCTTTCCCAGAGGGCCCCTCTTCAGGTGCTGCTGTTGTGTAAAGTCACTGGGCTTTCTGTATAGTGCGGAGAGCGAACTACTCATTCAAATTGCCAGTGAGCTTCCCTTTTTATGTAAATTACTGAGGAAGAGGTAAGAAGGGAAGAGCTGTCTGAAATGAATGTCAAACTAGACTGTTAGTGGAAAATTATTTAGAGGTTTGATTGTTTCAAAAAGTCAGAAAGCACAACCTCATAGGTGTACTGTTTAAAAGTTTAAGATTTAACCAAAATGCTAACCTTAGCTTAATTGTTGCACTCACCTACTCAGCAAAGAGTTATCAGACATCTAGGGACATGAATGAAAATGAAAAACTCTTGCTTTTGCATGAGCCAATGATGGGGAGTGACACAAATAACTAAAGTACCTTATTCTACATAGTGAAGCAGAGCTGTAGAAAAGGGTTTTGAATAAGTGTTATGATTGTTTCTGCGTAGGAATGAAAGGAGATAGAGAAAGTGAGGGGAAGGAACATTCCTCAAAGGAGGTGACAGTTTCAGAAGAACAATATTTGGATAGGATGGTAGAACATAAACCAAATATCAGATTCTTATAACATGCAATTGAAACCACTGAACATAATAGTTGATCCAGAAACTATGGAAATCTGGCATCAACAGTCATTATAGGTAAAGATGGAATACGGCAGTTTACCTTGACATGGGGCTCACTTTATTTGTGGGCTAAGGGCCTCCCCTCACCCACCATTTCTGTGTTTTCTTGTCCTTGTTTATTGCTTTAAGTAGCTTTCTGGATCTTCTATAGATAAGAACCTCCTGGGAGGAAAGAATGAGAACTCTATACCCAAGAAATATTAAATATTTGTGGGACAGGGTTGTCTTTGTTTTCTAGCCCCTAACACAGTGCCTGCCATGTAGTAGGCATGTCTTTTTAAAAAACACACATTTTGGGGCCACAAATGACACACTAGATCAACTGGACTTAATTGATAGAGCATTTCACCCCAATGCAGCAGAATATACTTACTTTTCAAGTGAACATGAAATATTTTCTACAATAGACCACATGTTAGGACACAATATAAGTATCAATAAATTTAAGAAGATTGAAATCATATCAAGCATCTTCTCTCACCATGATGCTATGAAACTAGAAATCAATCACAAGAAGAACACTGAAAAACACGCAAAGATATGGAAGCAAAACAACATGTTATTAAATAATGAATGAGTCAACAATGAGATCAAGGAAGAAATCAGAAGATACCTTGAAACAAATGAAAATGAGAACACAATAATCTAAAATCTGTGAGACTCTGGGAAAGCAATCCTAAGAGGGAAATTCGTAGCATTACAGGCCTATCTCAAAACAAAACAAGAAAAAGCTCAAATAAACAATCTAGCTTTACATTTAAAAGAACTTGAAAAAGAAAAACAAACAAAGCCTAAAGTGAGTAGAAGGAAGGAAATAATAAAGATGAGAGCAGGAATAAATGAAATAGGGTCTTAAAAGATGATACAAAAGATCAATGAACCCAAGATCTGGTTCTTTGAAGAGATAAACAAAGGTGACAAACCTTAAACCAGACTAATCAAGGGAAAAAGAGAGAGGACCCAAATAAATAAAATCAGAAATGAAAGAGGAAAAATAACAACTGACACCAAAGAAATACAAAGGATTGTAAGAAACTATTTTGAATAACTATGTGACAACAAACTGGACAACATGGGCAAAATGAATGAATTGATAGAAGTATACAGTTTTCTAAAACCAAATAAGGAAGAATCAGAGAATCTGAGAAACAGATTAAACCCTATGAAACTAAAGCAGTAGTCAGATACCCCCAACAAACAAAAGCCCTGGACCAGATGGCTTCACGGGTGAATTTTACCAAACGTTCTGAAAAGAACTAACACTTCTCCTTCTCAAACTATTTCAGAAAATCCTTGAAGAGGGAATGTTCCCAAACTCATTTATGAGGCCAGCATTATCCTAATACCAAAACCAGATAAAGCCACTATAAAAAAAAGAAAATTATAGGCCAATATCCCTGATGAACAAAGATGATAAAATCCTCAGCATAATATTAGCAAACTGAAAATAGCAATGCATCTAAAAGATCATACACCATGATCAAGTGGGATTTATCCTGTGAATGTAAGGTTGGTACAACATGTACAAATCAATAAATGTGACTGAGCACCTAAACAAAATGAAGGATAAAAACCATATAATCATATCGATCAATGCAGAAAAAGCTTTTGATAAAATCCAGCACCCATTTATGATAAAAACTCTCAGCAACGTGGGAATAGAGAGTACAAACCTAAACATAATAAGGGCCATATATGACAAACACACTGCTGGCATCATATCGAATGAGCAAAATTACAAGTATTCCCTGTAAGATAGGGACCAAGACAGGGATGTCTGCTTTCACCTCTCATTCAATATAGTAGTGGAAGCCGTAGCCATAGCAATCAGACAAGAAGAAGGAATAAAAGGCATGCAAATTGAAAAGGAAGATGTAAGACTGTCTTTACCTGCAGATGACTTGATACTGTATATGGAGAACCCCAAAGGTTCCACCAAGAAACTACTAGAACCGATAAATGAATTCAGCAAAGTAACAGGATACAAAATTAATAACCAGAAATCAGTTGCATTTTTATGTGGCAATAACAAACTAAGAGAAAAAGAAATTAAGAAAACAATCCCATTCACAATTACTTCAGAAAGAATAAAATACCTAGGAATAAATCTAACCAAGGATGTAAAACATATGTACTCAGAAAACTGTAAGATGCTGAAGAAAGAAATTGAAGAAGATACGAATAAGTGGAAGCCAGAGGCAGATTAAGGTCAGTTGAGGTTCCGGGCACAGAAGAAAATATTAGGTCCCTTAAAAAAAAGAGAGAGACACGGAAAATAAAAATACATGCCTTCAGAAGTCGGGGACCCAGGGTACACACCCTGCACGTCCTCCATTAAATCTGCCTCTGGTGGAAGCACATAACGTGTTCACAGATAGGAAGAATTTACATCATTAAAATGTCCATACTATCCAAAGCAATCTATAGATTCAATGTAATACCTATCAAGGTTCCAATGATGTATTTCACAGCACAAATAGAGAACAAATATTTCAAAAATTTAAATGGAACTGCAAAAGGCCCCACATAACAGCAATCTGAGAAAGAAGAACAAAGATGGAGGAATCATGCTACCTAATATGAAACTATACTATAAGGAGAGAGTAATCAAAACAGCATGGTACCGGCATTAAAAAAAGTCACATAGATCAATGGAACAGAATACAGAGTCCAGAAATTAAGACCACAATGAGATATCATCCCACACCTGTCAGAAGGACTATCATTAATAAATCAGCAAAGTGGTGGCAAGGATGTGGAGAAAGGGGAACATTTTTGCATTGTTGGTGAGAATGCAGACTGGTGCTGCCACTGTGGAAAGCAGTATGGAGATAGCTCAAAAAATTAAAAATGGATCTGCCTTTTGACTCAGCAATCCCACTTCTGGTAATATAGCTAAAGGAACCCAAAACAGTAATTTCTTTTTAAAGATTTTATTTATTTTTTTATTTTTATTTTTAGACAGAAGGGAAGGGAGGGAGAAAAGAGAGAGAGACACACCGATGTGTGGTTGCCTCTCATATGCCCCCTTCCAGGGACTTAGCCCACAACCCAGGCATGTGTCCTGACTAGGGAATTGAATCGGTGACTCTCTAGTTGACAGACCAATGCTCAATCCACTGAGTTACACTAGCCAGGGCCTGAATCACTAATTTGAAAGAACATAAGCACCCCTAAGTTCATTGCAGCATTATTTACAATTGCCAAGATACAAAAGCAGCCCAAATGTCTATCAGTAGATGAGTGAATAGAACAACTATGGGACATTTGCACAATGGAATACTACTCAGCCATAAAAAAGAAGAAAATCTTAACCTTTGTGGCAGTACGGATGAACCTGGAGAACATTATGCGACGTGAAATAAGCCAGTCAGAGAAATACAAATATCTTATGATTTAACTCATGGGCAGAATCTAATGAACAAACTGAACTAACAAGCAAAAATAGAGACAGACTCATAGGTGGGGAGTAGGAGGACAACTAAGGGTGGGGGGAGGCGAGGTTAGAGGGTGAAGAGATTGAGCAAAAAGGAAAAAGGACTCATGGACATGGACAATAGTACAGTGACTGCTGGGGAGAGGGGTATAAGAAGGCTAAATAGCAGTAGAAGAAATACAATAAAAACTTTTAAAAACACATTTTGGAATGCCTGGGTATTTATGAGCAATCAGCATACTGATTACCAACGTATAACAGGATGAGAGGGTTATCTTTCTATTTATATTTTTACCTAAGTAAAATTCAGTGTTATCCTACATAAATGACTGTTATAAAACTACTTATCTGTATTACTTTTATTTGCTAGAAGATTTTGACTGCTTATTAAAGAATAAAGCCTTCTTTAACATAAAGCAATTTATAAGAATAATTATCCAACGTGGTACATATTTTTTACCTTCTAGAAAATGGTGCTAAATCCTCTCCAGGAATGGACATAAAAATATCATGAAATGCCAACATTATTGTTGTGTTATTTATGGGTTTTCATAATTTAGGAATTATAACACCATTGTTTTTATGAAGTCTCCAAGGAGAGGCTATATCAGATCTAGCGGAGATAAGAACCATCAATGGGTAAGAAGCTTTTGAAATGAGAACAATAATCCTTAGATCAACGCATCCATATTAGTAAGACAGACTTGCTATTCTTGGGTTCAAAGGGGTCAGTTGTTACGATCTGTTTCTGAATAGAGTAATTTTACGAATGTCATAAAATCACATGAGGGTGCCTTCATATAAAACTTTTTTTAGCAAATGGCTTAAATAACACAGGAAATTTATTATTGTTTCACAATAAAGGAGTTATAAATCCAAACTGAGAAAAAATAGATGTTTATTTCAATTACATTTTCGAGGGAACACAGATTTACCCGTGCCTGGCATTTTTTAAAAAAAAATTCTAGCGGTTAAGACCTTGTTACAATTGTCCTCTTCACTCTCGTCAAACTAATTGGTCGACTATGACTTTTGCTCTTTAGCATCATCCCACTTCGACGTGGGCTGTTGGCTCTCAGCATGGCCTCCCCTCCCCACTCTATACCAGTTACCAACTGCTCACTGTTCAGTGCAGGGCCACAGCTTACCCCACCATTAATCCCTTCCTAAGTGTTCTCTTATCCTACTGATATTTCGTAATACTCACCGCCTTTGCCCCCATTAGACAGGAGAGGCAAATCTATGTCATAGATAAATCTATGGCATAAAAAAGAACCTAAATACTTTATCTCTATCCCCTCTATTTTTCCTTCTTATTTCTTTTCTCTTTTCAGAACATAAAGAACAGGGCTATGTGACTGGTTTTCTACAGAAGGTTTCACACTGTGAAACAGCGTACTATAATGGACTTAGAAATGTGAACGTTGGCAAGTTCTATAAACTTGGGCAGGCCTGTAATACTCTTGCAGGCCAGGGCTTACATTTTTTTCATACATACTCGGAATATGTCAGATGATGTCACTTCTCCTTGGCATTTACCTTATTAAAAGGGAGGGAACTGCTGCCATACGGTATGTTCCTGTGCCCTTAGTCACGTCACAGAAATGCTCCTGATGTCATTAATAGCTGATCGGAACTTCTAGTCATGTGATATTAGTAAAATTATTTTAGATAAAGTCTAGATGGAATGTATGATATAAATATGGCTCTTGTGGGTATTATGCTACTAAATATTACTTCTCTTAGGATTTATGCAATATTAAAAGTATCTCACAGAGTTTGCTCCTTCACTGCTTTTATGGGCCGTAACATTGAAACAGTGGAATAACTGGATGAGATGTTGCAGAGAGCCCCTTTCAGCCCCATCTTCCTCTGAAAAGACACAATGCCGTTGTCTGGAATAGTCATTGTGTGATACCTCACGTAGTCAAGGAGGGGCGTCTTTCCTTGTTCTAGATACCTCTTTTTTTGGAATTAGGTGAGTTCAGGCTTTCCTGAAGATACTTTTTCTCCAGAACCATCCTTGGCTACTTGGGATTCATGAGGATATGTTGGCAAGCGAGCTGTTCTAGAAGTCCAGGAATATGAGTGAATGCCTTCAGTGGAGAACATATAGGTAGGTAAGGCCTTTAACTGTAGATCACACTGAGGAGTTTGGTCCTTATTCTTCATTAAGTAGTGTGTGAGTCCTCCTGTCAAGACATGTCATCAAAAGGGGGCTTGGGATCATTTATGGTTGTCTGAGGACAACAGTCCTCTATTTCATAATGTTATCTGGGGCAGATCAGCTTGCTTTGTGATAGAGTAAAAAGATCCCAGGAGTTACAGGTTCAAGTTCCATCTATGTCACTAATTAGCAGTATGACTTTAGGCCAGGCATTTTGCCTCTCCTAATTGCAATTTCTCTAGCTGCAATATAAAATAATTAGACTAGATAATTTCTTAGGCTTCTTTTATTGCAAGGATCTGTAATTCCATAATCATATTATATGATAGGAAGATAGTATTCTGGGTCACAATCTCTGTTCATAGATTCTGGACTGAAGACCTTATTTTCCAAATCTTCATCTGAGCTCACCAGAGAAAGAGAACACTCAGTTTGTTTGCCACATGCAATATTACCACCCAGAAAAAAAATTCTGTTCTGGCCTAAGTTCTTGAAATTGAAGTGCACACTCTTTTTCTAATGCTCCCACAGACTCAGTTGGAAAAACCTTATAAATACATTTTCTGTGGCTAAGAAAAACTTCCATGGCGTGCCATGCATAAGATTGTAAATGGTCATATGAAATCCCCAAAAGTCCCTAGTTAATTTATGGCCTAATCTGAGGAGGAGAAAGACAAAAATAAACTTTAGTATCCATGCCGAAGTTAGTGGGAATTCGCATTTCCATGCCAGGCCTTAAATGGTTTGATTCTTACAAACCTTACTTTCTCCGGAGTGTTCGATGTTACATAATGGCGAAATGAATAGAACTGGAAAATATTTGAACTTCAAATGTACTTGCTGGGGTGCTTTCTCTTTCTTTAAACTACCTACATACTTAAACCTAGGATCAATTATGTGAAGTTTAATTTTTAAAAGTTTTGATAAAGTGGGGTCATTATACTTTTTCCTTCTCTAGCAAGTTAGCTCTCAAATGGGTGTATATGTAGGAGAATGATTAGTTCAGATTCTCATTCTCATTTGTTCTTTCTCATTTGATTCAGATCGAGGAGCAGCAAACTTTTTCTGTAAATGACCTGATAGTAAATATTTTAAGCTTTGTGGGCCATTAGTCTCTATCCAACTTAATTGTTCCACTATAACAGAAAAGTAGTCATAGACAACATGTAAACAAATGGATGTTGCTGTGTTCCCATAAAACTTTATTTACAAAAAATGGATGACTTGTTGGTGGGCCAAAGTTTGCACATTTTGGATCTAGATAATTTATTAACAAATGATTACTCCCTCAACCCCTTCCAACACTAGGTCATTTTACTTTGGAAACAGCACTGGAGCAGGAGATATGTACCTGACTCCTAATATGGCTCTTCTAAGTCCTGGGCATGATGGCCTGGAAAGTCCCATCAACATGGGTCTTAGTTCAGTCATTACATTTAGTACTTAACATGTGTTAACAAAGAACGAATCGGGTTCTTGTTGCTGTGTTTTATGTCTTGTGCAGTACCTCAATTATCAGGTCATAGGAGCTTCTATAACTTTAAGAAGTATAAGTCAGGTTAGGATTCAAATCAGTAGGACCAAGACTTTGGTCTAGAGGAGAGGGAGGAAAGAAAAGAGCTTCTTCATATGGTTCTGAATGTGGTCGTGTTCTAGAATCATAACATACATGGCCCAGAATGATGCTTTATTAAAACAAGGAAGTGAGGTGTCAGTACCAGAAATAATAAAGAAAATGTTGGCTCAGTTTCTGATTCAAGAGATGAGATAGGGAGTGTCGGATCTATGCCAGGGGTTCAAGGAGACCCTACAGTCAAATGGGCAGAATATTAGGAACCCAGCAAGCTGGTGGATACAACAGAGATAAAGAGAAATGGAAACCTTGCTTGAACTCTCCGTAATAGTTCTACAAACCCTCGGCAGCTTCTTTCTCACCCAAGAGTTTCCTTTAATGAACTGACAGTGGGTTTGTGTTTGTTTGTTTCTTTTTTGCTGGTTCCTGTCCCATAAAACTTATAGGTACCTGGGCAATTCCTGGCACCTAACAAACACATGGCAAATGGGCGCAGAATCATAAAATATCGATGTACAGAGATCATTTGGGGCTCTGTTTTGATGACTAAAAACAAATATGTGTCAATACTCTATTGGTAGTTTGCCACTATGTTAGCCCTTCTAGCATGCTTTAGGATGCCTCAAAAATAGTTTTGGGTTTTTTTTGTGTATGTGCATTTAAAATATATCCCCTGACATAAATGAACTATCTTTACAATCTTCATTTAATTAGGAAATCATATAACCAAGGCTAGAAATCTAGAACCTTTCATCTTAGATTTTACTGAGATTATTACAGAGTTACAGTTTGGATTCAGGTGAGTGGGATGCTATCATTTTTCTATTAGAAAAAAACCCAGAATGTCTTATGACTTGCCATTATGTATGTGAGAATTCCTTTAAAAGCAAATCTCTAAAGTCATCAGAGGCTTAGACCATTATCTGGTTAGTTGATGGGCATTACTGGAGAAACATGTTCCAACTGAGAGCTGACTGTGCCTGAGTTAAACATCTAATGTCACCCTGGTTACTAATGCCTGGCCCAAAAATTTAAAAGAAATTAAAACAGTTATTGATTTCCAGTCCTACGACTTCTGTGCAAGTCTTATTTCCTTATTCTGAAAAAATAAGCCTAAAATTTTCATTAGTTCATCTTTGGTATATGAATGGTTACATCATTTTATGATTGAATTATATGAAGAAAGTTAAAGTTCTTGTAAAATTGGTATATAGTGATTAACTGAAGCTTAGTAGGTGCTCAATAAATATTAATTCCTCTACTTGTTTCTCTCTCTCAATCCAAGTTTTTCTGTTACCTTTTTCTGAAAGAGAAATTTAAAAAACACCAAACTTCTAACTACTTCTTACAATAATCAAACACATTTGTCCTAAGCCTTGTGATGATTTTTTTAAAAAATGCTTCAAGATTTAGAGATCATTTTGACAATTACTATTCTCTTACACTGATTGCCTTATTCTTTCTTGAACTTGCCATGTTATTGCTTCCCTAGACCTTGGCCCATATTTCCCTCTTGCCTACTAATTTATTGTCATTGCCTGCTTCTAGATCCACATGAAATCTTTTCTCAAGGCACTAATATTTCTTGCACCTAATATTTACAACTTTGTGCTTAATTTATTTTATATTCCTAAACTATATTTCTATCAGTTTTATGCTTCATAACGATTTTAGGGATCTTGGAAAGCTCTATCCCCTACACTACCCACTCCAAATTTCACACACACAATGAGAACTAAACCACTGCAACTTTTCAATAACAGCATGTCGACTTGAATCTTCCCACAGAACACCCCAAAAAGCATTAAAAACTTGTTTGGGGGCCACACATCCATGCAAGGTTCTTCTGGAAACTGCATTACTCAATGTCTTGATAAGTGCTATGGAAAAAATATATATATAAATAGAAACTAATAGCAATGATTAGGGACAACTGGGTGAGTCCAATTTTTGAGAGGACAAAATTGAACAAAACACATTATCTTTCTTGATTCATTCATTATTTTGTGTGATTTGAATTTCCATAAAAGAACTTCTAACAAATATGTGACTAAGCATTAAAAACATAATAAATTGTGAATGAGAATTCTGTTTTTATCATATTATATACTTGTTATATTTGGGATATGCAGGGACTTTTTTCTTTTGTGTGTGTTGCTAGATAAATTTTAAATTTTTGTCCTTGATAAATATTGTCAGAACTATGTCCTAAAATACTAAATACCTAGATGACTGTTCTTACCAATTCATTAGAGTTTTTATGATTACACACCATTTATTTGGTCTTTCTGCCTCTAAATTCCTCCTTCAGTATATACTTTACTCTAAATGCAAAAGCAAAAGTCAGATCCCAACTTCCCTTGTTAGACTACCCCAATATTTTTCAGAGTTAAAATTAAATTCTTTAGCTCAATTTCCAATAAACTGAGCCAAAAGTTTTCTCCCAGTCTGTTTTCAACAACTGGCAACACTCAACTTAACTGGGAGAAATTTAGTAAAAAGCAGCAATGCATCATCCTATGGCAGATTGGTGTGTTATTTCTGATTTCTGTACATGCAGCTCTCTCAGTGAAATTATTGGCGTTTATTAAAAGCTAATTACTCCAGTGTTGGTCCAATTATTTGAATTTATTACTGAGAAACACTTTCATGAATTCAAAGGATTCAAAGAATAACTCATCCAAGTACTTTCATTTCTATGATACTTTCTGAAAAATTGTTTTTACCAGTATTGTTAAGGAGCATAGATTATTTTTTAAAAAATAGAAATGTTTACTCTCCCGTTTGCATCGCCTCTTCTGTTAACTTTTTCATGGATTTTTTTCTGATTTCAAAATCTACATTTAATTTTTAAGTGTAGGGAATGGTCAATTCTAAGATTCAAAAGGCTCATGGTTTGCTACCTGTACGGATTTATAACCACAAAGTTTGATGTTTTTCTGTATGTATTAAATTTTTTATTATGAAAAATTTTAATTCAAACAAAAACGTAGAGAGGAGATCACAATAAAACTGCATGCATCCATTAAGTAGCTGAAAAATCATCAACATTTGTAAGTGAATAAATGTAACTTTGCTCTTACAAATATCAAAGAAAATCATTCTTAAGGGTCATTTTGTAAGTTGGTATATTAAGTTAAACAAAGGAATTTTATTGTTCCTTAGGCTATTTAAACTAACCTTTATCTTCACCCAAGAAGTTATTATAATTTTTAATACTTTTAAAATTCCTGAATTATTAATATTAGTTTATCTAAATCCCTTACTTTAGTTCTTGCTGTTTTGCTGCTTGGACTTCTCAGACCTTCAAAAAATTATATCAGTTATTTCTGTTTCTTCCGTTCAAGGAAGAGCTACTTGCTCTCGTAATAATCCTGTGGCATTATTCTCATTTCATCTAACTCAATAAGAGGTCTATTCAAAGGAAATTGAAGTCCTGCCATTCAATTCTAAAACAATTCTCTCTTTGTCTTTTATTTTTTGCTTATTATATTGATTATGCTATTACAGTTGTCTCATTTTTTTCTCCCTTTTATCCCCTCCGCCCTGTACCCCATCCCATCTTTGCCACATCAACATTTCCCACCACCACTTTCCCCAGCCCAACCCCTCCCCGCCTCCCACCCTCCATCCTTCCCCCATTTGGCTTTGTTGATGGGTCCTTTTTGCATGTTCCTTGATGACCCTTCCCCTCCTTTTTCCCTGTTATCCCCCTCCCCCCTCCCCTCTGGTTATCATCAGTTTGTTTTTTATTTAAATGTTGCTGGTTCTATTTTCCTTACTTGTTTATTGTGTTGATTACGTTCCACTTATAGGTGAGATCATATGTTATCTGTCTTTTACCACCTGACTTATTTCACCTAGCATAATGCTCTCCAGTTCCATGCCGTCACCAAGGGTAGTAGTTCTTACTTTCTTTTTGCTGTGTAGTATTCCATCGTGTAAATGTACCATTGTTTTTTGATCCACTCATTTCTGTTGGGCACTTATGTTACTTCCAATTTTTGACTATTGTAAATTGTGCTGCTATGAACATTGGGGTGCATAGGTTCTTTTGAATTGGTGTTTCAGGATTCTTAGGGTATAACCCCAGCAGTGGAATTGTTGCAGTTCCATTTTTGAAGAAATTCCAAACTGTTTTACATAGTGGCTGCACGAGTCTGCATTCCCACTAAGAGTATACTGTGGTTCCCTCTTTCCACACCCTCATCAGCACTTGTTTGTTGATTTGTTTGTGATGGCCATTCTGACTGGGATGAAGTGGTATCTTTTTGTGGGTTTAATCTGCATCTCCCTGATAGCTAGTGCAGCTGAGCATCCTTTCATGTGTCTCTGGGTCCTGTGTATGTCCTCCTTGGAAAAGAGTCTGTTCAGGTCCTTGGCCCATTTTTTAATTTGGTTGTTTGTCTTCCTGGAGTGGAGTCATATGAGCTCTTTATATATTTTGGAGATCAAACCCTTTTCCGAGGTATCATGGGCAAAGGTATTTTCCCATGTAGTTGGTTCCCTTTCATTTTGCTGATGTTTTCTTTAGCTGTGAAGAAACTTCTTATTTTGTTTATTCTTTCCTTTATGTCCCTTGCTCTAGGGGACATACTGGTGAAACTATTGCTGCGTGGAATATCTGAGATTTTTCTGCCTATGTTCTCCTCTAGGACTTTTATGCTGTCACAACTTATATTTTAGTCTTTTATCCATCTTGAGTTTATTTTTGTGTGTGGTGTAAGTTGGTGGTCAGATTTCATTTTTTTTGTGTGGACCTATCCAGATCTCCCAACACCATTTGCTGAAGAGGCTATTTTTACTCTATTTTATGCTTCTGCCCCCTTTGTCGAATATTAATTGACCATAGAGACATGGATTTATTTCTGGGCTCTCTATTCTGTTCCATTGATCTATGTGTCTGTTCTTATGTCAGTACCAGACTGTTTTGATTACAGTACCCTTATAATATAGTTTGATGTCAAGTATTGTGATCCCTCCTACTTTGTTCTTTCTCAAAATTACTACAGCTATTTGGGGTCATTTATGTTTCCATATAAATTTTTGAAATGTTTGTTCTATATCTGTGAAATATAACATTGATATTTTAATAGGAATTGTGATGAATCTATACATTGCTTTGGGTAGTATGGACATTTTGATGATGTTAATTCTCCCAATCCATGAACATGGCATATGCTTCCATTTATTTGTGTCTTCCTTAATTTCTTTCTTTAGTGTTGTGTAGTTTTCTGTGTACAGGTCTTTAACCTCCTTGGTTAAGTTTATTCCTAGGTACTTTATCTTTCTTGTTGCTTTAGTAAATGGGATTTTTTCCCTTATTTCTGTTTCTGATATTTCACTGTTGATGTACCAAAATGCCTTCGATTTCTAAATATTGACTTTGTATCCTGCTGTTTTGCCAAATTCACTTCTTAGATCAAGCAGTTTTTTGGTGGAGCCTATAGGGTTTCCTTTGTACACTATCATGTCATCTGCAAACAATGACAGTTTTACTTCCTCCTTTCCAATCTGGATGCCTTTTATTTCTTTTTCTTGTCTGATGGCTGTGGCTAGGACTTCTAATATTATGTTGAATAGAAATGGTGCAAGCGAACATCCTTGTCTTGTTTCTGATCTTAGTGGGAAAGCTTTTACTTTTTGCCTGTTCAATATAATGTTGAATGTAGTTTTTCATATATAGCCTTTATTATGTTGAGGTATGCCCCCTTTATTCCCACTTTGCTGAGTGTTTTTATCATAAACAGATGCTGTGCCTTATCAAATGCTTTTTCTGCATCTTTTAATATGATCATGTGATGTTGTCTTTCCTTTTGTTTATGTGATGTATTACATTTATTGTTTGTGAATATTGTACCACCCTTGCATCCCTGGGATGAATCCCACTTGATCATGGTATATTATCTTTTAATGTATTGCTGGATGCAGCCTGCCGATAGTTTGCTGAGGATTTTAGCATCTATGTTTATCAGCGACATTGGCCTATAGTTTTCTTTCTATATAGTGTCTTTATCTGGCTTTGGGATTAGGATGACGATAGCTTCATAAAAAGAGTTTGGGGGTCTTCCCTCTTCTTGGATTTTTTGGAATAGTTGGAGCAGGACAGGGGTTAGCTCTTCCTTAAATGTTGTGTAAAATTCTCCTGTGAAACCACCTGGTTCAGGGCTTTTGTGTGCCAGGAGTTTTTTTTTATTACTGCCTCAATTTCACCAGCCATTATTGGTCTGTTCAGGCTTTTTGCTCCTTCCTCATTCAGTTTTGGAAGATTATATTTTTCTAGAAATTCATCCCTTCACCCAGGTTTTCAAATTTCTTGACACATAGTTGTTTGTAGTAATTTCTCACAATCCTTTGTATTTCTGTAGTATCCATTGTAATTTCTCCTCTTTCATTTCTGATTTTATTTATTTGCATCCTCTCATTTTTTGTCTTGATGAGTCTGCTTAAAGGCTTGTTGATTTTGTTTATCTTTTCAAAGAGCCAGCTCCTGGATTGACTGATCCTTTGAATTGTTCTTTTAGCCTCTATGTCATTCAGTTCTGTTCTGATCTTGATTATTTCCTTCCTTCTGTTCACTCTGAGCTTTCTTTGTTGTTGTTTCTCCAGTTCTTGTAGATGTAAGGTCAGGTTGTTTTTTTGAAACATTTCTATCTTTTTTAGGTAGGCCTGTATTGCTATGAATTTTCATCTTGGGACTACCTTCGCTGTGTCCCATAGGTTTTGGACTACTGCATGTTCATTTTCATTTGTTTCCAGAAATTTTTCAATTTCTTCTTTGATCTCATTATTGACCCATTCATTGTTTAATAGCATGCTATTCAGTCTCCTTGAGTTTGAATGTTTCTGAGTTTTTTCCCTGAGGTTGGTTTCTAGTTTTAAGCCCTTGTAGTCTGAGAAAATGCTTGATATGATTTCAAATTTCTTAAATTTGTTGGGGCTTGTTTTGTCCTATCATGTGGTCTATCTTAGAAACTGTTCCATGTGCATTTGAAAAGAATGTGTAGTTTGCTTCTTTGGGATGAAACATTCTATATATATCAGTTAAGTCCATTTGATCTAATGCATTGTTCAGTTCCACAATATCCTTGTTGATATTTTGTTTGGATGGCCTACCCATTGTTGACAGTGGAGTATTAATATCCCCTACTAAAAGTGTGTTGCTGTCTATATCTTTCTTGAAGTCCTCCAGGATTTTCCTTATATGTTTGGGTGCTCCTATGTTGGGTTCATATAGGTTTACAATGTTTATGTCTTCTTGATGGATTCTTCCTTTGAGTATTATGAAGTGTCCTCCTGTGTCTCTTTTGTTTAGAAGTTAATTTTGTCTGATATAAGTATTGCCACCCCTGACTTTTTTTTCCTGTCCATTTGCTTGCCATATTTTTTTCCAACCCTTCACTTTCAGTTTGTGTAGGTCTTTTGTTCCAAGGTAGGTCTCTTGTAGGCAGTATATGAGTGGGTCCTGTTCTCTAATCCATTCAGCTACTCTATGTCTTTTAATTGGAGTGTTTAATCCATTTACATTTAAAGCTATTATTAATAGGTACTTATTCATTTTTCCCCTTTGTACTTGTGTTCCTCTCTTCTCACTCTTTTTCTTCATCTTCTTAAAGCAGTCCCTTTAGCATATCTTGCAATGCTGATTGGTAGAGGATTATTCCTTTAGCCTTCTTTTCTCTGGGAAACTCCTTATTTTTCCTTCCATTTTAATTGAGAGCCTTGCTGGGTAGAGTAGTCTTGGTTGCAGGCCTTTGCTTTTCATGATTTCGAATATTTCTTGCCATTCCCTTCTGACTTGTAGTGTTTCTGAGGAGAAGTCAGCTGCTAGCCTCGTCAGGGTTCTCTTGCATGTTACTTCCTGTTTCTCCCTTGCTGCCTTTAAGATTCTCTCTTTGTCTTTGATATCTGCCATTTTAATTATGATGTGTCTTGGAGTGGGTCTCTTTGGGTTCCTCTTGATTAGGACCCTCTGTGCCTCCAGGACTTGTGTGACTTTTTCTATCCTCAAATTAGGGAAGTTTTTCATCATTACTTTTTCAAACAGGTTTTCTATCCCTTGCTCCTCTTCTTCTCCTTTTGGTATTGCTATTATATGGATATTATTGCGTTTCATGTTGTCCTGCATTTCCCTTAATGCCTCTTCGTTCTTTTTGAGCCTTTTTTCATTTTCTTGCTCTTTCTGGGAGCTTTTTTCTACCATGTCCCCCAGCTCACTGATTCAATCCTCTGCTTCATCTAGCCTGCTTTTGATTCCTTCTACTGTGTTCTTCAAATCAGAAATTGTATTCTTCATTTCCTCTTGATTCTTGTTGATTGTTTCTATGTCCTTTTACATGCTGATATAGTTTACAGTAAGTTTCACTGCATAGTTTCACTGTAGTTTTTGGTAATTTTCTTTGAGCTCATTGAGCTTCCTCATAACCATTGAACTCAATATCTGATAGTTGACTTACCTCTATTTCATTTAATAGTCTTTCTGCATATTCCTCCTTTCCTTTCCATTGGGGATTGTTGCTTTGCCTTCCCATTATTTGTCTGCCAGAGTAAAACCAGAAAGCCCAGGAAACAAACCCACAACCTCAAAAATAACTTCCCCCTGCAATCCCACTATCAACATGAAATGAACCAGTATTAATAAGGCTGTAAAGAGATTAAGACTATTGTAAGCAATGAGAGAAATAAATTATAGTATAAAGTCTAGTGACTTAATATGCACCAACTTGATGGATAAGAAATGAATGTTAAAAAGCTATGTAGTAAAGAAAATATCATAAATCATGGAGAAGACCATGGTCACAGTGGATTTCATCTCAGTAGCCTCTAGTGTTTACTGCTGGTTTTTCTTTCTGGATCCACCTGTGGTGATGTCAGATGTTGACCCTGTCTGACCTTAGGCAGTCTATTTGAGACTTCCCAGGATCTACTGTCCTTGGCTGTCCCCTTCAGTTGTTAATCTAGTCACTCTGCACCCAGCAGCCAGGCTTAAGAACCACGGGGCAGGGCAGAGTCCCTCCAGGGGTTGGAGCTAATGTTTCCCCTCGGGCTGTTATTGCTCAGAGGAGCGCAGGCTTTGTGAGCTCAATGTCTGCTGCCTTATGGGAGATGATTCAGCACTGGGATCCTGGTGGCTACTCTCTCAGTTCTCTCCCCAAAGCCTCCATCCCCAGTCTCTCCTCAGGCGTCTCCAGCCCACTCTGCCCCCACCTGTGCCAGAGCCTAGGGTAAGTGGTTGCAGATGAAAATTTATGCGTTGTCCCTTTAACTGGCTCTTTCAGTCTCCAACCGCCCATCTCTGGCAGAGAGCCACCCTGCCACTTTTCTCATCTGGCTGTTACCTGTGTACTTTTTGGGCCCTGGTGCTGTAGGCTGGGGATACCCACTTATGGTTTAGACCCTGCTCTTCTCAGGAGGATCCAACTGGCCACTTAAATATCCCTCTGGAGCTGCTGTCTGAGGGAGCCCAGCCAGCCTTCTCACATCTCCGCCGCACTCCTTACCAGTCGGGCTGTGCTGGACTTAATCATCTGTCTGTCCAAGGTTATAAGGCTTCCCTCTCACTATTGTTCAGTTGTTTGTTCTGGGTACTTTCTCCCCAATTTAGTTGTAATTCCAGATTAGTCCTGGCAGGTGGTCAGTGTGACTTCCATTCACTCCTCTGCCATCTTGATCCCTCCTTTTGTCATTTTAGCCAATTTTTGCACAATGCTCCTCCCAAACTTTTCTCAACCAGTGACTTAAAATCTTCTCACAGAACAACTGAAGTGAATATATGAGGACATCAATAAAGAACTGATTAAGTAACACTAATAACCTTTAGTAACTGACTTGCCTCTAACCTGTACTAAGCCGTATAATGATTATCTTACAGACATTTTCTTTAAATGGAAGTTCTTTCATGGAATAAAATCTCATTTTGAAGCTCATTTTATAAGATAGGTACACAGAAATGGGGTTTCTTGGTCAGGTGCATTACCTAGTAACTCTTTCCCATCCCAAACTCACACATTTCCTTCCCTACAGCACTTCATGTAGCCCCTGGGAATCTAAGAATCTCAATTAAAAGCCATGGTTCCTCCAGGACTGGATCTTTAATAATATTTTTAAAATACAGTTATATATCAGTGTGCTATATGAGATCTGTCTAGAAAGTACCCATCCATATACTATGAAAAATAGAGGCATTTATTGAGTAAGATACACGATGCAATAAACATTGTGCATAGGACAATGATGCCTCAGTCCCCTTCAAAGTAGGACCTTGGGACCTCACACAGTTCTCCTAATCACCATCAACTGCCCCATTGTATTTTCCTGAATTTCATTGATGATCTGAAATCTCTTCCCTTTCAATGGTGTTTTTAGTTTTAGGAAAAGCCAGAAGTTTCAGAGCACCAAATCTGAGCCATAGGGGAGCTGAGTCAACTGGGTGATTTGATGTTTTGCCAAAGGACTCTGCAGGAGACATGATGCACAAATGGTCACATTGTAGTGATAAAGCTGCCAGTGACCAGTTGCCCACGGCTGCAGCCTTCTGACTCATCCAAATAGTTTCCGTAGAGGAATGTTCAAGCTTAACACAAAGTTTAATGCAGACTTGTTGCTTTACTCAGTAATTTTGAATGTGATGGTCACACAGTACACATGCTCACTCAGTGTTGTCTACCACCCCCACGGACTAGTACAATGAAGTCATCATTGTTTACACACATGCATTCCAGTCCACTCTCCTAGGCTGCCAGGTGACATTGATGTTTCACTTTCTCATTATAGTAACAATGGTTGGATTTCTTCTGGAAAGACTTCATATATTGTAACTCTATGTTTTTAAAAATTTTAATCATATATGTATTCATATATGAAGATAGATTATAATAGAAAGATAATAAATAAATATGATGTCTCAAATTTGCCTCAAAAGAACCTAAGGAACTAAACAATACTATGCATGTATTCATACTTCCTAAGCCTGGGTAATGGGTGTACCAGAGACAGAGGTCTACAGAAAAACAGAACTGGGGAGAGATATATATCATATTTATACCTATATCTATCTATATAAATTTTTTCCTTATTTAGGTATTCAAGATCACTACCAATGAGAAATCAAGCTATATACTTGATTTATCTGTTTTTTTCTAGATATGTATATGTTGCACTCAGTAAAATTTTTACCTTAAGATGAAAATAAACAAGTAAACTGAAAATAATTATATCAGAATTGGTATAAAACATAAGTGACTGTAAAGTATAAAATCAAGGCTCTGTACAGTATTTTGAATATTTCTCTGAAAAATAAACTAAATTAGTAAGAGATAAAAATATTGATGGTGATGGTGATAATAATTATTTGATAAGTAGGGCATGCAGCCAAATTCCCAATAATCAATAAATATGAAAATACATGGTGTCTTGTATTTCTCTTACTTTGTTCATTAAAAAATTTACTTATTATAGATAAGGCTCTATTTTAAATATTAATAATAACAATAAGTTATCTATGTCTCATAAAATATATGAGTGACATGTAAATATATATATATTCACTCTGTAGATAGGTAATTTATATATTTTTATGATAGAAAATAACTAAGACAGTAAAGGGTCATAGTCTAACAAAATCAGTTCATTGTAACAATTTTATAAAAGATGGAAGTAACAAGCGTTGAGGAAGGACTGCTTTCACAAATTGGCAAACTCCTGGGATGGGCCAGGGAGAACCAGCTCCAGGCTTTCATGCAGCATTTAAAAGGGCTCACTGAAATGCTGCACTCATATCAGTAAAAATAGAGCAATACCTAGATGCAATATGAAAGCTATATTTTAGTCTATTTTGGAATAGTTATACATTCACAGGTATTTGCAAAGACAGGAGAAAGGGAGGGAGAGAGAGAGCACAGTTGTTCCTAATAGTTATGACTTACATAATTATAGTATAACATTAAAACTAAAAAGTTGATATTGGTATAATATGTGTCTATGTGTGTATAGTTCTATGCCATTTTATTACATGGGTACATTGTGTGACCACCACTATAATCAAGGTATATAACTAAGTTTATCACTACAAATGTTTCCCTCTTACTACCCTTATATAGTCTTACCTAACCCTACCCTCCACGATCCCTACAGATAATCTGTTGTTTGTCTCCACGACCAATTTCTAAGATGAATTAAATCAATTCACTGTGATTTTGGTTTTTTTACATTTTATTTGGGTTTCTAATGATTTTCAACCTTCAAAGTTATATAATTCAGAACATAAAAATTCATGTTTTATATTTTCTTATAATTTTTTAATAAGGGCTTTTTAAAAATATCTTGAACCAGAAGTCTGAATTAATATTTAAAGGGAACACATGCTCTAATATACGAAAATGTGTTATTAAAGTATTTTACAATGTGAAACAGGGGACATGAGGAGAAGTAGAAAGGAAAGGTAACCTAAAATAACAATTGGGGAGGGAGTATTTTCCAGTGTATATCTCTTTTGATGCAAGGAATGAAATGAGAGAAGAAAAGACAACATAGAACATAATTCCTGTCTGTAAGATAGCTCCATTTTGACTCAACAGGATAACACAGATAAGTAAAAATATCTAATAAGAATATACATCTTAGCTGTCTGTAATCTACTATGGTACGGTGGAAAGAACATGAGCTTTCAAGTAAAATCATTCAGGATTCAATACCCCTCCCACTTTGAATTTTGGCAAGTTACATAATTTCTACGACCTTTAGTTTGCTTTTCCAATAAATGGAAAATCTAATACCTAACAAAGTGAGAATTTAATGAGAACCAAGACAAAGTTCCTAGCCTAATGCTCAAAATATGTTGGGGGCTAAGAATATTTCCAATACATGATGTTTTGTTGAAAACTCCTAACTCACTGGAGTATAAACAAAACTTTTAACTTTTTCTCTGGAAATTATCTTCCCTCAGTATTTCTCAACAACTGAAATTGCTTATTAATCATTCTGCTTAATGAGATAGTACCTCGTCACCTAACATGTTACGTATTTACCTTTTTAAATTTGATGGTAACCTCCAAAACATTGAAATTTTCACCTTCTTCCTGTTAGTTCACTGCTGTTTTCTTTTTCCTTCCACTTTAGCTTTCATGGTTCATAACTTTAAGATATCTTTTGCATATTCCCTAAACTTTTGCCCCTCTGTATTTATTTCTCTGTATCCATCTGGCAAAGCTGTAAACTTGAAAGAACCAACAATCTTTTTTCTCTGGCCTGCACACAGGTGGCAAAAAAGTGCTTGGATAAAATCTACACTAAGGCAGACGAGAACCCCTCTAAATTTATTATTAGCAGCCTGAAATAAGGTGGTCAAATTCCCCAACAAATCTATCACTTTCCCTCCAGGGCTTGACAGCCCATCCTCTACCACAAATATTTCAGGCATTCCCTATTGTCTTCAAACCACCAGCTCCTAGTATCCTTAGCATTTGACTTCACCTCCAATGTCAGGAAGGAAAGAAGGAAGGAAGGAAGAGAGGGAGGGAGGGAGGAAGGAAGGAAGAGAAAGGAAATCTCTCAGACATAAGCTATTTCATCTGTCTGCCTTCACACCTGTACATTCACCTCCATGTATAATCAATTCCCTCCTTCCCTTTCATTATGAGAGATGGGATACCTTTTCCACCTAAGGAGAAATCACTCAGAGTGAGGTGTGAAGACACTATGACCCCTCACTCTTTCTTAAAACATGCTTTTCCCATAGAGTCTCTGACACCACAATAATCATTCCCCCCCTCTTTTGCATTTCTCCTTCACAAACTACTTCTGTCTCACAGTCGGCCTCTAACATTTGGAAGGTCTTAGATTTCCCCTTCTCGCATTCAACTCTCTTGCTAGGCAATTTCTTAACCAGTTGAGTGACAAAGCCATGCAACCTCACTCTTGAAATGCACTTCACATGTCTCAGGTTTGCTCCACCCCTACTGCGCCCGCTCCAGTTTAAGCTGCCGCTGAGCTTCGACTGATCTACTGAGAGGGCCTCCTCGGTGATTTCTGAGCAACCTCTATTGGTTCTTTCTAATCAGTTCCCACACGGCAAGTCAGTGTGTTCTTTTGAAAACTCAGATTTCCTCATGTCATTTGAACACTAAAAACCTTGTTATGGCTTCACGTACAGGGGCTGTTAATTATCCCCCAGAACTCATTCATTAACAACAGAGCCCTCTCCAAGTTACAAGTAAGATTTAATAGCACAGCTGGCTGCCCAACTAGAAACTATATTTCCCAGTCTCCTTGGTAGGTGAAGGTGGCCTTGGTGTGAGCAAAAGTGGTATGTGTGGCTTCCTGTTCCCTCACAGGAAGCTTCCTGCCCTCCACTTCCTGTTCGCCCTTCCTGGAGAGGAGTTGCCTTGGACTCAGGGGTGAGACCGTTTGTGAAAAATGGCAGAACCGCTCCACCACTTTAGATTGCTCACCTCTGTCCTGTTACAGGAAAGGAAAAGGGAGTGCAGCAGAAAAATCTACACACCCAGAGTGTGTTATTTTCTTAGTCAAGCCGCTTATTCAAGCAGCTTAGGCTATTCCCTAACTAATACTTTTACCGTTTCATTAGAGTAAAAAGCAAAATTTTTAATGTGGCTTCAAAGGTCCTAGGTAATCTGCCTGGCTTCTGCCTACCTGCTAGTTTCCTTTTCCACTTCTCTTCTTCCTATTCCCTACGTCCCAACCTCTTGGACTTCTCACGGTTTCTCCAAAGATGCTGTGGATCCTTCCTGCCCAAGGCCCTCACACCTTTTATTTGCTCTGTTAGGAATGTTTTCCCTTCTACTACACCTCACCTTATCTTATTAATAACTATTTCTCCTTCAGATTTTAACCCAGTCATTCATCTTAGGCAATTGATGCCCCACCTTCACCACCATCACAACACCAAAGAGTTTAGTTTGTTCCACTGTTAAATGGTCCAATACCACTCTAGTCTTGTCTTTTTTGTTGTTGTAGTGAAATTCTTTACATTCAAAAATATAATATATATAATATATGTAATGTGAAAATATTATTACAAATCCTCATACAAGAAAATAGAATTTTACTAATACCATTTAGACAGGCACACAGTGGCCCAGCTAGAGACTTTATATTCTTGTCTCTTAGTAGGTAGCCGTAGTCATGTGAGTATGCATGATTTTACAGCATACAGATTTTCTTAAACAGTATGTTATTTAGTTTGCATGCATGTGAATATTATAAAAATGTTGCCATGTTGCCTTTGCCTTCTACTTCTTGCCTTGGTACTCAAATACTATGTTTTTGAAATATTTCTATGCTAATATTCCATTCATTTTCCATTTATTGCCACCCGAGTCTAGTTTAATGGAAATTGTAATATCCTATGTCATGACTATACCACAATTTATGCATTCTTTTGTTTATGGACAGTTACCTAGTTTCTACTCTCACATGAAGACACAGGTTATATTACAAATGTGTCTATACAGTATTTATATGTTTGTGTATATGTATCCATTACATGGACAATTAGCCAGTTTTTAGTTTCACATGAAGACACAGGTATATACATGAAGACACAGGTATATTACATATATGTATATACTATATTTATGTGTTTGTGTTTATGTGCACATTACAAATATTGCTGTCATAAATATTTTGTACCTATATATTTTTTTAATGAATTATTCTCTACTTGTAATTTTTTTTTTAGTTAGGAGCTACCAAGCCAGGACCACTTTAACTTCTTTCCTCCGCTTGGAAGATTTTAGATTGCTAAGTGGAATGATTTTCAACACCAATCTTGCATAAGGGTTAAATTGTGACTAAAATTTTATAAGGAAAACTTTTTTTTCTTCCATTTAGAGCCAAGACCAAGACAGATACAGTTCTTTGATATTTCCCTTTGAGGAGCTTTCTTTAAGACTATAAAACTGCTGTTGTTTGTCTTAGAATATCTCAGCTATTTATTAGATTACTCATTGAGAAGGCGATTGGCTTATTGACCATCATAAATCTCTAATCTGGCTCATTTCGTAGTTAGCTTTGCAATTCCACCTGGCATTTTGTTACTGACTGATGCTGCATAAGCAGCTGCCAGCCATTCCTACCACACTCTGCAGACATCCCTTAAAACTCTGGCTGTTTTCACATTTGAATATATTTACAATTACTCTCTGATGGATTAATAATTACATTTTCAGATGCAATAAAATGAAATGTGCTTTGTTCAGCCATGAGTTTTCAACAATGTGCCCTTTTGATGTTTTACTTTGTGTTCCTAATCTGTTTTTAGGGATTCAAGTCTCTAGTAACTGTAGTAACATATCATATTTTATTTTAAACATGCTTTCAAAGTAAATCAAAAGGTGAATAAATTTTTTAAAAAACATGTTACATCAGATTAGACTTTGGCAGTAAATAAAACATCTTATTTTCTGGCCATTAAAAGCATTCCAGGGTGGAGTGAGAATGAGGAATGATTAAATTCCTTGAAAGACTTGTAGGCCAAGCTCAGAGGGACAAGAACAATGATACAAATTAGTCTGTGTGACAACACATACTGCCTTCACTTACTGGCTCCACTCCTTACTAGCTTGTGCCATCATATGACATACTAGACCTTTCAGTTCTCTCTGTAAATTGGGGATGATAATTACCTCATTGGTATTTATAAGGGTTAATTGAAACAATAAATACTGAGGATCTAGAGCAGGGCCAAGCGCACAGTAGCCACTGATAATAATGAAAGGTTTTCCCCAAGGTAGCAGCTAAACCAAATCATTTTTATGAAGGAGAGGAATCAAAGAGCCTTCATCATAGTATAGAGATTTGATGATGAATCTTAGATAAGGAATAGTTTTTAATTTTTATATTTTACAATCATTGTAATAGATAGCAATTTATTTAGGATTAAATTATATATGACCAATTGAACAAATAAACACTAAATGCTTCTTAATGTCATATACTTGGCTTGTTTATTTATCTTGGACAATAACCCTTTGGGAAAAAAATAACAGATCCCTACCTAATCTTACTTAAATAGAGTCCAGGTGACATAAATATTTAATTGTTAAAAAATTAGTAAAGACATAAAGATGATGGAAGAGGGCATGTATATATTTTTAAAAAATAATTTTTGAGCAAAGACAGTTTGGTTATGCAGGACATAATGTCTAGAAACTAAAATGGATAGATTGATAAATCTGACAACATAAAAATTTAAAAATTTTATACTGCATAAATTAACTCTAAAGTCAAGTAACAAAATGAGAACATTGTTGGCAGCATATGTAATAAGAAAGTGGGAATTAGTAACAGAGTGCTTATTAATCAACAGAAAAATACCTACTTCAAAATTGGCAAAAATATAAATAGACTTCATAAAAATAAATTCAAATAGACGATAAGTATTTAAATGAATGTTCATCCACACTCATAGTTTTGAAAATACAAATTCAAACTTTGGCATTTTTAAACTTTCAAAATGTTAGGTACAAGGGACCCATGGACAAGGGCGATGGGGTGAGGATTGCCTTTGGGAGCGGGGGTTGGATGGGGCATGGGAAAGCAATGATGGGGGGAACGGGGACAGATGTAACTGAACAACAATGAAAAAACTTTAAAAATTTTAGGCAGTACTCATTTTGTATTTCATTGATAGGTGTGTAGTAAAGCAAGCACATCTATTCACTCTTGCTGGGAATGTGAATTGCTAGAATGAAATTTGGAATACATATGCCAAAATTTAAAATGTACGTACTCACTAGTAGTCATTTATCTGATGAGTATGCTGGCACACCAATGGAAAACTCTATGTGTTTTAAGAATTTTTACTGCAGAATTAGCTACCCAGTTTTTTTCTTTTTAAATCCTGGGTAAATCTAAATGTGTATGACAGACAAATAGTAAAATGAATAAGACAAGCTATATCCTTAATACGGTGTGCACTTAGCTATTAAAAAGCATGTGAAAAGAACTACAACATGCATATTTGGAATGATTGACAAGTTATTATAATGTGAAAAGTAACACATCAACACATTTTTTATAAACTCCCATTTATGCAAAAAATATGTAAATGTAGCTATAAGATATATGTTAGACAGTTTTCTGGAAACAAAGGAAAACATTGGGAGTAGAATTCAGGATGTGAGTTAGGAGTAACAGGAAAGAAATAGTAAGATTTTTTAATTTACTAATAGTTTTTGAAATGCTTGAAAGTTTCTCTATGCTCATCCATGTTTTACTTTAATTTTTACTCTAACTGTTAATATAATAATTAAAATATGTACATTTTAAATGCCTGAAAGTAAATTAAATGTTAGTAGAAGTCAGCCAATAATTTCAAGTGTTGAAAACCATGTGCTCTTGAGAGGGAACTGTCCAAACTTGACTTTCTTGAGAGGAAATGATGCATTTATTGGTGCCTAATGAATTTTATCTTCCCTTAGACAAAGCCAAAGGAAGATCAAGAGCAGGGACCCACTTTGACTCAGCCCGGAGACGGAGTCGAGCGGTCCTTTATCACATCTCTGGGCACCTGCAAAGAAGAGAAAAGAACAAATTGAAAATAAATAATGTAGGTGGATATGTATATACTCTCTGAATGCTGGAGTTTCCACTGGTGGCAACTAAAGAAAGGCTCCATTTACTCGTTGGCTTTCCTAGATGTTTTTTCTACTTTGGCGTGTGCTTTCCTATAAAGAATGAACTGGGAAAGGTCAGCAGTCATGAGGCATTTCTGTAATAAAAGTGCTTAATCATAGTGTTATCACAGCACAGAGATTAGAATATTATTGCAGTCAGTACAACATGGTATTAGGGAAGCTGCAAATGGGGAGATCCTGGCTGTATTTTTACGGACAAGATGATGCAGCAAGCCATATTACACATTCATAGTATGTTGGTTAAAATTCCTCAAATTTAATTTTAGTGCCATCGACTTTGCACTTTATCTAATTTCATTTAATGCTTTTATCCAGGGGGACCATGAACAAATCAAAGTCATTACTCCACTTAAAAAATTACATTTTATACAAAACACAGTTGGAAATTTCACACAGTGGAACATTGAATTTGAAATTACATGCTATACATTATATAATTTTGCAAAAAGTTGCACTCTTAGTAAATGACAGTAGAGCTACTTTCTGAAACCTGGTGCTTATCTGTCGAAAGCCACAACAAAGAACTACCTGCGAAAGGTGATTCTATAGAGTTTTACGTGACACATAGCCACCAGGATTTCACACTTAAGCTCATAATTTGTTCCTAGCACTAAGAGGCTTCACTGAGAAACCCAGAACTATGTCTGTTTAGTTGCAGATATTCGAAGATAATTTTTCAAATGATGGTAATGTCATTGATTTGCACTGTGGAGTCCCCAGAACACACAACCTTTGGGGTGTGAGTGTGACTCTGAGTGGCAGATAAAAATACTAAGGGCCTAACTTGCCCATGGCATTAGAAAAAGTCACGTCAAACAACCAGAGGTATTTGGGAATCGATGTAAGTAAGATCCAGAAGTTCTGGGACTTAGGGACACAAGGATTCTTTGACATCTTACATTTTACATGGGAAGCTCGAGACTATCTAATTTGACATACAAATGCCTTGCTAAAATAGTCACGCATCAGACACACAAAGTATCTGCTTTTCTGAGCGTATTCAACAAAGAAAGATGCATTTGCCCAGGTGTCGAGAGAGATCTGACACCAAAGTGCTACAGACCTGGTTCTGCATTGATGTGATTCCCTCTGCAAACCAGAACAAGCTGTTTTGATCCATTCGTGCTCCAGGACCATCAGCCTTGCTGGTGCCGACCTGCCATGCACCACAGTTGAGAGTCAAGCATTGTTTATTTTGTCTTGACTTAACATAAGGATTTTCTAGGGATATGATGTGTGCCTCAGTATCATGTGGATTTCCTGAGAGTCCACAGATACACTTGAAATAGGGCACCTGACTTGAGCTATGGATCCTTCCATGGGTTCCTATTTACATCTCCCGTCAGTTACCAAGTCTGCCCTAGAGACAGTAAACAAGTTCTAGGAAGAAACAAAGGTAGCCATGTCTGGGTTTGATTCTATGCAAGTCAACCAGCAAAGCACCTAAACAAATATTAGCCAGAGACTCTGCACTGCTAAAGCCAACACTATCTTCCAGCCTTTAGCTGAAAATCACTTGAACATAGCAAGTATTATTGAGCTTCAAAATGCATTTGCTGAACATGCCATTTTCTCCTTTAAAGTCAACAAAGTACAGAGCAGTACTTTAAAATCTCATTTAAAAAATTCATAATTCCCACTACTTAGCTTATTTGCTAAATTGCCATTCATTTAAGAAGTACAAACATCAAGGTGGATCATTAAAATAACACATAGTAATTAAGGACATCTAATTCACACAGTGAGCTAACAATTCAGATAACTCTTACTTCTGGAAGTGAAGTATGGAATCAGGAATGACCCTGTTCTCCATCTCCTTCCAAAGAGAACAGGGCAGGATGGCTAAAAGACAGCAGGAAGAGAGAAGGAAGAAGAGGAAAATGTGACCTGGACAGTTTATTAGCTAAACAATCAACCTTTGGGAAATCTGGCTATATTAACATTCATGCATACAAAAAAAGACTTC
Organism: Mormoops blainvillei; assembly: GCA_004026545.1. Lineage (NCBI taxonomy): Eukaryota > Metazoa > Chordata > Mammalia > Chiroptera > Mormoopidae > Mormoops > Mormoops blainvillei. The sequence goes on along the minus strand of PVJD01001876.1, from coordinate 43,406 downwards.
TTAATATTTTTGTAGCCCTCTACTATTTAAAAATTCCTTTTACATATAATACATCATATTCTTTTATTCTTACGACCAGCCAGTACCAGATGGAGTTTTTATTAGTAATATTTGAATGATGGAAAAGAACAGCTTACTCCAGATCTCCAAGGTAGAAGCAGTGGATGTGGGACCCCGCTGGGAATCCTCTGACTCAAAGATACGGGGGTTCTGCCCCTACCTCACTGCCTCTCCGATGCAGTTCTGTGGACTAGGAGTATGTGCTTCAACCACAGACAAAGGAACTCAGCAGGCCACTAGCAAGGTTTCATCCCAGTCAGGATGCAACACCCTTTAGCCAAGGCTCTTACGTTGCCTGGGGCATCTTTGGAAAAGGGGTTTAATTTATGCTTTCCTTGATTTGTTACTCTAGTAAATGACAATGGGAGATGCAAGTATCTCTAACACAAAGAAAGGTAAAGATCACATGTGTGCCCTGGGAGCTTAAAAAGGGAGTGCTTTAAATGTTTGAATATTACCAGCAGGGCATGGCTAGTCATCACCAAGGCATACACTCCATTAGATTTACCCTGTGTGGCGACTGTAGAAATATTTTCTTACCTGTTTGCTCATTCAGAAGTTAGTTTCAAAGAAATGCTGCAAAAATAGTTTTAGAAACAGTTACCTTAATTAGATGTTAGCTTTAACCATTGTGTTTCAATAATTTATATTGAGAGTAGAGGTTACATAGCTAAAACATCATTGGCACAAAAGAGTATGCTTCAAAATGAATAAGTAATATATATCTAAAATTGAGAATAGTTGGTTATATTATTCTTTAGGTAAACTCCCTGTGTTTCAGGGTTATAAAGTGTTTTCTCCTTACTTGCTAAAAGCATACTTTACAATTATAAGAAATTTTCCTCCATTCAAAGAGTTTTTGATAAAACTTTACAAATACAAGAGTGGGAGGAAAGAAGTATCTATTTTTTTCACTCAGGTGATTTTGTCAAGATGGATGCAGGGTTTGTGTGTAAAGCCTTTCAGAATTTAAATCTAATCTGAGATGTGTTAGAGTCTCCATATCTTTTAAAATAATTTTAGATAATACATTTTAAGTAGCCTATAAAAATGAAATAGTGTGATTTGTTTTGTGATTTGTGAATATAACTAATATCTCACTGACCTTCTGCATCAGCATATATTCAACACAATCCAAAGAAAATACTTCTTGACTTTTCATGGCCTTCACTGCTAGAGTGGGCTTCTCCCTCGAACAAGGTAAACTTTTATTTCTGTAGCACTGTAGGAAAAGAATTCTTCAGATAGAAATCAGGGTATTCCCCCATGGTTTCTGGTGATGCCTTATTGTATAAATATTTTTAAAAGGAATTATGTTAGAATGCATCATGTCCTATTACAAATAGAAGTGCTTATCAATCTTGAGGGGACTAATATGTACGGACCCTAACTTTCTCCTGTGCGCCAACCTAAGTTTTGATAAGAAGACCAATAGTTGTATTTCTTCTCTTCTCAGCTCTATGCCAAAATCTATCTTTGGAACCTGTTTCTGGAAGCTTAGAGAATGAGGCAGAGGAGGAAGGTCAAGTATCAGAGAATTAAATGGACTGTAGATGCAGCGGCAGATAGGCATCAAAGAACAGCCCGAAAGTAGTGAAGCAGTTTCTCACCACAAAACCCTCACATTATGAGGTTCCTGTGTGGGTTAAGTAAGAATATTAACAGGAAGTAACATGTGTTAGGAATGCTTACCAAAAAAAGATGCAAGGTAAGGGGTGCCTTAATATTAAGGTAGCAGAAATATTTGGTTACTGATAGTCACTGCTAAAGAGCTAAGTGGTCCTGATTGCTCTAAACTTTTCTTGAGTCCTCAAGTCTTTCAGGAATCCCTGAAATAAGAAGACACATTGTGACCTACAAGTAACTTGTATTCCAGAATTTTTAATTGTTCTGTTCATTCAATTTAACTTTGAAATTGAAGTATCCATTCCCTGTCTTGTACTTCTCATTAATTGAGGTCAAAGCAAGGTCTGCAAGTATCTGGTCTTAGGTTTGTCAAATTTCCACACCTGCTATTGTTGGGCCTCCATTTGTCACATAGCAATAACGAGAGTTGCTCATTAATTTCGACTGCTTTCAGAGTGAAGTGCTTTTGCAGTTATAAAAACTCCAGCTATTCTTCTGCATTTAATCAGCTGCCATATATACTCTGGTTTCTCTTCAGAGCAAATAAATCTGTCACCTTTTAATCAGCTGCCCTTCTTTTACCATGACTTGAATAGCAACTCTTAAGCGACTGTTTCTCACTTTGCCACCTTAAACAGAGCTAGCTAGTGTCAGAACAAATCCATGTCAATCTAGGTTATGAGCTTTGGATTCCCAACTTGAAACTTCATGAAGAACCACAGTTCAAAAATGCAGGTAGTTAGCATAACTGGGTTATATTTTGAAACAAATGGAAACAGATTTTTTTAAAGATTGTATTTATTTATTTTTAGAGAGAAGGAAGCGAGAAAGGGAAACGTCAATGTGTGATTGCCTCTCGTGCACCCCCTACTGGGGGCCTGGCCCGCAACCCAGGCAGGCGCCCTAACTAAAAATCGAACCGGTGACCCTTTGGTTTGCTGCCTGGCCCTCAGTCTGCTGAGCCACACCAGCCAGGGCTGGAAACAGATTTTTAAAAAACAGTGTTGATCATATATCTTTATCTAGGGAAAAATGGTACCTTTGTTGTCATTAGAAGAATTTCATGTCAAATATATTCTTTAGATAATGATTCTCATCTCAGGATTATAAGTATATGGAATTTTCCCATGACAATAGGAATATAAATGTATTTTTGTGTTTAGAATGTGTGTAGGATTATATTTGCTACTGTGAAAGTCTTTAGGTGACATTTGATGTTCTTTTTATTTTTAATGAACAAAACCTAGATTGTTCAGTTAAGATTCATGACTAAGCTCTGCATATTTCCATTACTTTTAACAAAGATCTCTGCTCAACCTTCGTATATACATCTCTAGTTTTTGCCTCACCAACTTCTAAAAAGTCACTTGTAAGACCTGCTGACATTGTATGTGTAAATGATTCTCCTTACAGAAGTGGGTTTAAGGTGTCACGATCCTTGTTTCTAACGTTGTATCTCTCTTCTCTTCTTTTTGTCTTTATCCACAGAATGTTTTTGTAGATAAACCAGCATTTCCAGAGTATAAAGTTTCAGATGCAAAAAAGTCCAAATTCATACTTTTGCATTTTAGCACTTTCAAAGCTGGCTGGGACTGGCTTATTCTGTTGGCGACGTTTTATGTTGCTGTGACCGTACCTTACAACGTTTGCTTTATCGGCAACGATGACCTGTCCACGACTCGGAGCACAACAGTCAGTGACATTGCGGTGGAGATTCTCTTTATTATAGGTAAGAACCAACGGCTGCTTTCCTAGGAGATTTGCATAGGGGAAGTAAGTGTGTTCCAGATTTTTCTGACACAAATTTAAACTAAGAATAATTTGCATGGGCAGGACTTAGCCTGTGATGCAAATTTTGGAGATGCACATACCTAGTTGCTGCCTGAATATTGCCTCTTCCAACTTTCTCTTTGTTCCTTTATTTCAAAGGAACCTAAACTCATGTTTTGTGTTTCCATCCTTATTTTGTCAAAAAAGGGGCTAAAAAAAGATTTAATGCCTGTTGTGTTTGTACTCTCCCACCCATCATGACCTTCACTGTGTAGAGTCAGAGGCGGGGCTTGGCAGGAATCCGTGAGTGGTGTCCTGACAAAGATCCAGTCCTGGACACGGCTCTCCAGAGCCTTTTTGACGTGGTGGTGGTGGTTGCCATAAGAGACCTGGTTGTAGAACAGAAAGATTACATAAGCATTCCAATAAATCAGGAAGAGCAGTGAGTATCTGATTTTAACTAAAAAGGCCCCCAGGGACATTTGCTAAGAGTATTTATCTCTGGTGTATTAGGAACCTCAGGTAAAACTGCATCTCTTCACTGTTGGAAGCCTTTTCCTGTATTCCTGTCCCTTACTCTTGGTCTTGTGCAGACCAAAGCCTAACTCTTGCTTCCTCAGTCTAAGGCAAATTCAAGATCTCCTCTAAGGCCTGGCCTGACTCCCTGGGAGGTCCTTATACCTTCAGTTTATCCCATACCCACTTCCCTACCTGGTCATAGTGACATAAGGCAACATTCTCATTGTGAATATGAGAGAATGTTTTCAAACAGTTGGTGAACAAAGGAATGAGAAATGGATTTAAAAGTTCAAAGTAAAGAAAATATAAGTGAGGCAGATCAACACCTTGTTTCAATGGTGACGGTAGTCATTTTGTGGCACTGGTAAAGCTTTGGAAGAGTGGGTGCTCTGACTGAACGAGCACATGTTTGTTCTAAACAATTGCATATGATCTCAGTGTGGCTTTGGAATCACTATTAACATTGCATCTGCTGGACACGCCCCTCAGAGCTCTGTTGGTACCCCTGCCCCACCCCAAAAGTGGTGGCTATAGTATGTTTAGACCACTAGATGGCAATGTTGTCTAGTTGGGTGGCTTGGTAAGCCTACATATTCAAGGAAATTTATCTTTAATTTTTTTTTAACTTAATCTATTCGTTATTGGAAAGGCGTAACTGTAAAGGAGCATTAAATCACTGTTAAGTGGCAAATGACAACATTCTAGTTTGTAAAAGAATGTAAAATGAAAACTGTAGTCAGATTGGGTGTGTCCATCTACCAATCCATTGTGATTTTATATCCCTTTACTTTGCTAACCTTTGCTGTCTCCTTCCAGCCATCCATGACACCCACATAAATTAGCACTCTAAAAGGCTCCTTATAACCTAGTCACAGTTCTCAAGGACTTGAGAGGTTTAACATGTCTGTGTTAACATTTATGTTAACATTTTAACATGTCTGTGACCTCCCTAACAAATATTTCATATAATAATAATTATTACTATTATTTAAACCTTGGTCATAGGGACCAGTTTATATTATGAACTTTCTTTTCCACTATCCCTAGCTCTTAGATATTTGACATTCCAAGGGCTTAGAAGCCACTTTTGGTACTACGCGTTCATTGGCAGATGATGGTGTGTTTATACTCCGAACTGACACCAGTGAGAAAGATATATATATATATAAGTTGGTAGATGATATATCTCTTTTGGAGATTCACAGTGAACTTTATAGCATTATAAGTACTCTGAGAAACCCAATGGTAAAGTTACTTGTACCTCAGAACTCACTCTTTCCCAGGCTACTTAGTAACACTCTTTTGGGAAGACTGACTTAAAAGTATTCTTCCCTGATAGATTCACCATAAGGAACATCTGAATATAATTATGCTAGTCAAAAATAAATATGAATGATGAGCTTGAATCTCTCCTAACTATTCTCTGCCTCTTAAAATAAACTGTAAGCCATATTGGTTCTTTAGGATCAATAAGACACAAGGCTTATCTTTAAGTTCCAAAGTAGCTATAAAATTACTTTTAGTTTGAAAACCATCATGCATAACTTAACTGCTGATTCCAAGTATTACGGAAACTTAAAATGAGAAGTGACCTACTGGTGATTTATAGAATTCAATCTTTCTTACTTTATAAGTGGGAAACTGAACCCTAGTGATATACTCAATGTACCATAACTAACTGATGGCAGACTCAGGTCTCCTAGTTGTTAGAAAACGTTTCTTAAGAGTTTATAATCAATATAATTCCATTTTTTGAAAAATTCCACCCCACTTGCTTTCCTTTATTTAAAGCAATGAGGCAGAAAATGAGAGGAAAAAAGTGCCAACTTCTTTCTCTCTCTTCCATGACTGCAGACATGAAGAGCTTGAATCTCTGAAATCTCGGTGGTTAAAACCGTAGTATACCTCTAGGTCCAACAATCACCTCCCCCAATTCCTTGCTAAAAACCCAAAGAATCCAGTTTTGTGTAGACAGCACTATGCCCAGACAGACCCAGGGATTGAATTATGGGTATCCTAAGTCAGTAGCAGTTCCCTTCCCTTTAGCCAGCTCCAGGACTAAGGGTAAGTGTGTGGCCAATTCTGTCCAATAGGATATAAAGAGGTCATTGCTGAGGGTTTCCTGGAAATCATTTTTCCCCTGAGTAAAAAGAGAGAGACAGACAAGGGGAAAATATTTGTGTCCCTATTCCTTCTTTTTCCTTCGAATGCGTGGGTAGGAGGATGTGATGCGTGTAACCACTGCAGCCAACCGTAATCATGAGGCGGGACCTAGGAAAGAAGGTGTGGAGGGTAGAACGACAAGTTGAGGTGATGTAATAATGTTCCTATTATTGTCACCACTGGTAATTAGATACTGTGTTACTGATAGTTCTTGTATACCATTCTAAAAATACAAAAAAAAAAAAAAACCCAACCAAACAAACAAACAAAAACCCACTGTTGCATCTGTGACCCCTTGCACTGGGTCATTTCAGAGGTTTAAAGATATATGCTTTGCAAAGGAACAGAATGCTCTTTTTTCTTCCTTGTCATCCTACCCTGAGGCTGTCTAGGAAGTGCCCGCACATTCTTCTTCCCTGCTGTTACAACCACACAGGCTTGCACCACGAAGCTCTCACTCTGACTGACTTGGTCTCTCTGAGAACCCCTCAGAAAGCTCAAGGTAAAAGAAAATTTGGTGTGCAATTCTACTTCGTATTTGCTACATATACTGTAGTCACAAAAGGATGGTAGAGAGTTGTGTGAGATAAAGGGTAATCACACATTGCGTGGACCACCGTGTTCAGGCCTGAACGCCTAGCACCCTTACTCAATTTCCCACTAGCAAGGCTTCCCAATTATTGTGACAATTCCAAACAGCCCATATGTATCTGAAAGGGATTTGTCCCCGTTGTTATATTTTTAAGGTTATACTTTATGTTGATTTAGGTAGTTCTAGGTCACTGGTTCTCAGTGGAGTCAGTACCGCAACTAAAAAACAATTCAGAAACATGTAGGTTAGACTTTAACTCATTAAACAGCACTACCATCACTTGGTGTTTGTTTAGTGCTTTTAGGTCACAATTTACAAATGATTTTACCCCAGCCTGGGAACAGAATTCCTATAACTGCAATATTTCTTACAAGCCTATGTCTAAATTTTTGTCATTTCTGATTATTTTTTTCTTTCTCCTTTTGTCTGTAATGCTTTATTAATCAGCACTTTTATTCACTTTCATGTCACCACATTTTGCTATTTCAGAGTGTTTACTTCTTCATATCATTTAATTTTTATTATAACCTTGTGATACAATTACAGTGGGTGTATCTGTTCATACAAAGAAGGAAAAGGGGGAAAACAAGGAGCAATTTATACATGATCTAGCTAATTACTGACCAAGCTAGCACTATGGCCCTAAACCCATTTGTAAAATGGGCAAAAAATTAACAGTCTTGTGAGGATTTAATGAAGTAATTGTATCAAGAATAAGCTCACTCACTGTTCAATCAGTAATAATGAGTAATGTCAATAATGTTACCAAGCCCCTATCTCTTTGGTTTGTTTCAATATCCACTATTTTCAGAAAATCCTTAATTCACATGAAAATCCAGCTAATCATGGGAATAAGGTAGACCAGAACTTCCACATCCCTTAGCTTTCGGGAACACAGGTGTCTGGGGACTCATTTACCAGTTAAAGGAGCTGAGACTTTTACAGCTACTTCTACAGACATGGCTCGACATTCCTTTAGAAAAGCTGAGAGAAGATCTCTTCAACACATTTACCTAAGTCCTGCATTCTTTATGTGCAGTACTTTGGGATCTGGTGTGCATTTAATGATCCCAGGCAATGTTATAGGCAATTATTCCAGTGTCTTCTCCCATCCAATCTTCCATCACAACTTCTAGGAACAACGACATAAGCTGATCTGCATTTCATCGTCTCCTCTTTTCTTCCCAGCTCTGATGAGGCCTGAAAGGCACACGCTGGGCTTCCAGTAACACAGTCTGAAAGGAAACCATTAGCTAAAGTCTCAATCACTAGCTTCAGAATAACTGACTTGTGTCTATTCAACTGCTTCACAATTTTCTTGAATCTGTGTTCAGTTTCTAATAGTATTTTTAAGTACATGTTTTTTTTGGTAAAGACAGCCCTCAATCCTCTCTTCATTGTGCCCAATATCTGTAAATATGTCTTTTCCCACTTAACATTGAACAGAGGAGTAATCTGCTTATACTATTCAACTCCAGTTTGAAAACTCTCCAGCAGAAATTCAAGGCTCAAAACAAGTTCTTTCATTCTCTCAGCATTCCTTTTCTGCTAGGGTGAAATATATAAATCTCAGTGGACTCTGAAAGAGTATAGACATTTTATTGCTATTTTATTATACAAGCAAACCCCAACTTACAGTCATTTTCCTGAGAAGTGCTAAGACATATTATTTTCCCCCTTTAGTTAAATGACTAAAATTAAAGATAAAGACTTGGATACTGTACAGACAGATTTGTAACAATAAATAAAGTTAAAATTTTATGATTAAGAGGGAATTAAAATAAATTTTACTGTCGAACAATTTGGGCATTCTGGTATTCCCGGACTAAGATTTAGAAGCTTTGATTGGTTAGCATTTGTTTATCTGTGAGTTTGAGTCCTTCCTTCCCTCTCTTTTGTTTCTCATTCTCACTCTTTTTCTTTTTTTTCCTTTCTCTCATGTAATCACAGTCTCCCTCCTACTCTTTCTCTGCCTTTCAAACATAGGATAACAATGAAAGTCCACACATAACACCCCTTATCTGTACACCTGCACCCCTATCAGTGAACACCAATCTTGGAATGAGTAATAAGGAATAATTTGTAGCCATAGTTCACATTTGACCTTTGTTCCATGTGCCATTTTTCACCCAACTATGAGAGTATTCCCAGTACCTACATTCCCAGAAAATACATTTGGAGTATCAAATAAATTGAATGTCTTGTACTGAACGTTAACCATTGACTAGAAATGAATCACTGCCCACTTGGCTACTGACCAGCTATTTTCTGCTGAATAAATCTAAACCTGAGGAAGAGGATAACTAGAATAAATAAACAAACAAACAAACAAAAAAAACCCAGGAAATTACCCTGCCACTTCAGAATTCCAGAGAAGTGTCACATATCCAGTGTCTTAACTCAAAATGAAGATTTTGTATGTCAAGAATGCCTTAGGGATGAGGGTGGGGGTGAGTGCATTGAAAAGGAAGGTAGAATTTTCATTATTGTTACTAAGGGCTCCCAAATAAGTTACCTTAAAAGCATCCAGCTAAGCACTTGAGCAAAGATTAGAATTGCATTTATTTTGCAAATAAACTATCAGTTTAATTATTGCTTCTTTAGGCTTCTCAGAATTCCTCATGGGAGGATGAAGTGCTATGATAAGTGAGCTATTGAATGGATATCCAGGATATGTGACCGTTGTATTTTTCTCAGCCATGTGAAACTGCAAAGCATAGTTTTCATTTCATTGGTTCAAAAATAGCAATTAACAGTTTCCTTAGGCTACAGTGATGGGTTTATGTTTGATTATAAAGAGTACTTTGTTCACCATCATTTCCTATTAGACAGACAAGTAGATTTTTTAGAAATATTCCCACTATTCTTTGCTATGAACAAAATCACTAAAAGGCAATGTTCTAACAAAGCAACAAATTACATTCTCGAGGCATTTTCTTTTGAATAGCTTAATCTCTCTCCTGTCAATATACCATGCTAATTATGTAAGGATTAACATAGAAACACGGGACAGAAACAATGGCCTCCAACCACACCCACCTCAACACAGCCACTGCCTCCATGGGACCCCTTCCTGGCATCATTTCCTCTGTTTCTCTCCATGTGGTTGTGACCACGGCCTATGCAAATATAGGTCTCTTTTTATTTACATAACATTTTTATTTAAGTATTTCTATATAAAATACTGAAAGTAAAACACTTATATTTTATATAAGTATTTCATAAATATTTATAGACATTTAATATTTGCATAATACCCCACCATTTTAAGTGAGCTATTCTATTTACTTAACCATCTCTTCATACATACTTAAGGTGATTTTTTCCACTTAAATAAAAAATACTAAGGAACATTTCTGTGAAAAATACATTTATTCACTAACACAGCACATATATAGTTAACACTCATTGTTTGCCTTGCACTGTTTTAAAAATAGAACAGTGAAACAAATAGAGACACTTGCCCTTATAGGATTTATAATCCAGTAGGAGATAAACAGGAAACCAAACAAATAGGTAAAATAAATAGCATGTTAGATAGTGGTGAGTTGCTTGGAGAAAATAAAGCAGAGAAGGGGAAAGGAATGGGCTGCAATGGGAAGCTAATGGAGAACATGACATTTAAATAAAAAAAGAGAGGGAGCGAGGAGATAATCAACTGCATGTCTTGATGAAGAACATTCTAGAAAAAGAGGACATCATATACAAAGGACCCTACTCCTACATTTAAAATTAATTTAAGGAGTGGAATTACTGGGCCAAAGAATGTTAATATATAGAGCTTAAACATTTTCAGAGTGTTGTTTTATAATCACATTATTCTTAGAGCATCTATTGGTCAATAATGTTCTGGTTGGAAAGCAATTTGTTCAAGCTACTATTTTTCATATTAATGGCTATGGGGAGAAGTTCTAGGTTCATGTTGTTTTTGAAGTTTTTTAATGCTATAAGGCACTTTATTTAATGGAGTAATTCAGATAAAATAATGTTATCAACATTGTATTACTGTTATTTATTCTTATTTTTTCCCTTAGCAGATAAGATATACATGGAAAATCAAGTTGTATTTGCTTGACGGACACAAAACTTATTTCACAATGTACCTGAATTCAGTGTGTTTAAATATGAAACATTTGTGAGACGGCAAATTTGGAGGAAAATTGCCTTAGCTGCCCTGAGACTTACATATTACTGTAAATAGACTATGGAAAGGAGCACGTACTTATAAAATATGAAATAGTGCTTGTTTTCAACAAGACAATGAAATTAAGAATGGAATATTACTAAATTTAGAAACCCAGAAGAAAATTGTGAGCTCTTGATTTAGAAACATATTGCACAGTAATGAGATTTTTTTTTCCATTTTCCTCTTAGCAAACATGAACTCTGCTATGTCATTCTCTCCTGTTCCCAATTTTTCAAGTATATTTTCCTGCAGTATATAAAAATATCATATTCTGTAAGTAAACATTGCATTATTTATGTGGTTTATATTTCCAATTTAGCATTCGCCATTGGAATAATATCCTCTCCCAATTACTCTGATAGTTTAAAAATAAATAAATACATGAGTAATTTTTAAAACCAAGAATATACTGAATATATTGAAAAGTTGTTTAAATATTTTAGGTAACAAAATATTTTATGGTCACCTGCTCATAGATGTTACTCATTATGTATTATTCAGTTTATTAAGTCTTTGTAAAGATCAGTATAATGTCACCCAAGTGATTGCACATGGCAGGCAGTTCCCCACCATAGCATAGAAGACCCTTCGTGACCTTATCTCTATCCTTTTATTTATCACCAGTTGCTTCTCCTTTCTGTGGCTCCAGCCATGCCAGGTCACTGGCAGTTCAGCTGTATCATTCCTTATATTCTTTGTGTTTTCAAATCCTCTGTGTTTTCTACTCTCACAAAAAAATAGCAAGACATTTCTTTACCCCATCAAGTTCTTCTTATTCTTAAAGTACGACCTTGGACTTCTTCTACAAAGTCTTCATTTCAACTCTTCTTATCCCTGTCACCATGAGTCTGGGTTCGACTTCTCTCAAGCACTATTTAAGTGGTTTCCCTCCCCCATTCTTCAACCCTATATCATAATTGCCTATTTATCTCTCCACGTGCACATGCTATAAATAAACTATAAGCTCCCAGAGGACCTGAACTGGATAATAGAGTTTTATCTAGTTCCTTAGGATAATACAGTTTCTGACCTGTAGTAGACAGGAAACTAATGTTTACCTACTACCATAGTCCAGATAAACAAAATATGAAATGTAGCTCATTGGGATGAACAATGGCCTTATTTCCAAAGGCACTCCTGCATGTTCTTTGCACATGGTCCCACAGGGGACTTCTCTTTATTTTTAATTGGTGTATCCCACTTTAGAGTTATTAATCCTCGACAAATCATGTACCACTAAGCGAATGACAGCAGTTTGGGAAACCCCACAGGTTTTGGTGCCTCGTCCAGACCCTTGCAAACACACCAAGAGCATGTCAAGGCCTCCCAAATGGGACACTGGGATGATGGTAGAATGAGTCTAGCAACTCTGAAAGCTAGGCATTGGTATGCCATTCCTCTCTGAATGACAGCCCTAGAAGAAAGACTGTGGACGTGCAAATAAGCAAGGAGATGCCATCACCTCAACTCAGCTGGACCTCCTGACTACAAGGAAATTGAAAATCTTTCTTCTCGGTTAACTAATGAGAATAATTTAAAGGCAGTCCTGATATAAACCTGATACCCTGCTCTGGGAGGTGTAAAGCATGCTGAAGAAACTGTAGGCATTCTCCCAGTGTTTGAAAAGCTTGGCTAATAATTGGGGAAATTTGCTTAGGCATGCAGAACTCCCAGCAGGTAGTAAGAGAGCAGATACAGCCTTGCCTCAAGTGGTGGAGTGTGATTCCATGACTGCAGGAAAGACATCTGTGGTGTATTTTGAAATGCATGTAGAACTGGTCCATAGTCATCATGGAATGTGAAGGTGTGGCCAGAGAAGAAAACCTCATAGGAAAGTGGGACGAGAAACCACGAGGGCTGAGCACCTGGAAAGAGGATGAGCTTACCGAAGTAGAAACAAACAATCAATAAGCTATGGCTGTGATTATTCACCCATTCATAATTCTACAGAAGCCCAGCCTGAAAGGGAAAATGAAGTTCATGGCTGAAATGCAATGTTTAAAGAAAACTAATACCAACAGGGCCCCTGGGGAGAGGTCACACTAATAGAAGCAGAGTTTAGCCTAAAGACGCTGGATTCCTGGTGTCTGGTGTATAGAAACTGTATAGTAAATTTGTGTTGAATGTTTTGAAAGTGAATGTGCCTGGGAATTGACTATAATAGAAAAGAAGACTATGAATGGCTTGGACTGAATAAGATATTGGCCTGGATAAAACAGATGGGTTTACTGAGAAAAATGCAAGATGTTACGTCTGATTTTGAAAATTACTGGTACTTTATTTCTACAGAGAACTTTAGAGTTTGTAAAGTATATTTATTTACATTATCTCATTTGAAACAACAATCCTTTGAGGAGACTGAAGTTGCAAAGACCTGCTTCCCGTTTTCCCTCTCTCACAATATTTTTAAAGCTGATCCGACATAATATAGTATAATTAGAACTAAGTTTGATGGTAATATTCATCCCAGTTTAATAAAGAAACTGAAGCTCAAAGAGGTCAAATCACTTTTAAAAATAAAGGAAATATGTAGGGAAATGAGGAGTAAACTTATATTTTAAGCAATGGTTTCAAATATTTTTAATTTATTATTTCATTTAATGATTATAAAGAGGCCGCAGAAGGGGTTTCCAATCACCCGTAGCCTCTTGTTTGTCAAATGGTGCTTGTCCATCTTTTTCTGACTGGCTCTCTTTCCATATTTGATACTAGTGATACCCTCCTCTCTCCCACGGGCTTCCATCGCAAACTGTGTTTTTCTGGCTTTCTTTCTTGTTCCTGGATGTTTCTATTCAGCCTCCTTCATGAGCTCTCTCCTTTTTACTGTATTTTAAATTTCACTACTCCCTGAGTTTTATCCTTGGCTATTTCCTTTCTCATCTATCTCATCTCCTATTATTTCAGTGTTGATGGTTTCCAAAACATTAAGCCTGATTACTTTCCCAAATTCATGCATGTGTATTCAACCATCTACAAGTTATCTTTCCAATGAAACTCAGTTTCTTTAAATACCATAAGATCAGAAATTGAACTCATCACCTTCTTCCTCTAAAATACAGACATGTTTTTTCCCCTAATTTCTTCATATCTGCGAATATGACCCCATGAGTCATGAACTTAGGGCTTTAGGGTTTTTTAGAGATTTCTCCCCCCACCCTTTACTCTCTTAATAACATCAAACTCAAAATCCTGTGTGGTCCACCTCCTAACCATCTATTTTACTTAATTAAAATTGGAACTTAGAAAAGGTAAAAAAAAAAAAAAAACAAACTGCTACTGAATGGGAGACCCAAAATTAGAACCCAGTTATATATCATTGTAAAGCCAATGTTCATCCCACAGGGTCATAACATTTTATTGTATCACTAACATTTAACTGAACTGAGATTATAATTTTAAAGAATAAAATACAAAAAGGTATATATATTTCAAACTTGCTAATGTGCCCATAGTATGATGATTATTACCGTTTCTATGGAAATCAGTAATTTTGGTGCTATTCCTCTGAAGACCTTCAAAACAGCTTTATTTACATTGGCTAATCCAAAGAGCATACTGAGAAGTATAAAAAAACTCAAAATACACTGGAATGAAACAAAAGTTTAAGATACTGAAGAAGAAACAATTCTTCCTGTTGATCTCTTTGGGAAACCAGTAGTGAACAAAGGAGAAATTTCCAAATTAGCAGCACTTCAAAAACACAGGTAAAGATGTAAAAGGATCATTTCCTGGGAGCACAGCAGTGCTGCCATGCAAGGCAGGGTGTGAGAATGCACAGCCATAAAAGTAGCTGGAAAAAGGTGACTGGAAGGCTCCTTGCTGTGCTTGAGTTGTTGGTAGAAGTAAAGGTCTGGAATGTAAGTCGCATAAATTTGATAAAACAGGAAGAAATTACAAGGAGGTTAATAACTGTAGCAGCCAACAAGGATGGAATGGAAGCAAGAGATGTTAGTGGCAGAGAGACAAAGGAGGGGTGATTTTTCTTGTTTGTGGGGTTGAGACATGTTTCTTCCGTATAGTGCACTTCCACATCAGGGGCCTTCTGGTGGTAAACACACACACACACACACACACACACACACATTTTAAGTTCCTGGTAAGAGCTTCAGGTGCATTTGTGCACATATGTTGGGGAGATGAGGAGGGCTGGTCAATTTCAGGTCATCTGGTTTTCTCCTGAGAGGCTTACTAACCTGAGGATACTTGTAGCAATAAAAGAAAATTTTCTTTTTATGGGACATATTTCTGCCAAAATTTGTTCATTCTTTATCTGAAATTCAATGTTAACTGGCTGTCCTATATTTAATTTGCTAAATCGGACAAGTACATACTGGGGTGACCCCAAGGGATCATGTTAGTGTCTTGGCTTTAGCAAAACCGGAAGGTTAAATGCCCTGGAGCTGCCACAGGAAGGGTTTATGGTGAAATTATACTGACCAAGTTTTGGCTGGGGATTGCAAAAGAAAAACTACCACTTAGGAGCATTCTTAGTAGAGCCTAAAGTACTGGGTGCATCCCTTGCCCATAATAATAAAAGATCACTTTTTGATTGGACTGTCAAGACCAGCCACTAAAGCACTATTTCATAAGGGCTTGAAACTGTTAAATTACTAAGTTAATGGAAGGATGAGAGCTGTGGACTTTGCTTTGTGCATTAGTTAGGTTTAATCAGCTATTGTAATAAGAGCTGCAACAATAATTCAGTGGCTTATGAGACTTAGAAATGAATTTCTTTCTCACCTAATGCTCTGGGAAGCATACTGAAGGCTGGTAGAGAGAAATGAGAGGAGGTGGTTCTCTTATGTAGTTACTTAAGGACTAAGCCTGACAGTGGCTCTATCATTTTTAATGGACGGTTTCTAAGGTCACTTTGATCTTCATCCCAGACAGCAAAAGGGACAAATGCTGACAAGATGAGCAAGGGTCAAGTGGTATGAACATCTCATCCACTAACATTGGCAATTGATTACAGCGATTCTTAGGATTATTAGTCCCCCGAGGCTCTTTATTAATCAGCTCTCAGTTATTCATTTTTTCCTTGTAGCTTAAATTTGCTGTGACATTATACCATGTTCAATGGAAACCCTCAAAAGCCATAAAAAAGAAAAAGAGTATCTTCAGATATTAGCCTGGCAGCTGGTTTAGTTAAATATCTCTCCACCCGCACTGTACTACATTGATTAATTTTTTAAAAATGGCTAAATGAAGATATTAATTATTTGTATGTGGTGCATATGCTCTCATACACACAATTATATTTTAATTTACTTTTTAATGAGTAAGCCAATATGATTTTAAAATTATTTTCCATCTGGCATGCATACTAATAAAGAAAAGAAATCTACTCATTTGTGCCATATCAAATTTAACCTTTTTTTGTACTTCCTAATTACATAGTTCTCAAGGAAATCAAACTAGAAAAAAAATGGATTTAACCTTTCTGATTTGTGGTCCACATACAGAGCGATTTAGTGTAGAAAAGAAATGAAACACTATTTTTGGAGGTCCTTAAGAATATGAAAACCAAACATAAATACTTTGTCTCTCTATTATTTGTCTTTATTTTAATCATGCTTATGTAAAACTGAAATATAGCAAGGCAAAAATTATTATCCTTCAAAACAATTTCAGTGGCACCTGGATCATCAGATAATTCAATTACATGCTGCCTCATTTTGGTGGGGTATATTATGATCAGTTTCCTGGAAAGCCTGTAAATCACATAGAATATATATGGTAATACTCTAATGCCCTGCTTATTAACTTGTTACACATGGTACCAGCACCATGTGTCAAAGGGATTGTTGATGCATATACAAGGTCTGCCTGGAAAAAGGCCAATCATTGTTAATATGACGAGAATGGTTTGCATGACATCAGTGTAACCTGGCAGCCAAGGAGAGCGGACTGGAAAGCACATGCATGAATAATGATGACTTCAGTATACTAGTCAGTGAGGGCAGTAGATGCCACTGAGTGAGCATGTGTACTGTGTGGCCATCGCATTCAAAATAACTGAGCAAGTAAAGCAACGGATCAGCGTCAAATTTTGCATCAAGCTTGAACATTTCTCCTTGGATACTATTTGGATGACTCAGAAGGTCATAGCTATGGGCAGCTGGTGATTGGCGGCTTCATCACAACAATGTGCCTGCTCATGCATCACATCTCATGCACAGTTCTTTGGCGAAACATCAAATCACCCAGGTGACTCAGCCTCCCTGTGGCCCAGATTTGGCACCCTGTGACTCCTGGCTTTCCCAAAACTAAAATCACCTTTGAAAGGGAAAAGATTTCGGACCATTGATGAAATTCAGGAAAATATGACAGGGCAGCTTATGGCAATTGGGAGAACTGTGTGAGGTCCCAAGGTGCCTACTTTGAAGGGGACTGAGACGTCTTTGTCCTATGTATGTTTCTTGTATCTTGTTCAATAAATGTCTCTATTTTTCATATTACAAGGCTGGACACCTTCTGGACAGACCTTGTACAAACACGCGGGACATTAAGGTTTTAGGTGGGAAATTCTTAAGAATGACTTTGCTATGGTTTTAGAATAGTCTTCCTGATTCAAATGCTATGTATATGTATATATGCTTATAGGACACTTGTGCACATTGATAACATGGAATTAATAAGAAAAATCACACATAAAAATTTAGATATTAATGAGTACACTTTTATGTATTTTTCAACATAAAGTTGAAAACGTCACACTTATACTTCCTAGATGCCTCAAAATGAAAACTATACTGCTGCCTTTCAGGTGAATTATGGGTTGCCTGGGGATCACATTCTTACTGTAACATTTTAATGAGTTGCTTATGTAATTTGCCAAAAATACAATATCTTATGGGAAATGAGACAATCAGCCACCAGGGGAGGACTCATTGTAGCCAATGTTCTTTCCCCTGTGATTCTCACAGGAGGGACATCAGATGTGGAAGGCTTTTGCTTTCTCATCAGTCATTTTATTCTATACTCCCTTCGCTCTTAAAAAAGAACTTGTGGGTGTGGCTCCCTGCCACAGTCTCTTGAGACAGGTGCTGATGAAAAGAAAAGTGCCTTATTCAGATACCAGAAATCTGAGAAAATGGGGAACTCTTGTCTCAAGGCCCTTCTTAGCATTTCAGCACATGCAGAGGTTTTTATAAGGAAGGAAGGGAAAGCCAAACAAAGAGATCAAGGGAAGGAATAGTAAAGTGCTGTACACACAGATTAGCAGATCCCTTCTGATAATGACCTCAAAACTGATCAAACAATGCTCTGGTGTGCATCGTCCTGGTGTTATGTCATCCTGGTGTTATGGTTGAAGCTTAGCAAATCTATCAGAGATGAGATGACTAAAAGTCAGAATCTGTATCTTTTGAAGTTAGTTCCTAAGACTGTTATACAAACATGCTGTTTATCTACAAAGTACATATTAGCTAGAGTCAGCATTTACAGAAACAATGTTAAAAAAATGGTGGGGTGAGTTACAATTGCCTGCAGTTACGGTACTACTCACTCTACCCTTCCATCTCAGGGAATATTTACAAACATGGAGTTTTGGCTCTAGAACACCACCACCATGTCCATATCAGCAGAGAGAAAGCAGAATGAATTCCCAGTTATCCCTAGACAAAAACTTTGTTCTTGTATTTCCAGAAGCCATGACACTTCATTTCCTCACATTCAATTCTGTGACTCTGATTTAATATTTTTCACCTGGGTGGTACTGATGCTGAATTTGATGTAAGGACTACACTTAGGGCTGCATTTTTCTGCACCAGCCTATTGTTTTTCTTTCTAAAATATATTTAAGATAATGGAGAGAAAATGGGACCAGCTATCAAAAGATACCCTGTCTCTCTGTTGCTTATTATCTTCATGACTTAAAAAATGTAAAATCTCCTTCATAAATTTAAGGAGATTTCTTTAAATCTCCCAAGTCATTGGTAAAATGACAGTGATAGTGGTACACATGAGAGAGTTGGCATGGGAACCACACTAAGGAACATGAAAAAAATGTTTTGTAAATCACAATATAATAGAGCTATGACTATGGTTATCCTATGACAAAACTAGTTTTTTTAGAAACTGGTGTCCAAAATAACACTAGTCATTCAATAAACCTACACTCTTTGCACAATAGTACCATAGTCTGAAAATCTTAGAATATAATATATATCCAGGTTTTTTCCCCCGAAATAAACCCAAAGTATTTCCATATTTCAAAAATGGATTTGTATCTGCAGATTTTTTTAAAAGTAGCTTTTTTTTTTACTGTTATCACTATTTGTGTATAAAAGCCTTGTAATGACTTCTTTTGAAATCTAAAATCAGCTTATCTTCATTCACCTAATTAAGTTGATTGAGTAACAAATTATTTTTAAAAGCTTTCTAAATTAACACTTTGTAATAATTCATTCAGGAAAATACTTTTTCTATTCAGAAAATGTGCAACTCTCTTTTATTCTTTAATAACTCACATGATTAACTGCATAACTTTATAAATGTTTGCTGCATCTGTCAAGCAAAGGCCAATCAATTCATTCCTTCCTCCATTCAGGGGCATGCCCCAGGTATGTTAATGGTAGCAGTGGGTTTTCCGTGCAATGTGTGGTAGACCTGGTGCTCAGGTTGTAAATATGCAAGCTAGTAAATTTATCCCTTCAACTTTACAATTAATTGATAGTCTGACCTCAGCATGTGTTGTAGAAACCAAAGCTTGGTAAACAACTCTTTGGATTTCTCACACACAAGATAAAAACCTAAATGTCTAGCCTGAGCTTTCTTTTGGAAACTGTTAAGTTGAACTCTCTTCTTTCTTTCAACAGCTGGTGGTCGGACTTGTCAAACTGCTTTGCTGATGTAGAAATACATAAGTGTAGAAAGCTAAAGAGAAAGAATAAAAAGTTCACACACTACATGACAACCTCATGGCGTTCCATGGTGCTCCCCGCGGTGGCCATGCTTCAGTAATGTGCTGGCTCTTTGCCGTAATGGCCCTTCTAGTCTGCAGTGGGAATCATCTCAACATTATTTCCAGTCCTTTTTGGATGGTTTATCCACTAGCTTCAACCTTTCTTATTCTCAATATTAACAATGGAAGTATTTTGATAATTTTATTTTTAGACAAAATATAGCTTCTAATAATGCTATTTTTAAAAGTTAGGTCATTCACAACAAACTAAAGCAACTATTGTTTTTGCGTTTCTGTTTTTGGGAGGGTCTGTGGTTTTTTTGAGTCACCTAGAGCTTAATTCCTGACCTGCGATGTGATTGGCCTCTCTTAAGGCACCCAAAGTGCTGAATCAGAATTTGGGAGACTCAGGTTTCAGTTTTGCTCTTTCACTAAC
Organism: Mormoops blainvillei; assembly: GCA_004026545.1. Classification (NCBI taxonomy): domain Eukaryota; kingdom Metazoa; phylum Chordata; class Mammalia; order Chiroptera; family Mormoopidae; genus Mormoops; species Mormoops blainvillei. Next base: position 23,149 of record PVJD01001876.1, on the reverse strand, counting down.
TTGCCGAGGGGTTTAACCCTGTGCTTTGGTTTCCTCATCTGTGTGACACTGAGCAAGTCACTGGACCTCTTACACCCCTCATTTTCCTCATCTATAAAAGGGTTAATGAAAGTGCCTACCTCTTGGCATTGCTGTAAGGAGTCGATGAGGTTTATATTTCTAAAGGGCCTAGAACAGTACTAGCCTAATGCTAAGAACATATGTATTATCTGTAAGATATAATAGCAACCTGCCTTATCATGATTCCTATATTATTTCACCTCACAAGGTTATAAGGAGAATCAAATGAATTAATAAATGTTGTATGAGTTTGTTACTGCTGCAGAGCAAATCATCATACACATAATGTCTTAAAACAACACCCAATTATTATCTCGTAATTTCTATAGGTCAGAAGTCCAGGTATGACTTAGCTGAATGCTCTGCTCAGGGCCTCACCTGGCTGAAATCAAGGTGTCAGATAATCTGTGTTCTTTCTGGAGCTCAGAATCATCTTCTGAGCTCATGTGGCTGTTGGAAGAATTCATTTACTTATGGTTGTAGGACTGGGGGTCCCATTTCTCGCTTGATGTCAGCAAAGGGCAGTTCTCAGCAACTAGAGACTGCCTGCTGTCCTCCGCCAGGTGGCTCTTTTCACGATATGGCAGTTGTCTTCTTCCAGGCCAGCAGGAGCATGTCTCCCTGGTTTCTAATCCCTTCCCATCAGCTGAAGCTTTTCTGGTCAGGTCAGGCCACCCTCTAGCCGCGTACTGCAACATGGTCAGGGCTTCATGTTTCCTCATGCTCACGGGTTTCACCCTCACTCAAGGGAAAGAGATAATATAGGGGTGAAGATCCTGGGGGCTAATCTTAGAATTCTGCCTTCCACAAATGTGAATATAAAGTGAAAAGTAAAAGTGATATACATATATGAAGTGAATATTATCATATATTTTATCATTGCCATTATACTCGTGATATCAATAAATTTTTAACCTCATATAACATTATCCCATTCATTTTCATTGGTTTAAATTAGCTGTAAAGAGTGTTTTAATTCAACTAACTATTATGTAACTCAGAGCTTAGCATTCCCTTCATAATGTCTGGAATGTATTCATATTAACTGCCCAGAAAATATTACTTTCTTCACCCTTTTTAATAGCTGCTTGTTAAGTTGAACCGGATCTATACTGGATCTGTCAAGAACAGTATTTTGGATGTTATCAGTCTGAAACAGGTTAAGTGGTTACTATTTGTCTAATTTTACTTAATTTTATACAATTTTCTTTCTCCCTCCCTTCCTCCAAACCTGTCTCCCATTTTTCCTTTCATCCTTCCTTTTTTATTTTGTCTTTCCTCTTTACTCTCTCTTCCATCCTTCCCTTTCTCTATCTTTTTTCCCCATACAGATATTATTTTAAATTTCCGAACGACCTATGTCAGCAAGTCTGGCCAAGTTATTTTTGAAGCAAGATCAATTTGCATCCACTATGTCACAACCTGGTTCATCATTGATTTAATCGCTGCTCTGCCTTTTGATCTCCTGTATGCTTTCAACGTCACAGTGGTGAGTAAAGAAAAGAGCTCCCTTGCACATGACCTTGAAGTCTGGTTTTAACCCTGTGTTTATTTTTTATATGTTCAGGTTTTACATATTTGTGGGAATTTGGGAACCAGGACTTTATATCTTTTTTAATAAAGATGACAAGGTGTGTAGTGATATGCAGGCCAGATTCTCCTCTTGAGAAACTTACTACCTTTTGAGATTCACATTACCCATTTCCAGCTATTTAAATACATATGTAGAACAAAGATATACAAAAAGTCCAAATTTATCATCAATACAGACTCACTCAACAAATCCTTTGATAAGGAAACCATCTCTAGAAGTATAGCATAACTTTATATTACCTAGGCAGATCTTTACCTCTAAAAGTTGATGGAGATGTAGAAGATTTCTTACTCTTATTACCCTTTTTCTCTCTTGAGTATTTTATTTTTCATTGGCAAAACAAACAGGGACCAATCAAGATAGAGAAAAATGCTAAAATTAAAGCAAGAGAATTCAACTGCTTTTTAGAAGTTCTTGTAAAAATGTTGCATGACTCAGAAACCTAAATGACACGATGACCAACATAAACTTGAGAGTTCTTTTGAATTGTTATTAATATTTATAACTTGTCTTTCGTCATCTGAACCTTTATCCTCATGTCTGCTCACAGGAAAAAAAAAGTATGCCTACTTGTATTAAAAGCCATCTTTGCTATTTAATGATTGATATACTTACAAAGTTAAGTGCTCCCTTAAAGATATAAAGAGTTTTGGGGAGGTATAATAGTGTTTTTGAACCAGTAATGCAATTTGCTGCTAGCGTGACCAATTTTAACAGGGAAAAAAATTATTAAACATTAATTTTCATTAAGCATTTTTCCTGTGCAGATGACTACCTCCTACAGAAATAATATCCTCTATCAAGAATGTAAAAGCATAGTTTTCAATATAAAACAAGGTGATCAATATTTCAAATATAAGCAATATTAACTTCAGAATGAAGATTGAACTGTAATCCTGACTTTAGTACATATTTGTCATTTGTCAATTTCCTGTACGATAGCATTTTTTTTTCTTTTTCTCTTTCTTTTTTTAAGTTAGGAAGTTGAGGGTGTTAACATCTTTAAGAGGCTTATAATTCAACTGAAAGGAAAACACTGGGGAAAAATTTAGTAAATAAATATCAATCAGTGCTACCTTGAATTGTTATCCAAGCTCCTTAAAGTGCTTTTCAAGATTGAATTTGACTAGATAAGTGTACTATAATGAAAGTGTAATTATTTAAACCAGACTTTTGCAAGAATGCAAAAAAACTCCAAAATGAGTATATAATTTACAACATGCTAAAAAATTTTTCCCAAGTTCTCCTGAAGAATTGTTAAATAAATGATGTGTAATAAGACTGTGCTGTAAATTAACTTGACTCTTTGCTACCAAATACTAATAATATTTTTTATACCTCTATTTCTCTTTGGACACTGGATAAATAGGATAATTTTACATATATTATATAATTAGATTATAAAATATATAACATATATTTATATATCAGCATATGCATTGCCTATAATTAACACAAATAAAAGATTTTTGAAAACATTTAATTCTTATATTTTGATGAATTTTAAATAACTGTACACTTTCATTGCACTCCTGCTCCCTCTATTCAGTCTGACTTGTGAAATCTGGCACAAATGCTTTATAAAGAAAGTAAGTTTTAGATTAACATCTACATCAGAAAGAAAGAAGAGGAGGAAAGAAGGAATCTTTTTTTCTTCAATAATAATTTTTCTGCTTTTCACAAAAGTAAGCATATAACTATTTAACACATTGATACATAAATTTGATATTCCCCCATATAAATTAGTTGAATTGAAATATTCTATTTGAACATTTCAACATATTATATTTACTTCCCAGAAAACATAAGTTTTGAGGAATAATTTATATTATGTCATTATTATACTGGAAAGAGAAAGAAAGAAAGAAAGAAAGAAGGAAAGAAAGAAAGAAAGAAAGAAAGAAAGAAAGAAAGAAAGAAAGAAAGAAAGAGAAAGAAAGAAAGAAAGAAAGAAAGAAAGAAAGAAAGAAAGAAAGAAAGAAAGAAAAAGAAAGAGAAAGGCTGTTGTCTTCCAGATCTAAAATGTGTCCAGTTAATGCACCTCCACAGATGACGTTGAAAAATACAGTTTTAGCTTTGGTTCTATCCACAATTACTGATGGCAGATGTGATACATATAGCTCACACATTTATTTATTAAAACTTACCATGTACAAGTCCCTATGAAAGGCACTATGAAAGATAAAATTATGAATGAGACATAGAAAGTATAATAGAGTGAAAATGGCAAAAGTACAATCCTAGTTTATCACTTATCATCTGAGTGACTTCATTGGTAAAGTTATGAAAATCAGTCTAAAATAAACATAAAAATTCCTTCAGGGTTTCCAAGCAGCCTAAAAAAGGTAACATTTCTATAAAATACCTTGCTAAGTGACTAACACCTAGAAAGACCACAGTACATGTTAATTAGCTCTTCTCTCTTTTTCTCTCCCTCTTCCTCTCTCCTTCCTTCCCTCACTCCCTCACTCTCTTTTTCTCTCCCTCCTCTCTCTCTTTCCCCTCCCTAGTTGATAGCCAGGAGATATCCATGGCCACCTGAAACACAGGAAGTTGTCACTTGATAGCAGAGTTTGATGAATGAATGAAGGAATCACTCTTAAGCCTGTCTACAAGTAGCTTATAATTCTCATCAATAAAATGTTCAACACAGCATCCCAAGAATAAAAAGAATCCTTTCCTTTTTTTCAGATTATATATTTCTACTTAAATCAAATATGCCTCTTTCTTCTGTTACTTATCAGGAACCAAAATTCACATTTACAGCAGGAAGTTCTTGACTCCAAAGGAAATAAGCATAATTTTTTTTAAGTGCTAACAAAATCATTAGGGCTGCCTCATCCTGGAACTCCAGGCTATACCGTGTTCCTTGTCTTTGCAAATGGCTATTGTCCTCATGTAAGGACAGTACCACATTCTTCCTCAAATATACCCTTTCTAAACAAAACAAAAATGGGAGATTACCTGCATCAATGTTACATGTTCAGATGGCGTCTTAGTCCAACCAGGTCACTCTAACAAAATATTATAAACTGAGTGGCTTAAACAACAGAAGTTTATTTCTCAAAGTTCTGAAGGCTAGGTAGTATAAAATCAAGGTCCCAGTCAGTTTGATTCTTGTGAGGGCCCTCTTTCTGGCTCATAGACAGTGGTCTTCTTACCGCATCCTCACACGGTGACAGAAAGGGAAGGAGAGGGGAGGAGAAGAGAGGAGCAGAGGGGGGAAAGAGAAAGAGAAAATGAAAGAGCATGAGAGAGGACTCTCTGGTCTCTTCTAAGGGCACTAATCCCATCATGAGGATCCCACCCTCGTGACCTCATTCAAACCAAATTACCTCATAAAGGCCCCATCTCCAAATACTATCACCTTAAGGGCTAGGGCTTTGACATATGAAATATGGAGGGATACTATTCTGTACATAGAAGATGGCTTCCTCCATCTGGGACTTCTGTTCCAGGTTTTATTTTAGTTATGAAATTGTCATCTATCAAATTTATCGACCTATAAAACACTCCACCCCCACTAATTCCTCTAAGCTACAAAATAGGGAGTGCGAAGCCCTACCATGTAATCATCTGACTTACAAGCAGCAGGAGAGGTGATGAGTGACATCTTGGCTGTGAAGGACAAGAAAGTAATATGTCACAGAAGAATGACAAAGAGAAATAAAAGACTACAGCTAGGTGACAAGTTCCTCAACTGACCTTATGATTTTGTTATATTTCAGTATAGAAAATTTACAAGATTACAACTGAAAATACTTTTACTGAGTATCTAGTATTACATTAATTTTGGGGTATCCCCATTTAACATAATAACTTATCCACCCACACACTTCAATATTTATTGAGTACTTACTATGTGTCAGGCACTGATCTGGGTACATTTTTCTTAAGAGATGAGGGAAGATGGCTAGTGGTAGAAGAAGCTAGAAGTTGACCAATTCCAGCTAATTACAAAGGCAAACTTCCAAAAGACAATGTTTGTGATGGAAAAATTGTTTGGTACAGTCATACAAACCACTTCCTTCTTCCCTACTTATTGCTCCCCACCCCCAAAAAAAAGAAATTAGAAAAGATCAAAGAATTTGTCAAACTCTGTTTGCATGAGTTGGTGTTTTCCTTGACTCTTCTATTTTAGAATGCTCTTTGAGGCTCTCTGAGGGTGTGGAAAGAGCATATGTTAGTGCACTGTAAGTGTTGTTAATGGCGGCATTGACTATTCTGGTGAACACCAGTGGCACATTTTTCAGTTGGGCCCTACAGTCAGAAAAATAACCATTAGCTACAAGTCTGTTGCTTTAAAGCATACAACAGCAGGACCTAGGAGATTTTTTTTAAATTTTCCATTTGACTTTGGTTTCCTGAGTATGTTTGAGAATGTAGAAGCTTCCAGCAAGTGTTTTCTTTACTGATAATATTGGAAGGAAGATGGTATAGCACATGAGGCAGGACACTGTACTTGTGAGAAGAGCTTAGTCAAGTGTTAAAGTTCTAATTACTTTTCAAAATCTGAGGTTACTTTTATAGCCACTTTACAGGCTTTCGCTTCAGTCTATACAAATTATTGCCATAAAGAATTTCTTTAGAGCCCTGGCTGGGTAGTTCAGTTGGTTAGAACACGGTCCCTATATGCCTGATTCTGAGTATGATCCCTGATCAGGGCACATACAAGAATCAACCAAGGAATGTATAAATAAGGGGGACAACAAGTTGGTGTTTCCTTCTCTCTCTCTCTCTCTCTTTCTCTCTCTCTCTCTCTCAAAAAATCAATAAATAAATTTAGGAAAAAGAAGAATTTTCTTACACAAAGGATGGGAAAGTAGGATTGAAAAAAAATGTATGTGAGGGTATGAGATGTCTTATGTACAATCCCGATACCATGTGTTTCACTTGTGTATCAGAATATATAAAATGACATTCAATCACACAGGTAGAGAAAAAGAGATAAAAATTAAAGGAGATAAATATTTACTCAAAGAAAAAAATATCTTTTCCTTCTTTATCTTATCACTTCCCGATATAATTTGTCAAGAGTTGACATAGAAGTGGCCATACAAGTGGAGTCATGATTATACTTTATTTCAAGAACTTTCCCCAATGGCCGTTAAGTTAAAGTACCTGCCGTGGCACTGAGTGAACCCGTGAGCTAATTTGTGCTGCATTGTCTCCTACCACAGGTGTCTCTGGTGCATCTCCTGAAGACTGTTCGCCTGCTGCGTCTTTTGCGTCTCCTGCAGAAGCTAGACCGTTATTCCCAACATAGCACAATTGTCCTGACTCTGCTCATGTCCATGTTCGCGCTCCTTGCACACTGGATGGCGTGTATCTGGTATGTCATTGGAAAAATGGAGAGGGAAGACAACAGCCTTCTGAAGTGGGAAGTTGGTAAGGGTTTATATTTGTCACATTTTCCATTTTTTTTTAAGTACAAAGGAAGAGTGAGTGTCTAGAATTAGGAGGAAGTGAAAGATAAATCTATGAAATTTATCCTCTGATGGTCAATTTGTCACTTTTTTTTTTTTTGTGAGGAGGAGGTCTCTGTTACAAGTGATTCCTTTTGAAAAAGTTTTCTGGAACAACCTTACAATTTTTTCAAAAAGTAATAGGTTAAGCTTTCAATGGGTTTACTGTTTAAAATAAGCAGCAAGTCTGCAGAAGTGTTTAGATAAGTAATGTGTGATCTTATCTTGACATATCCGATGCAGGGCCAGCAATAGTAAATCACTAGGCAACTGGTCTATAGCCAACTATTACAATATTTTAAATCTTAAGAAAATGATCATTTGTATTTTACATGGTAATTTAATAGAAAAATCCCTCCTTTTTTTTTTTAGAGAAAGAGAAAGCTATTGAAATGACAAACTTTCTACGTTAAGCATATTTTAAGAATTTGTGATATTTGTTCTGGATAAATACAAATATAATTTGTGAGGGCTGTATATTTATAGAAAAATTTGTAAAATTTTGTGTTTCCATAATACATGGGAGTTTAAGGGAAATTTTCTAACTGTTACATAACTCTGCATAAATGAATCTGAAATGTTGGTACATGAACACATTTTTTCATTTATGTCAACCATGAGAACCTGAATCGAAAATGAAAATATCTGCAGTCTTCTCACAATCATTTCCTGAGTTGTCTGGTGGTTAAGTTTAGAGGTGGTAATATGTTTTTGGCTCAGGGAGTTCCAAATGCTTCTGTTCTTAAGTGAGTTCAGCGTTGGAGACATACCTCACACAGAAAACATTAATTTTAGGGTGGCCAAAAAGGTAATGTGAGCATCCAAAAGAAGAGAAAAGAGGTTTACTTCCGGTGGCCGAGGCAGTTTGATACAGCTGACTGAGGCTTAGCTCCAACTTACGTGTGTGTGTATGTGTGCATGTATGTATATTTTAAATGCCTTACTGGTTTTCCAGTATGACTGATTATATAATCCACTTATTACCACTAATTAAATATGACATTTTAATCATACTTAATTACTATGTACACTTGACTGTTACTAGGTTTCATTTTTCTTCACTGTCTAATTTTATACCTATATTGCAGAATTATAATTACTGTACTGTTTCAATTTTGGTACAGGAAATAGAGCAAGGCCATTTTAGCCAGTTTACACCTTTAGATCAATATAAGAAAAAAATCCCTCCCCACAAAAATCTAAACAGCTTTTTAAATTGGCATTCATTTCAGAAATTAATTTGGGGAAATTAATGCTTTTATAACATGAAAATATTTTTGCCATACAAAGTTATGTTATTTGACCTCCATTTGTTTACATTTTTAAAAATATAAGATAAATTGTATAGTTTTCTTCACACGGGTTGCCCATATTTCTTATTAAATTTATTTTTGAGTACTGTACATTTTTGTGCTTATGGGATTGGGATCCATTTTCTATTAACTTTGTTCCAGTTATTGGTGTAAGAAAATCTAGGGACTTGAAACTAATACTTTATAGATATCTCAAATATATGTCTAATAAATTTGAATTAGTTTCTTTGAGTTTTTTTTAGAAAGGGAATCATATAATCTAAAATACTAATAAATTTCTCCCTGACTTACCTAAGTCTATGCTCTTTTTGGCTACTGGTTTGAGAAAATTATTTATTTTATTAAATATTTACTCTAACTTCACTAGAAGATTTTGCTGAAAATATATTTTATAAATCACTAACAAACATTATTTTTGATGCTTGGTACTCCAGAAAATTAAACCAAATTTAAATCATGGTCCTCAAAAATATATTTCATATTAAAATTTGGGATCCTCTACTCTAACCACAGTCCTACTATAGTTAACTGCATGACCTAGGAAATTTTATCAAACCATATTTGTCTTTGAAAGGAGGTGCTTACCGACTCGTACTGAGTCTCAATCCTTCTTGAGTCATGGCTCTTTTGGAAAGTGAATGGGAGCTGTAGATCTCTGATGACCTATTTGTATAGCCACAAGAAAATAGTCTGCATAACCTTGTAGATAGCTTGCATATTCCATGATGTTCTTTCATGGGCTCCTAGTAAATGAAACAAAGAAAAACATCCCAGAGCTAGATGATTGATAAGATTGTTTTCAACTTGGAGAGGATTTAATTAACAATTCCTTTAAGAAAACTGTCTTGCACCTGAAACATAGGTATGCTGAAGAAATAATACCTTAGTCTGTTGACATGTCTTTCATCAAGTTAAAATTGGGTCAGAGCTGCCCTAACTCATCAGTAGAACATGTTTTAATCTTTCTGTTCCTTGCAGGTTTTGTACCATTAGGATATAATTGTTTTCTGTACAATAATATACATGCCATGAAATCCCTTTTCTTTAATCTACTTCTTCATAAATTTCTTAACAACTGGAGGATTTGAGCCACAACCATGTACTTCCAATCTGATGAGGCAAACAAGCCCAATAAATCATTTCTCTTTACATGCAACTTTTTAAAAATGTAAGAAATGTAAATTGAGAAAAAGCAATGCCACTCTCTAGAAGGGATGTAGAAACTTGTGATTAAAATGTTCAAAATTTTATTTCTGATTTAACTTCTAAAGGATAGTCAGAAGCAAAGCTGACTTCCTCATGTCCTAAGAATTCTATTATTTACATAGTGTTCTAATTAGCCCAGCTGGTGTCTCTTCACAAAGTATCTTTAACTCCAGCATCTTTTCTCAACCCTTATACTCAATGACCTAGTGCCATTGAAGTGGCTCTAGTTGAGTTACTCTCTTCTAGAGTGAGGCAACCGTGGTTCACAGATTCATAGCACGTTAGTGTGAGAAAGAACCCTAGAGAAAATACATTCTAAACCTCTAATATTACGTAATTGCTTCTCTTGGATGAGGCGTCATGAACAGTGGATGGCAGTCACAAATTCAAGAACCCAACCCTGCCTTCAGGCTTCATATTTCTTTTGTGAAAAACAAGGTGGTCAGAACAAAACATCTTCAGAATCTTCAAAACATCAACTTATCTTATTTTTATGTGAAGAAGAGGGAAACAAAAGACTTTTAATTTTACTCTAAGGTATTTCTGAAGATAGAAATTAATAGTCCCCCCCCAACAATATGCAAACTGGTTTTTATGACTTCTGACCCATGTTTCAAAGGTGGAGTAGGGTTGACCTGATAGGTATTTTGAAAAATCAGTTTTTAGTTTATGTATTTCTTTCCACAAACCGAAACATATTATATTTTAATTTCCAGTGCTGAAAAGTAAAGAGAACATTTTAAAGAAATAATAGAAAATAAAATGTGAGTTCCACGGAAAACAATCAGAATGTCAGTATTTTTAAGTTACTTACCTTTCTTCACCTATTACCCTCCCTCAGTAAATTTTAGAATATTGGACCCAGATAAGATTATTTCTTAATAACAACCGTCGATGAAGTCTCTCCCATCTGCCCACTAACATTCATGTTAAAGGCAGAATAAAGACATCATGTCACATCTTAGCCTTCACTGGAAATTAGGATCAACTATTGATCTATTATTATAAGAAATGAAAGCAACTTCCATTTAAAGGCAGGTAAATAGGATTGGATTTTCAATATAGTGAACAGACAACTTGAGTTTTTGGGAGACCCACACTAAGGAAAGCTCTTTACCGCACACTCACACCATGCCCTTTGATTCAGAGAGGGAAGGTATCTAAGAAGATGGAACAATTTTCCCACTACTGCACAGATGTGGCTTTAAGAGAATGGTAGTTCTGCCAGGCCCGGGAGCTTTTTTATCCCAACCAAGAATATTAGAGTCTTTAAATTGTACAAAATTTCCCATCTTCGAGATGAAGGTAGGGAAAGAAGGTACTAAACTGGTAGCGGGAACTCTCAATATTGACTAAAAAATAGGAAACTATAAATTAAAAGAGCTTGTGGAAATTTAAATATCATTATTAACTAGAATTTAAAATAGCACATATACCTTATAAATCACATAAACTATGGAACACAGAGAAAAGGACAGGGGAAAAAAGAACTCAAGAAAACACAAATGCAAGAAATAATAGATTATTAAGCACCATGATTATAATGAATGTTTAATAACATGGGAGAAAGCTTAGGTTATTTCAAGTGAAGGGCTGAGGATTCAATTTCTATGACTCCTATTTAGGATAAAAAGGTAAATTCACACACACAGAGAATAGAAATAAATTCAATGAGTAGCAGAATTATTTGTAAATTTATTTTGCTTTATGTTTTTGAAAATAATTTATGTATATCAAATAAATATTAAGCTTACATTTATTAAGCACAAATTACATGCATGGTGTGGCACTTAATACAATGTATTTGTGTGCCTTTTCTCATCTGATCTTTATTGCAATCTCATAAGGCAGATACTTTCAATCCCATTTTACAAAAAGGGAAATAAGTTTGGAAAGTTTAATTCTTGGAGACTTCTTTTTAAAATTATTAAATATTTTTAATATGCAAAAGAGCTTAGCATGAATATAATAGAAACCCTCTGCAAATTATATCTTTTTTAACATTTTGCTACATTTGCTTAATTTCTACTTTTCAAATCAATACAATATTACAGATAAAGCCAAAGCCCCAGTGCAATACGATTCCCACTTGCTCCCTCCTCCTTACTCTTCTGAAGTGGGTGAATTAAGATTTTCTTAGATGCTATTTTTACTGCACACATGTATTAGTAAAACACTATGTTCTTGCTGTGTTTCTGTAACTTCCACGTAATCCTTACAAACAGAAGCAGTAATAGTAGTAACAGTAGTGACGATGATAATAACAGGCACACAGGGGGCTTTCTCAGTGCCAGGCACTGTTCTAGGTACATTACACCAATTAAATCACTGGATCCTGCCATAATTCTATGAGCCCCAAACTGTTAACCCAATACTTAGACAACTGAGGTGTATAGATTAAACAACTTGTCCTAGGTCACACAGATAGTTTATACTGAAGCTGAGATTTCTTTCTTCCTTTGTAACTTTTTACATTCTCACTGAGCTTTCACTCTAAAAAAAGACATTTATAATAATAGATATAAATCCTATATATTTATGTTTATATGTTTAATAGAATTCTATTGTTCAATAAGCCAATTTGCTCATCCATTTCATTGATTTGTCCATTTCTCAGTTGCTTTGCACCTCTCATTATTACTATTAGTGAGGAATCAGCAATCAAATATGTTTTTCGTGCACATGTGTAAGAATTTTGCTGGGCAAGATACACAGAAGTGCACTTGCTCAAAAGGTGTATCTGCAAAGTTAACATATTTTGCTAAATTACTCTCTAAAGCAGTTGTAGCAATTTATTATTTGGCAGTATTATACGTGTTCTTTCCCCAGATTTTCACCAACAATTGTTACCAATGTTTTTAAACCTGTGAAAATTGGGTGTAGGTAGGGGGAAGAGTGCTGGGTATTAAAAAGTGTCTAATTTTTATTTTAATTTCCACTTTCCTGAGTATGTAAGGTAGAACATATTTTCATAGGTTTGGGGGCCTCTCTAGTTTCCTCTTTGGTGAACCAGACACTTGGCTCAATAATTTTCAATTCTTTTGTTCCTAAATAATCTATTTAATATTATATATTTTTAAGTGTTGAAGTATTTAAAAATTTCTATTCAGTTTATATGGGACTTTTGAAGTTCATTCTTCATTATTGATTTCTAATTACATTCGTTGCTTGTCACAGAATTTAGTCCATATAATATTGATTCTTTAGTATTTGTTGAGGCACAGTTTGGAATATATTCTTTGTATGTTTGAATAGAATGTGCATATAATTCCTTGCAAAAAAATTTTAGTTCAAGGTTTTACATATGTCCATTAGGCCAAACTGCTGAATTTAATTATACACATACTACAGATTTTTATTAAGTATATTATATCAAACATATATAGAAATTTTATTTGGTGGCACTTTTTCAGATGTTTGTCATTTTTCATAGTGTTTAGTTTCCTTTTTATAGCTCCAGTTCCTCATGCTTTTGTCTATTAGGTCAAGTTTCTCTATTGAATTGAAATATTTTAAACACAATCTTACTGTATTTCCCCCTTTTTATTTTATTAATTCGAGTTCATCATGTGCTAATTTTCTGTTCATCTAATTCTTGCAAAAGGTAAGCTATTTCCCTATGTATTTTGTAATATTTTAAAACTTTTATTAGGAACTCATCTTTGATGGGGCTTCTTTTTGTAGAAACCCTGTGCAGGTTGAAGTATGAGATTATCCAGAATTTTTCAGTTCTTTGTTTTTTTCCTGTTGCCAAGTACAGTACACTTATTCCTTACTGAAGGATCAGAATTTTTTAAGCTTCTTAGCTTCAGGGTTCTCATGCCTCATGGATAGTGTACTTTCAGACACCAATGTATGCGAGGCACAAGCTTGAATTTTAAAATTTTCCAGGCTACTTTATTCAAACTCAAATTTCCTTGTCGTCTTGTAAGCTTTTCAGTCAGTATTTTCCATCCCTCTCCTTGCATATCTCAGGTGTAAACAAGGAGTCCATGCCAGTGTCTGCAGGACTGAGCTGTTCTCCCCTGTGCAGGCGCAGGCGGGACACCCAGGCCCACAGACGCTGTTACCCTGCTTAGCTGCCCATCCTGCCTGCCTAAAGCATCGCCGCATGTCTCCGCTGACAAACTTGCTACTCCTCCTTTTTACATGTGGAGATTTCACTTCCTCTTTTGACAGAATATATATATTTAAGTACGTAGTCTTGACAGAACCACAGTACCAATTTCTGAACCCCCCCCAAAACATAACCTAAATTCCAGTGTGATTTCATTATATGTTTTGTTTGAACTATAAGAATGGTTGTAATTCAACCCATAAAAGGCCAATTGAATATGGGTTAATTACGCAAGATCTTATTTGAGCTTGGAATGCCTTCATGGGGGAATACCATTTAGACTTAAAACTTCTAATCTCCAGTTCTTCAAACAGAATCATTCAATTACCAGGAAAATAAATTATGCTGCTGTCTTAAGAAGACATCACTAAATGTACTTAATATACAATTATTTCTTTCTAGTTACTATATTAATCATAGTAATTCTTTTAAAATAGGTGACAGCTTAATGAACTGCAGATTATTTTCCCAAGAGACTGTAGATACAGAGAAGGAATAGAACAGAAAGAGAGCTGAATTATTGAGATTGTTCCATTTAAACCCTACCAGCTTTCCACTATTTACTATAAAATAAACACTTCGTGAGACCCTAAGGAGGACAGCGCTATGAGTGATGCAAAGAATTATAAAGTAGAGCCTGCCTGCTAGAAGCGTACAGTGTTGTTAGAAAGTCAGGAGGTGGACACAAAAATACACAGAAATTATCACTTTTTAAACATTGGAAAGTAAAGGTGATCCTAAGTGAATCTCTGTGAAGATAGCATTTGAACTGGGTTTCAAAATGGGAGCACTATTTTGGGGAAAGGTTCATCAGGGAGCATTTAGGTGAGGGGCACAGTAGAAATAAATGCATGGAAGGGGGACATTTCACAAAGTGCATGAGGAACGGTGAGTGGATGAGGTGAAGGCTTTTAAAGTAGAAAGTCTCAACAACTAGGGCCACAAAAGAAAAAGCCCCGAGGAGGAGGAGGATAGCATCCAGGGATGAAGCAGGACCGGCAGGGAAGTAAAGGTTAGTGAAATTAAGGTCTAAAAGAAGTGGAGAAGGCAAGACCCACATTAGGGAACCAACCATGACCTAACTCTAGCACCAGTGTTGGTAAAATGTGACCACATCTGATTTTTCTAGAGAACTTGGGAATCAGGATTTGGGGGGAAATTGAGATTTCTTTGGTGAATATCTGTGATAATTAAGCATCAAGAAATCATTCAGAACTTGAAAAGCATAGTATAAGAACCAAACAAAATATCTGTGGGTCTGATTAAGCCCATACATAAGTCACCAATTTACCATCACTGAGGCAGAGTGAGTAAAAAAGAGGATAAGACCAAAATATGGGTTGGAAGCCTGGATGGGATGTGCTGATATAATCCCCCCAGACAACAGAGACCAAAAATGGTGTGATCTAACTAATCTAGTATTTTAGGAATTTTATTACAAACTCAAAAGGGAGAAACATAGAAAATACTTCTTTTCATGCTATTTTCCAAACTATTTAGTCCGGTTGTATAAATCCTCATGAAAAGGAACATACATGCCATTTGTGGGAAATCGATCTCTCACACTATAGACTTGCAGTAATGAAAAGTTTTCCTGTTTGTTATGCTGATTTTGTGAATATTTTTGTAAAGGGGTGTCAAATTTATAAAGAATTTCCACTGGGATACTTTCCCATTTGAGATTTTTACAAACATGAATACAACTCATAATACATAATAGGAAATACAAGATAATTAAACATTTTATCTAAACTAATTAGACATCTGGCACAAAAATTTCAATAACTCTTCTCTCCTTTTTTGTCATGTGTGAATGTGTGGGTGTTTCTTTGTATTTAGTGTTTCTCCAACTGGCTACAAACAGAAGAAATTAAAACGTGTTTCATAGTCTAAGACCCAGTGGAGGCTTCTGCCAAAATCTCCTTGCTGATAAAATCTTTACTCAGATATGAGTCATTTGGTTTTTTTTTGTCATTGAGCCTAGTCAGGAGAGACAAAGACAAAACCAAATTTTATTTCCTCAGAAACTCAGAGCCCAGAACCCCATTCAAGAAAGAAATTACTTATGAAGGCCCTCTTTTTAGAAGCAGTGGATTTGGCCCCAGCTGGTGTGGCTCAGTTGGTTGGAGTGTCGCCCCACAGACAGAAAGACCATGGGTTTGATTCCCAGTCAGGGCACATACCCAGGTTGCAGGTTCAGTTCCCTGTCAGGGTGCATATGAAAGGACAACCAATTGATGTTTCTCTCACATCAGTGTTCCCTCTCTCTCTGCCCTTTCATCCATCTATCTGTCTATCTATCTATCTATCTATCTATCTATCATCAATCTATCTCTGCCCCTTCCTCTCTCTCTCTCTCTCTAAAAAATAAATGAAAAAGTGTCCTTGGGTGAGGATAAGAAACATAAAATAAAACTGGTGGATTTGTATGCTGGTATATTCATCCATGCCCCTGCCCCCTATGTCAAAATTAAACAGACTGATAGAAACTAGATACAAGAAAATTCATGCCATTGAAATATCAAAGACAGATATAAAAGTTAATGTAGCTTTTGAACTCTGTATCCACTTTCCCTTACAAAGATATTGAAAATTAGCCTTGAGCTTGACAGCTCCCTGTGAACCTGTATTTGGTCTCATAGGATAAGTTGCTATCTGACAGTTTTTAAGAATGTGAGTTCTAGGTTCAGACTTCAAAGTTGGCCTCCTCTACTTTCCATCTGTCAGTTTACATGTATTACTTACCCATCCTCAAAATAGAGATAGGATTAGGTACTTCATTGCATTGTTTTGAGAATTAAGTGATATAAATGCTCCGTACACATCAGTTGCTACTGCTGCCACTGTGTCTGTTGTTTTAGATCATTATTGTTGCTGTTGATGAGCAGATTCTGTTAAAGTCATTAGTACAGCAGCTGATTTTGTTCCCGAGTGGATATGTACTTTCTTTTACAGTATTGAAGCCAGTGCCCAAACCATCTGCAGTCTTGACTGAAACCCTGTAGCCGATGGTCAGGGATTACAGGTTTATTTTTAGCTATCTTTCTATTGTAGTTTAAAATGGAATTCTGTCAAGGTTGACTTTTTTGAATGTGATGCACAAAAGGAGCGCGGTATTTCTAATTTTATCATCTGCCCATAAAATCATGTTTCAGTGTTAGCTAATTCCATTCATTTTAAAAACACACTGGCTAAGGTTTACAGGTTACAAAGCTATTCTGTGGCTGAAATGGTATATTTTAGAATATGCAGTGACTCTTTCTGACTCACTCAGGAGTTACCTAGAAAATGATTTCAAAGGGGGGCAATTAGCATATGATTTATATTAAGAGTATGTCATAAGTGAAGATACATGATTCCTCTCTCCATAACAGTGTTTTATATGTTTCATACATAAAATATTTCCTTATAACAATGCAAATATATTTTCATAAATCCAAAAAATAATACCATGATATAATAGGATTCTGAATAGTTAGATATTCTTAACTGAATAATTCAGTATTATTTTGTTGACAGTTGAGCATATGTAACTCTGTGATTTCTCACAGGCTTGGTGAATGGTTTAAGTAAGTCACAATATGGTAGCCATTATTTACAAATGTATGGCCATCTTTAGTATGTGTTTTGTGTGTGTGTGTGTGTGTGAGAGAGAGAGAGAGAGAGAGAGAGAGAGAGAGGCAGCAATTCATTGCCACTGCCCAATCTTAGAATTTGGTATTCTTTCAAATTAGTCAGTCAAACACTTTTTATTCTTTAGAGGTAAGGGACTCCATCTTTGGGTATAAGCTTAATGGAATTGTTTTAGTAAATTTTTCTATTTTCTATGAGTCAATAATTATATTCAGAGATATCAGTCTATTAAAAATCTTTATTTAACCAAATGCTGAATTGGTTTTGATGAGTAGAAGATGTTTGGATCCTACCACTTTGAATCTCTCTCATTTCAACAAACCCCATGGATGATTTGCCCTCACTCTCTTGACCTTTAAAGACATTTCCATTGTATGTTTAGTAATACAAACACTCTCGGAATGAAAGCAACATTTCTGAGTTCTCATATCAAGGGTGCTTGTTAAAACTTCGTTATCCTAATTTAATTTTTGGAACAAATACCTCTATAGCAGGTTTAAACCATTCTTTTATATTTGTTTTTAAATTTTTATTAGAATTATTTTTATCAAGACAAGCTCTTTTCTATATGAATGTTACACCAAAGATTTAATTCATCAATCATTTTTTAATCCCACATCAGAATGGATGTTTTCTTTTGTAACAACATTTCTACCAAGTCCAATTTTCTTAATTTAGGGTTTTGAGAGCTAATCTTTCACGATTTACTCTTCCATCATTTTTGGCCAGTAACAAATTTTACTTTGTGCAATTTTAGGTATTTTGAATTTTATTTTGCATTGATTATTTCTGTGTCTGATTTTTCGTCAGTCAATGTTTCTTGATTTCGGTGTTTCTAAAGACTGTTTATTTTCAATCAGGTGGTTTTGTTTTGGGAAGTAACCAATCTTAACATGCTCTGTTTTAAACATTTAAGTTGTATTTGTCTCCTTTCTGCTAATCCTGTTTATTAATTGACCAAACTAATCAAAATGTCTTTATTTCTTTGAACAAATAGCAGACAGCATGAGTTAAAATACATGACATTGCCTAGATGGGGGCAGGGCAAAATGGCGTTGAAATCACAATCGTGGGTCGAAATGCTCTTCTTCAAATCTTGAGACACTTCCATAAATCACTCGGGAGACACATGATTTTGCTAAGTGATAATGATACCTTTAGATATTCAATATATTTCATCATCTGTTTACATGTATGGGTCAACTTATTCTATTACCCAAGATTCCCCACTGAGATATGTCCCTTTTTAGTTATATACATGATATATGATGAAAATTAATTGTCAACTCATCTTCTAATTTAGAAAGCTAATTTAATTTTTAATAATACAGTTGTTTGTGAAAGGTGGTAGAAAAGGTGAAAAGGAGCCAGCATTTACCTTGGGCGCTGTGACAGATGGTTTACACAATTACCTTTTTCAATCCTCTCAACAAAGAAAGAGATATTTTTAGTTCCATTTTTTACTTTAAAAAGTTGGAACTTAAAAGACTAACTTAACTGAAGCCAAAGTGTTAAGTAATGATGGGGCTTCAGTTCAAGGTGTTCTGCAAACCCAAAACCTGTCTTAATATATATGGCAAGAGTATCTATTCTGTGGTCTTTATGACTTAGGAATATGTGCTTTATCACCTAGCAAATATGCATTATGTATTAGGTGCCACACCCTGAACTAGGCTTGAGAATCAAGTGCACGAAGAGATCATAATCCCTACTGTCATGAAGCAGCCTGTCTAGTAGGGGCTCCAGACAGATAATCAGATGAGATTAAAGTGCAGTGAGGTCTTCAGTGGGGATAAAGGAGCTGAGGGCTAAAGGGTTGATCAATTTAAGCATAGAAATAAAAAACTGAGTACCTAGACACTGACAAGTGCCAGGGGGTAAAAATATACTCCAAATAAAAATTGCTGAAAGTGAGAGAATTCTGCAATATCCTGAATGATTCTTAAAAATATTTCTGTTGCATGAAAATGGTGATGATGATTTATAATGAATAAAAAATATTATCTAGATACCAGCATACGAGTTGAATACCAGCAACCTGAAGTCATCAGTGTGAACCTCTCTGAAGACTGAAAAGTATCTTTCATGCTCCTCTGTTTATTGGGTATTGTAGTCTGACTGAATGACCCTGAGAAGAATACCAAGAGGTTTCTCAAGCCTTAGTACCTTTTGCCTTACTGTTTCTTTAAATATTATTTCTAAAATTTTAAAATGTACATTAAATATTCTCACAATAAAGTTGAAAGAACTCCCCTGACTAGGAAGAATGATACTAAATCCACCCTTACTTTATTTATGATTTTTCTGTTGTACTCACATACACACACACACCACACACACAGCAGGAGAATGCTTTTACAATTTTTCATGTTAATTTATTCAAAGGTTCTTGCTAGGAAGTTAGCTATTGTATCAAATATCAACCTTTGATGTAGCAGCTTAAACCCAACTTTTCTTGTGGTTGTTGATTTTTAATACCTTCGAAGAAAAGAAAAAATATATCGAGTTGGAAAACTTGTAGGTTAAACATACTTTATATATGACTTCCTGTCCCATGCCCTTCACTTCAGCCAAACTGTATGAACTTCTTTTCTCAGTGTATGCATTATGCATTTGACCTAGTATCTTTATTCTTGGGCTTTCAGTTTCCCATAATGCAGTTTTCTGCCACCTCTGTTATTTCAAATTCTACTCATTCTGTACAGTGCAATTCAAATACTTCTCTCTGCCCGTAACCCTTTCTGATTGTTCTTGCAAGGCCCACTTAGTTTGGTCAATCTTATGCTTGTAGGAGTAGCCACGGTAGACTACAAGGTCATGAAGACCCATGTCCCTCATTTTATATCCCACAAAGCACCTCAAACATTATGCATAGTTACTAAATATTGGCTAAGTGAATGTTAGTTAATTAGCTAATTAAGGGCCATGTAGACTTCTAGACAGGTGGAAACAATGAAGGTAATATTTTAGTCTCTTGGCCCAAGAAAAGCTTTATTTTTTTCAGGAGCGGTAGAAGGTAAAGCAAAGGGAATTACCTGATTGCACTCTTGACTGGAAACTGAATGTGAGAACTGAGCATTCAGGAACTAAGTCTTGTCATGAAGGGGCAATTGCTGAACAAAAAATTTTGGCTCAGTTCAATTCAGAGACAAAACATCAAAAACAGACTTTGAGAACCTGCAAGATGTACATTAATGGGAAACCAAGACCAGGAAGTGGTGTCATATGACCCTGAAAACATCAGCCTCTTGGAATGAGTGGAGTTGGAGCTGACGCATTAACGACTATGTTTATAATCATTGAAAATGCTGTCATTTTACTGAGGAAGAGAGTGGAAATAAGGTAAAAGGGCAGAGAACCAGGAAAGGCAGATGGAGCTTGACACCAGACTTAGAGAGAGACCCAAGCCTGTGTTAACTGGTAAATCGCATGTTGCTGGACCCTCAGCAGTTGGGCCCAGGACCTGGGCTCACAAAGGCCCTGGGTGCTTAGCTCCCCCTGAGAGGCCCCACCGCTGCCTGGTCGTGCTACTCCCGTTTCCCTCCATTTCCCGCCGCGATGTTTTGGTATTCGTGGACTTCCTTGTTCCCATTACTGTGTACCTTTTGACACCCCGGCTTTGTGCCCAGAGTTGCACAGCTTTCTCCCAGAATGATACCTACCAAAGGCTGTCCCATGGAATTTGAGACATGTTTCCAGAAACTGGACTAAAGGGCTTTCAGAGAATACTATCTGCTAAAAGCATAAATACATTTTTTTCCAAATTGTTAGGACAAGACTGAGGCAAATGTGTAAATAAACTATATACTGTACTTTGATTACAGTGTGAAGTTAAACCAGCTTTTGTGTGGCTGGCTGGGAACTAAACCATTTTTGCCCTCTTCCCATTGGTTCAAATCCATCAAAAGGGTTGCTAAAGAGTAGATTTGTCAGCAGAGAATTGGTGTCTGCAGGTGAAATTAAATGTCAAATGTCAATGAATGGAAAGATTAAAGCGTGATTCAAAGTGCTTAGTTCATCAATATTTTTAAGGTCCAAGAAATTATATAGGAAAGTGGGCTCTTGTAAGAAAAACAAAAGCTGTGTGATCTTTAGTTTCTCCACACCGTAGGCCTGATCTATATAATGTCTTTTGGAAAGTCTACAAGAGGGTCACCAAAGAGTTCTATTCTTGGGAAATGTGTTGGGAGCTTTCCGAGTGTTCAGTCTGTGGTTCCGGAAAGCTCTTCTGATAGCCAACCCTTTGCATGCACAGACCATTAACACATCAATTCCCACCAAATACCTTTGCGATAATAGCTTGGGCTATTGGGGCTAGTGGGGGTGGTAGGTGGTGGTGAAGAGCATTTCAAAAGTTTTCATGCTCAAAATAAAAATAACGCCAGGTCTCCAGACAAAGTGTCCTGGATGATGGCGACTGTGAGCAGAAGGCAGTGTGGGAAGTTTCTATTTGCAGGCAGAAGGGAAGAGTAATTACAGAGAAATCCACTGGGCAGCTACTGTTAAAGGGATGAAGTCAATAAGGAGTGCATTGATACCGAAACCTGGACTGACAAGAAGGGCGAGGGGGTAGCATGGCATATTAAAACATGAAAAGAATCGAACGCAGACAAACCCAGGTTTAAAAGTTTGTCCTTCTCCTTAATAGATGTCTTCTCTTGGCTCTGTTTTGCTTTAACCTAAGTACTAATATTTTAATATCAATATCTAAGATTATAACACTTAGCTCTTAGAGTTATAAGAAATTAAATTATGCAATATAGGATTAAGCTAAATAATATATAAAGTAGTCAGCATGTTGGGTGGGTCAGCGTATGCTCTCTAACTACCAGTGAACTACCAGATGTTCAATAATGAAGGATTTCAAAAACTTCATTATTTCCAGTAGGACAGAAAACCTTCATGCCTTTCAAACAACAGCAGTGACAATAATAATAGGTTTTTATCTAGTGCTTGCTATGTGTAATTCTGCATTCTGCTAAGTACTTTTTGGGAATTGTGTCACCCTCACAAAAGCCTATGAGGTGAGTTACTGTCGTGTTCTCCATTTTAGAAAGGACAAGGCTAGGGCACTACCTGGACAAATAACTTACCCAACAGTACACAACTATTAAGTAACACTTTCATATACTGTATTATTCACCTTCTGGGTTTACCCAGATTTACTGCACTACCTAATTTGACACATTTTTCTGTTATCATGTTTGTCTTGTGCATTCTTCCTGTGCTTCCTGTTCCTCTGTTGTCTCTCTGGACTCTACCTTCTCACTTTTAAAAATTTAGGGCTCTCTGACAAACCCCATTGCCCTGTGTTTCCCTCAAATTTAATCACTCAGCCACCCTCTGGCTAAAAACTTATTTTGGAACGTACATGCAAACTCCCACTGCTTATTGTATTTCACACCCCACTGAGCCATCAGACAAAGTGAGTTATGTGTTTTTAAATGCATTGCGAGACATAAGAGTCCAAATCAGCTCTTCTGAAGGAGAACAAAGGCTGACACCTCAACATCAGTGTTTCATTTTGAGACTTGGGCACTTCCTAAAAGTTTGAAGAAAATGCCTTTACAGCAGTTTCAGTACCAAGAGAAGGTAAATAAATTCCAGAGGACTCTTTAATGAAATATTTTAATACAACATGCCAGCATGTTATGTGGTCTAATTTATTTTAGAGTTACGTTTATAATTGAGATATTAGAAAATGCATCTCCTTTAACGTATTTGGAGAAATGCAAATGGAACTTTAATTTGAGGTTCTGCA